>CM028378.1:136527783-136574417 GCA_013146195.2 Codonopsis lanceolata | reverse complement strand
TAGTAGAAAATGCGCCACACGTGTTTGGGCCTTTATTATTTTATCTTTTTAAAAAGAAGAAATAACATTAGATCGAAGAAGAAATTACAAAAACAGAGAAAAACCCATTTGCTCAACGAAAGAAAAATACAAAAGAAACCAAAAAGAAGAAAAGGAAAATTGAAGATTGTCTAATGAAGAACTGCCTTCCAATCTCTTTTGAGGTCTATAATAGGTACTTCTCTAAAAGCTCGGTAAGCTGAACCCTAAAGAGAATGATAAAAAGAAATTCTTACCCGCAAAAATTCGAGTCCAGATGCACAACATAATAAACACCACGCACTGCCACAAAATCTGTGCATCCTTATCTTGCCCCAGAACTCATGTATCGCCTCAACTAGGGCTTACCGAACCCTGACCACAAATATCAAATAAAAATTCCGCAACTTCCAAGCAACCAGGCAATGGAGAAACAAATGCTTCTTTGTTTCGTTATGGCTCCAACACTTCATATAAATATCTGGGGAGATCCCCTTATTTGGCCTCCGATTCTGACGCCAATCATCGATATTCAATCGACTGAGCACAAGAGATCAGGCAAACACCTTTAATTTGTACAGGATCTTCCCTTTGGAAATAAAAGAGGCTACCACATAGGCACGAGGAACACGAGATCTTGACAAGATTTTCTAAAAAGACTTGACCAAAAAAAGGTTGTTTGTTTCAAAACCCAATGTTTGCGATCAGCCTGATCAGAAGGATGGAATGAAAGAAGATGATCAAGACGACTTCAACGCTCTGAGCTTCTTTGTCATTCAAATTCAAATGAAGGTTCCAAGAAAAAGAGTTTCCCTCTAGAACAAGGAAACAAAAAATAGGAGCATCATGGATGGTTGAGATACGATACAAGCAAAGAACGAAATGAAAATAGGCAAAACCGCATACCAATGGTCCTCCTAACACTGAACCTGTTCCCATTCCACAACACACCTGATATGGGCTGGAAGAGAAGAGAGAAAAAATGAACGAGCTTCCAAGGACATACATTAGTGGGCCTCTCTCTAACAACTTAATTAAGCCTTTACATGAGTTAAGTAATTTAAAAAGTATTAGAGCTCAAGGTCTCATTAGGACCAAGGTTAAATCATCTTGCTTGCGTTTACTTATAATATTAAAAAAAAGGTGTGTATTGACCGTAAATTTAAGTGCACATATTGGGTCATTCAACTCCTTTTCACGGGTGAATGCTATGGAATTGTTAAAGCATTATAAACATTGTAGGGCTTGCTCTATAACAACTTAAATTTTTGCATGAGTTGGGTACTTAACACCAATTGTGCGTTTCACAACATCATTAGCATTACTGCATTAGCCACACTCCTGGCCAGAACTTATGTCACGTGTACTAAAATCTAGGCTAGCCCAAATAACACTAAGAAGAAAAGACTTTTGTCCATAATTCTAGACACCAAGAGTTATACATATTATCAACTCCAGCTTATTGACACCCCTCACAATTCATCTTCACACTATCCACCCTAAGCTTAATGCAGAAGCTTGCTCCTCTTTCCACTACATTGTATGTTGTCCTCATCTCTATCCCTGCAGAGCTCTTATCCCCAATCATAGTTTCGTCAACTCTTTTTCTTCTCCATAATTTCTGCTGCTACTCTTGTTAGTTTATGATGTGTCCAAAATAACCCACGGACACACTGGGCTTGGAAAATTAGATATCTGGCTGTCAATTCTATCCAAAACCTTCAAGGCCCAACCCTGAAAAGCAAATACTAACTGTGAACTAGGCAGGGGCTTACCCTGCAAATGCACTCCGGCGTAAGAATTAGTAACCACTCAGTTGAGTAAGTAATTTGATAGAGTTGAGCCTTGGTTAGAAAATCACATACCTCCCTCCTACATTTCAAGGGGTTTATATGGTCTTACCAGAGAACTGAATTAACTACTCCCTAAATGTCTGAGCGTATGAAACGGGCATATTAAAGACCATGTTCAACCGAACGGTCACTTCTTGAACGTGGTGACGGGTTTCCCGGTAATAACCACCCACGTCTTAGACAACCGTTACTGAGTTACCGAGCAGGGCGAGCGTGCTCGCTTAAACCTTACTTGTTGCATACCAAAGGCCTTGCTCGCTGCATACTGGGACTCCAGGCTACTAGGCCAGGATGCTCATCTAAGGGTAATGTATTTTGTAGGCTGAGTGCTGTTGGCTGAATATTTGAATTTAAATCATGCAGGATGCACGTGCTTTACTCGTGGCTAAAGAGAGCATGTTGTGCACGTGACCGTTGCTTGGGCCTTTTGGTGGCAAGGGCCCCCTCAAGCCTTGTCTGATGAGCATTCATGCTCGGAGCGAGGAGTGAAAGAACTTGGAATTTCCTAGGAATCTGTTCGTTGCAACACTTGGTTCATTTAGATCATTTGCAAGTAGCGGTCCCGAGATCAAATGGTATGTGGATGCCAGCTTGAAGTACAATAGATACTGAAAGGACGGGCTGCCTTTTGTCGTCTGTTACACACACATACACATGCCCCGAGGCGTCATTTAATGCGACGCCTTGGTTTCCATGCTGTAATGATTCCTCCAGCTATCTCGATTGCTGCCCCGTTACGGTTCCCCCATTATAAAAGCAGAGCCCTTTATTCATTTGAGATTTTTCCAGCAATCGAAGAATCCAAACATCAATTCTCAATCTTCACTTTCTCCTTGCATCCAAACGAAGGAAAGAAAATTGCCCGCGACATCAAGATTCCTAAGAACCTCTTTAACTCAATTCTTCAAAATTACCAGGTATCTCTTCTCATCCTTGTTCCTGCTATGAATTTTGCCCCTCTTCCTTTTCGCCGCTAGAACCCTAATTTTGGGGCTCAATGATGCTGGCTGGGTATATGATGACGAATTATTTACGATCTAACCACCAATCTGACGTAAACTTGGGCGTCTGACACCCATTTTCTTTCTTTTCATCTTGATCTTCCAATCTTTAAAACTGTCATGACCTTTTTCTCTTCCTAAATACCCCGGGTCTGGCCATTTCATGGGCTTCATGCACACAATAAGTGGGAATCGAGGAATACGTGACTGGTGCCCTATTCACTGGTCAAAAGATGAACCCTAACCAGAGGTTTTAGCCTGACCGCTCTTGCTTGTTTTCTCAAGCAAGAACTAATATGTATTCCTCGATTCCTGTAGGATGTCTTCCAGCGATGAAACCCATTCGGAGATCGAAGGGCGTAGCTACGATCACGGGGCCTCAACAGAAAGTGAAGAAAGTTTCAAAACCGAGTCTCACAGTTCTGAGGAAACTGACCTGGAAGGGGCCCCAATAATCCCCCACGAGCCAAGCATTATTGTCACGATCCGAATCTGCCCTTTTGTGGGACCCAACTCATTCGCGATCTACCTGTAAATATCCTTAAACAAACCTACTGAGCTTAAAAAAACAAATAGAAAAACATTAAGCAACCCAACTTATATATACATATGCCACAAGCCCTAATAAAAGTTTTACAGACACGGAAGCGTTAAAACCAAAATAGAAGACTACACGTCTTCCTGTACAGCAAAAATCCAAGAGTTGTCCCAAAACTTCAAGGAATGCTACCCCAAAAGAGAATACATGCTAGCACTTTGGGGACCATCAAAACCAAACGAGTCACCCTCCGACATGACTGCAATCTAAGGAAAACAAATAATAAAAGGGTTAGTCGAAACTCAGTAAGGTATACTATACTTACGCATGTTATGCATGTATGCAGCATAAATAATGTCATGATGCTTAAATCAACAAGTAATAGCATATTCATCGAAACTATTCGCAAATAACATAGAAGAGCTGAAAGTTAAACACATGTAGTATACAAGATCGAGATACATCTTCGATCTAATCACTTCTGACCTTGTCACCCCCACTATTGTTGTTGAAGCTTGTATGTCTTGATCAATCTCTCTTTCGCTTTATCAAACCAATTAATTATTCACAACCCGGGTACAAGTCATCACGAGGCTAGGTCCCTACAACCCCAGACACGTCATGATACTTTACATATTATTCAATGGTATTTTCCCCACTTGGTCGAAGTGGAGAATTCGATTCCGGGTCCGAGTAAGGTGCCGTTGTTAACTAGCATTGCTCTCCGCCCGTGACCTAGTCAGAGGTTCCCCTACCCTCCCCATAATAAATTGTTCAATTGCGCAATTGAAGATCGTTCACACGAGCACTCCATGTTCGAAACTAGTGTTCAACAAGGAAATTAACACATAAAGAATTCCAATGAGTTGTAAAGTAAACTCATTGTAATCTCCTGCAACATGATTCAACTAATACAAATTGTACATAATATTCATACGTCAAGTATCTGTCTAAGTTACGCATGTAACACATGGTTCCGAGCATGAACATTATAATAACATGGTATTATGAACACACATAAGCAAGTAGTTCTCTTACCTTAAAAGAAGATTAACTTTGCTGAGTAAAATATACTAAAAACCTTCTACGATAATCCTCGAGTCAAACCCGCACGGTACCAAAATAATCAATCATGTAGTATTCGTTCTTAGTTTATTATAGATAATGAGGGAGAGAGCGGGTGGTATATTAAAAATATGCGAGAAAGAGTCTCTCGTACTTCCTATATACTCCGAGCAGAAGAGTTGAATCATCCCAAACAATTTATGTGAGGACACATTGATCAAGGAAAAGTCAACAAAACAGCTTGGAATTGACAAATGTGAGTTTTATATAAAATGAGTATGGGATAAACATTAAGGCAAGCTAATCCTTCTAGCCGACCGAATCCACCAAGTTGGATAAATATTATATATGTCTAGTTAAGTAGAATTTTGTATAATATATTAAAATCAATGTCCACCCAATTTAAGTCTTAATAGATTAATTCCTTCTTTAAAAAAAAAACGTACAAGACAAATTAAGTTTACTAAACAAATATATGTAACCTTTTAATTATTATCAAAATAATATTTTAAAGTAAACCTCACTCATTTGACTTGGTCAATTAAAGGAAACTATTATTATATATATATTTTTAAATTTAAATAATACTGATAAAGAAAAGTCAACAAAATATCATTTAATCAAATTTTTCTAAAGTGTTACCAAATGGTCTTAATTGTAAAATTATACATAGATAAAATATCGGGGTATTACACCCTCTCTTTCTTAAAAAAAAAATTCATCTTCGAATTTATGTAAAATTACATAGTTTAATATAAAAGAAGATCATAGCATAATTCATTTTATGATAACATTTACTAGAACTAACTTTAGAACGTGGACGGGTTCTTCTAGATACTTCTAAGTCGATAGGGTCTGACGACGTACCCTGGCCCTCCCATGGAATTGCTTCAACGGTTGAGATTAACTTGTTCTTGGTTAGCCTTATGCTTGGAGCTGCCAAGCTCAACTGCTCAGGCTCACAAGCGTCTAGAAATTCGCATACATGGACCAAGACCCGTCTCAAATTTACCACCCTGGGGTCAGCTACGGACATCCTTGCCTTCCGTTTTGTTCGAGCCATCCTACAATATATTTAGTAAATTCACATTAGTTTACGAATTTTAAGAAATTATCACATATCTGCCTATTTCGGTGTTACTCATAGTCCCTACCAACACATAAACATATGCAAAGTTATGCCAGCCAGATATGCATCGCAAGAAATGCCACATAAAAAAGAATGAAATGAACCTAGTCCATACGTCCTAGACTCAAATCAACACAAATACCTCCACCGGTGTCTCTCTCTATTAGGGAATAAGCACGATCCGGAACCCTTGGTTTTTCATTATTGTCCCTTTTGGTTCCTGAGGTTGTCTGATCTTGGTGTTGCGTTTGCATCGGCTCCCATTTTGGACAATCGTAACGGAAATGTCCGAATACCCCACATCTAGTACACTTTCCCTGTTTCGCCCAACAATTCTCGGTACTATGTTTTAGCGCTCCACAGAAGGTGCACCCTTCCTTCCCCATTTGTGGTTTTGTTCCTGTGCTAACATTGCTTGTACTGCCTTTGTATTGTTGCCCACTATTTTGATTGTTAAAGCTACCTTTGCTGCCTTGTTTGCTGCCTCCTGACATGTTGTAGTCGTTCATGTTACCGTCTTCCAGTCCTTCTCTACTAATTTGTATTGATTATTGACCGGTCATTGCTATTTTTTGTGCTCTCTGCTCTGCTCTATCATTCTCTATTGCCTTTGCTCTGTTTAACGCCAAGTGATATTCCCTAAATTCAAACGAAACTAATGCATCACGAAGTTCTGCCTTCAACCCCCTTACAAACTTCCTTGTTTTTCTTTCCTCTATTGCAACAAGATGTTCATTATACCTTACCAATTGTGTCTACATTGCTTCATACTGAGATACGTTCATGGTTCCTTGCTCAAGTGTTAGGAATTCCACTTTGCGTTGACGTTGCACTACCTCAGGAATGAAATTTTTATTAAATTCCTCAAGAAAGTTTGTCCAAGTTTGTGGTGTTCCTTCTTAATTTCATTTACTCCTTGTCAATTTCCACCAATGCGTAGCTGTTTTCTCTAGTTTATAAGTTGCAAATTTCACCTTTTCTTCTTCAGTGCATCCCAAAGGTTGAAACACCTTCTCCATATTCTCAACCCAGTCTTCAGCCTTAGTTACATCTGGTTCACCATTATAACTTTTAGGACTCATTTTTAGGAACCTCTCCGAAGCTGTTGTCCCTTGTATGACTTCTACATTAACCTGCACTTCTGGTACGGGTATATTCGGAATCTCTATTCGATGATTAGGTTGATTCCCATGTTCCTGCTGTTGTGTCATAAATGCTACAAGTCTGTCCAAGATTTCTCATTGTCTTGTAATAGTTTGTTGTATCTGTCCCATGTCATCATTCTGTGCTTGTGCCCCACCTAAAGGTTGGTTGGGTGGTATATTAAAGTTACTAGCCTCTCCCTTATGGTTATTGGCCACTCTCGAACCAACCCTATGCAAGCTACGGGATCTACGAAGAATACGAGGAGGACGACCTCTAGGTCTCGCCATCTCACAATCCTACATACCACCAAAACCCAAGTATTAGACAATTGCTAACATAAGACACAACATAAGAGACACAACCCTAGGCCAAGGATCCTATCCTGGCTACGAGCTAACATAAGCTCTGATACCAACTGTCACGACCCGAATCTGCCCCTTTGTGGGACCCAACTCATTCGCGATCTACCTGTAAATATCCTTAAACAAACCTACTAAGCTTAAAATAAAAAAAACAAATAAAAAAACATTAAGCAACCCAACTTATATATACATAGGCCACAAGCCCTAATAAAATTTTTACAGACGCGGAAGCGTTAAAACCAAAATAGAAGACTACATGTCTTCCTGTACAGCAAAAACCCAAGAGTTGTCCCAAAACTTCAAGGAATGCTACCCCAAAAGAGAATACATGCTAGCACTCCGGGGACCATCAAAACCAAACGAGTCACCTTTCGACATGACTGCAATCTAAGGAAAACAAATAATAAAATGGTGAGTCGAAACTCAGTAAGGTATATTATACTTACGTATGTTATGCATGTATGCAGCATAAATAATGCCATGATGCTCAAATCAACAAGTAATAGCATATTCATCGATACTATTCGCAAATAACATAGAAGAGCTAAAAGTTAAACACATGTAGTATACAGGATCGAGATACATCTCCGATCTAATCACTTCCGACCTTGTCACCCCCACTATTGTTGTTGAAGCTTGTATGTCTTGATCAATCTCTTGTTCGCTTTATCAAACCAATTAATTATTCACAACCCGTGTACAAGTCATCACGAGGCTAGGTCCCTACAGCCCCAGACACGTCGTGATACTTTACATATTATTCAATGTTATTTTCCCCAGTCGGCCAAAGTGGAGAATTCGGTTTCGGGTTCGAGTAGGGTGCCGCTGCTAACTAGCACTGCTCTCTGCCCCGTGACCTAGTCAGATGTTCCCCTACTCTCCCCATAATAAATTGTTCAATTGCGCAATTGAAGATCGTTCACACAAGCACTCCATGTTCGAAACTAGTGCTCAACAAGGAAATTAACACATAAAGAATTCCAATGAGTTGTAAAGTAAACTCATTGTAATCTCTTGCAGCATGATTCAACTAATACAAATTGTTCATAATATTCATACGTCAAGTATATGTCTAAGTTACGCATGTAATACATGGTTCCGAGCATGGACATTATAATAACATGATATTATGAACACAAATAAGCAAGTAGTTCTCTTACCTTTAAAGAAGATTAACTTTGCTGAGTAAAATATAATAAAAACCTTCTACGATAATCCTCGAGTCAAATCCGCACGGTACCAAAATAATCGATTACGTAGTATTTGTTCTCGGTTTATTATACATAATGAGGGAGAGAACGGGTGGAATATTAAAAATATGCGAGAATGAGTCACTCGTACTTCCTACATACTCTAAGCAGAAGAGGTGAATCAGCCCAAACAATTTATGTGAGGACACGTTGATCAAGGAAAAGTCAACAAAACAACTTGGAATTAACAAATGTGAGTTTTATATAAAATGAGTATGGGAGAAACATTCAGGCAAGCTAATCCTTCTAGCCGACCGAATCCACCAAGTTGGATAAATATTATATATGACTAGTTAAGTAGAATTTTATATAATATATTAAAATCAATTTCCACCCAATTTAAGTCTTAATAGATAAATTCCTTCTTTAAAAAAAAAAAACGTACAAGACAAATTAAGTTTACTAAACAAATATATGTAACCTTTTAATTATTATCAAAATAATATTTTAAAGTAAAGCTCACTCATTTGACTTGGTCAATTAAAGAAAACTATTATTATATATATATTTTTAAATTTAAATAATACTGATAAAGAAAAGTCAACAAAATATCATTTAGTCAAATTTTTCTAAAGTGTTACCAAATTGACTTAATTGTAAACTTATACATAGATAAAATATCGGGGTATTTCAATTATCATGGAGGAAGCTCCTAGAGCTTCAAATGAACTAGAGGGTAGAGGCCGAGCAACCCAACCTCGAAGAAGACAGGGGAGCTGAGAATGACCCTCCGAGGATGAACATCCTGCGAGCCAGAAAAAAGAAGTCTGACGTTCTTAGGGGCAAACAAATCTTGACCAACACATCTGCCTTACTCAAATGGGACGACTTAACTTGTGAAGGAAGACGTGTCGGCCTGGTTCTACTCATTGGAATGGACCCCAAAAAGTACCAAGTAAAGGCCTTTGACTTGGACATCGAGAAAGATGGGCATAACTTCCAAGTAGACCGAATGGTTTTTTACTTCGATTTTTTCCTCATTGGTCTGAGGCTCCCCTTAGAACCTTTCTTTTCCAAATTCCTGATCCTGTTTAATGCCCTTCCTTGCGACTTAACCCTTACCATCGTTAGATTCCTGGTTGCGTATACCGTAGCTTGTCGGCAACTTGGGTTCGATCCCGACATGACCTTATTTAGAAAACTTTTTTTTTGTTTTCTTTAGACAAAAAGACCGGACGCATTACTGGCCGGTCTAATTCCAACTTCTTCAAACTTCTCACTGACGGCCCCAATAAGGTTGATTCTTGGGACGAGAAGGCCTTGCTCGTTGAGTCCCGGGTTGGCTGGCCCTTCGCCCCCTACTTAGAAGACCTAGAAATTCCCTCGTACGACAAGAATGCCTACCGAGTAGGAGAGCCTCGAATAGTCAAAGCTTTCAAGACTCTGCTCGGCTTCAAGGAGGGCAAAGGTGGGCAAGACTGGGTGTTGGACTGGGTGGCCCTGACCTCCGATCCTTCGTTACTCCGTTTGGCCGGTGTGTTGAATTGGCATGTGTAGGGGGTAGAACCCAGGGTCTCCATAGAATCCGAGAACCCCCACCCATACTGGGGCAATTGTTATGGGGGAAAGTTCCCCAGCGAGTGTCCCGACTGCCAGCAAAAAGGAATCAACTGTACTCCGACCTTCTCCCTGACTGGTCTAACCCTTAACCTCTTATTTCTGCACTTTATTTTTCCCTATTCAAAATTCGATCTGACCATTAACTGTCTTGAGTCATGTTGCAGATATGAAGCAGCTTGACAACATCAATAAATTCCTACAGGCAATGAGGAAGGGCTCGACGAAGAGGAACACCCAACTAAGCAACCAAGAGCCAACCCACCTTCCGCTCGTCCCAACAGCCAACGTGGGACGAGGAGCCAGTCGTGGTTGGTTTGAACCAAGCCGAGCCACACCGCCTCAAACCGCAGCCCCTAGCACTGTAAACCCGTTTATCACCAAGCCGGCTACTCCTACCCCAACAACGTCTTTGATCGACCCTGAAGTGTCAGCCCCCAAGCGACTTGCTGATGAACTTCCCCCCTCAAGGAGGACAAGGTCTCGGACTGAGGAAAGTGACCAAGCTACTGTCTCTAGGTCTGCAATGGCCACGTGGCAAAAAGAAAACTTTCATATGCCCGAAGCCTGGGAAAAAACAGCTGAATTAATTGCCGAGCTGGCCGATGTCCCGGATTTATATAACATTAACACCAACAGACGGGGAGGTCACGCTGCCATAGTCGACCTTGGCATAATAAAGAGGTTGCATCACTTTGGTCTCCGAAATAGGAGTGCGGAGCATTCCAGCTCGGTTTTAGTCGGTGAGATTGGGATGTGCATGGCTGAGGTAAACTTTCGTTCATCTTTCGAACTTGTAATCCTTGTAAATTTAGTTTTTAATTTGTTCCTTTACTTTGCAGATGGCCACCAAGACTGAACTTTTGTATGACCGCTTCATTGACAATCTCAAAACCTCCAGCTCGCTGTCCACCGAGAAGAACAAGCTCGAGGAGCAAATTAACACTCTCCGAGCTGAGCTTAAACAAAGTGAAGAAGCCGTTACCAATAAAGTGACTGAGCTCTCCAAACTTGAAGAGGAGAAGAAGGTACTTGAATCATATCTAAACTTTTCCAAAATAATCCGAAGAAACTACTATCAATAACATTGGGCAAGTGAGGAAAGAGCTCAGGGCGGCACTGAGCGAGCTGGAGCAAGCCAAGGCAGAAGCGGTCGAGAAAGAAAATAAGTTGAAGGAAGAGCTGTCAATGCCCAGCGAGGAACAAAGGCAATAGGTAATTACTGAGTACAAAAGCTCTAAAGATTTCCAAGCCTGTGTAGAGGAGGAAACTAATCCCTTCTACCTCCAAGGGGTATATCACGTCTTAAGGCAGCTAGCTTGTAGCAGGATGGATATCCGCCCGAATTGCTCGCTGAATGGGGGACTAACAACACATTCTGTTCCTCTGCCCGCTCGGGCCATGCCTTAGTACCCTATACAGAGGACGAACTGGAATCCTTGGCCCAGTCAGACTCACAAAACGGGCTCGCGACCTGGACTCCTCCTGAAGCCGCCGAAGTGACGGTAACAGATTTGATGACCCAAATCTGGATGGCCAAGTCACAAGAAGATACAACCCTAGCTGCTCATTCGGCTGGCAATGATGGAGAGGTGGTTGTTATCGTGGATGGGAAGGAGACTAATGATGAAGAGAAAGCTGCCGCCCCAACTACACCACTGGAAATTCCCTTAGATTCCTGAACTGCTTTCCATAATTCTTGTAATCTTAACACTGTATTGCTCAGACAACTTCATCCTTTCATTTGATAATTTCCAAGGTTTCCCTTTTAACATCATTGCCTGCGTTTATAAAGTAATTTACAATACTTTCCTAAACGCAACTTTCTCAATCGAGCATGCATTTACCGATCTTGACGAAGAGAGAAACATATTGCTCTCGAACACCAACCCCTTCGATCGAGCAGAGAAAAACTCTGCCCGCCGAAAAAGGCATAATCGAGGAAATGAGCTCGAACACCAACCCTTTTTCACAAACATAAATTTCTTTCCAGTGAAAAAGAGAATAACCAAGCTAACAATTGCACACCACTCAAACACCAACTTTTTAATTGAGCAGGTAAAAAACCCATGCGCATTAAAAAGCATAATCGAGATAACATTAATACAATAGCTGAGAAAAAGAAATGACGCCCAAAACATTCATTTATTTCCCCCCAACTTACAATCACGCAAAAAGGACAACAAACTGTTTACACGTTTCACATCAACGATAATATTTCTTTAAATGATCTGCGTGTCATGGATGTTTCAGCTCACTTCCCTCATCTGTTCGCAACATATAGGTCCCTTCCCTGACTATTTTGACAACTTGAAAAGGACCTTCCCAATTAGGAGAAAGCTTTCCCCACTCTGCTCGATGACATGTTGCTTCAATTTTACGGAGAACCCAATCACCCACAGCAAATGACCGACCCCGAACTCGCTTGTCGTGGTGGGCTTTTGCTCGTTGTTTGTAGTTTGCCATTTTCAGTTTAGAATCTACCATCCTTTCTTCCAACAAATCAAGTTCAGTTGCTCGAGCTATAACATTATGTTTCGGTTCATAATGAGACACTCTATGACTAGGCAAATACATTTCCACCGGTGCCATAGCTTCTGATCCATTAGCGAGGGAAAAAGGTGTTTCACCCGTAGGCCCCCTGACCGATGTTCTGACCGCCCACAAGTCTGATGGAAGCTCATCTACCTATTTCCCCGCCTTATCCTCCAAATTTCTTTTAAGGAGATGCAAAATCTGCTTGTTCGCTGCCTTTGCCTGTCCGTTTCCTTGAGGGTATGCAACTGATGACTGCCAATATTTTACCTGCATCTGCTCGCACGCTTTTGTCAAATTTTCTGAAAACTGAGTGCCGTGATGAGAAACTATAGCCCGAGGTATGCCAAAATGACACAAGATATGCTCATGTACAAAGTCGATCACATTGACTTCACTGATAGTGGCCAAAGGCTTAGCTTCTACCCACTTGGTAAAGTAATCCACAGCGACAACTGCATATTTAAACTTCGATCGAGCTAATGGAAAAGGACCAATCAGGTTTATTCCCCATATATCAAACGGCCACGATGTCACCACTGGGGTCTGCTCGGTAGAAGGTAACCGAGGTATATCAGCGTAACGCTGACACTTATCACATCGCCGAACATACATCTCTGCATCTCGCCTCAAAGTAATCCAATAGAAACCTGCAGCCAAAACCTTCTCTGCCAATGACCGCTGACCCGGGTGCCCACCACATTTTCCTTCATGAATCTCCCCAAGAATCCCTTCAGTCACTTCTGGCCGCACACATCTGAGTAGAGGCCTGGTGTATGATCGCCTGTAGAGGATATTATCCAAGATGATATATCGGCATGCTCGCTTCTGAATGGTTCGTGCTTCCGACTTGTCTTCGAGAAAAACCCCCTACTCGATGTAATCTTTTAAATCATCAACCCAGCATTTCATTGCAGGCTCAATATCCATGATTACCTCTTTCTCTATTGCCGGCATTTCCAAATATTGGATCATGACCCCAGGATGCAAAAATTGAATTTCTTCTTCAGCCATCTTTGAAAGATAATCCGCGCGCATGTTATCCTCGTAACCAATTCTAACCAACTCCCAATAATCGAAATCCTTCAAAATTTCTTTTACCATCGCGCAATATCAAACCAGAACAGGATGATGTACAGCATAGTCACCCTTGAATTGATTGACTACCAACTGTGAATCATAATAAATCACGACCTCGCGCACTCCTACATCTTGCACGAGCTCAAGTCCCGCGATCAAAGCTTCATACTCTGCTTGATTGTTAGATGTTGGAAATTTGAAACGTAAAGCCTTCTCAAATTTCACATCCTGCTCAGGCGGGACCAATAAGAGACCTGCCCCGCTTCCGAGCTTACTAGCTGAACCATCCACATGTAACTCCTAGCAGTAGTCTGGGCAAGGCCGCTGAACAGTAACATTCACTGAAGTAGTCCGAGGGAAATTTCCCTCCTCGCCCGAATCCTTGAAACTAGTCTCAACCACGAAGTCTGCCAAAGTCTGTGCCTTAATAGCTCGTCAAGGTTGGTAATTAATTTGAAACTCGGTCAACTCAATTGACCAGGTGAGCAAACGACTAGAAGAATCCAGCTTATGCAGAATTTTCCTGAGAGGTGCGTCTGTGTATACAATAATTGGATGCGTAGAAAAATAAGCCCGAAGTTTCCGAGCAGCAACAACAAGCGAGTAAGCCAATTTTTCTGCATTAAAATAGCGCCCTTCCACTGCAGTGAGGGCCTTGGAAACATAATAAACTGGCTTTTGTAGGTTACATTCTTCCCTAACTAGAACAGCGGCCACAACCTACTCTGTGGCCGCGAGATACACAAATAAATTCTCACCCACAACCGGGCTGCTTACCAATTGAGCCTGTCCCAGATATTCCACCAGTTGCATGAAAGCCTCCTGATACTTCGTTGTCCACTCAAACCCCTTGTTTCCTCGAAGCACCTTGAAAAAAGGCAAACACCTTTCTGTCGGCTTGGAAATGAAACGACCAAGAGCAATAACTCTGCCATTAAGCTGCTGGACATCTTTGATGCATCGGGGAGGCTTCATTGTGATGAACGCTTTGATTTTTTCAGGATTCGCCCCAATCCCCCGCTTGTTCACCATGAACCCCAGAAACTTGCTCTCTTTCACGCCGAACACACACTTGCTCGGATAGAGCTTCATGTTATTCCTCCTGAGGTTGCCAAAGGTCTCCTCCAAATCAACAATATGATCATGTCCTCTGGACTTAACAACCATATCATCAATGTAAGCTTCAACATTCCTGCTAATTTGCGAGCTGAAGACCTTGTTCACCATTCGGTGGTAAGTAGCTCCCGCATTCTTTAAGCCAAAAGGCATCATCTTGTAGCAATAAAGGCCTCTCGTTGCTCGAAATACAGTCAATGTCTTATCCTTTTCATTCATCTTCACATGGTGGTATCCTGAATATGCATCGATGAAGCTCAAGAACTCGAAGCCTGCTATGGCATCTACTAGCTTGTTGATGCGAGGAAGAGGATAACAATCCTTCGGGCAAGCTTTATTAAGGTCAATGAAGTCTACACACATTCTCCACTTTCCATTTGATTTTTTGACCATGACCACATTAGCAAGCCAAGTTGGATAATGAATTTCCTCTATGATATCCGTGTTGAGCAGCTTCTCAACCTCCTCCTTGATCGCCTTGTTCTTTTCTATGGAGTATACTCTAGGCCGTTGCTGAATTGACCTAAAAACTGGATCCACATTGAGGCAGTGAACTGCCACGTCCTCGTTAATCCCTTGCATATCTTCTGGCCGCCAAGCGAACACATCCAAGCTGCTCTGGAGTTGCCTGACCAAACTAGCTCGAGCTTCAACCGACAGTGCCCTGCCAATCTTTATCTTTTGCTCGGGATAGGCATAATTGATAACAATTTCCTTAAGCTCGTCCTGGGCTGTAAACTCGGACTCATCTTGCATCTAGAGTGTATCACATTCCACCTTTTCCTCTTCTTCAGCCTGATTTTCTGCCCCAGCAAGCTGATCCAGCTCCATATCCGTAGCTTGATCGACTTGTCCCCCCGACCCCATCATCGGCAAAGGACAAGTGATCTCCCAAGCTGCCGCTTCGCCTGTCAACTCTCACCAATCACGAATCGTCCACGGGCCCATGCTACGTGAGACTTTCCTTTGCTACTAATAGTGACCTTCTGCTCGCCATCCTCAAGAATTAGCTTCTGCTTCTTCCTTTGACTATCCCGAACATATTTGAACACTGCCCGGGGCTGACTCTTCAAGACCCCCACTCCTTGATCTGTGTAAAACTTTGCCCGCTGGTGAGGGATTGAAGCGACTATCTGAAATTTTGTCATGCTGGGCACCCCTAAAATTATGTTATAGGGAGACTTTAGGTCGATCATCATGAAGGTAACCTTCTGTACCTTGGTGCGGATGCCCTCACCAATGAAGACTTCGAGCTCGACTGTGTGTTTAACTGGCACCTTGTGATTAGTGAAGCCCTCCCCTCCAAGGTTCCTGCATAGGGTTTGAGGCATTCATATTCCAACTCTAGGCCTTGGAAGCATAAATAATACATCACATCTCTGCATGCCCCTGTGTCCACCAAAATCCTATGCACAACCCAACCATCAACCAGAGCTGAAACGATCAAAGATTGCTCCCCAGCCACGCTATTCGCCAACTCGCTGCGAGTAAATTGTATCGACTCCTCCCTTGCTTGCAAAGTGGTCGGACAGTCCACCACCTTTGAGTGTAGGTTCCTCATCCATGATCACATTTATTACCCCTCGAATTGGGGGTGCATCTCTGCGAGGGGCATTCCCCCTATTATTCCTATCTCTTTTAAACCGGTCCAACCGG
Source organism: Codonopsis lanceolata (assembly GCA_013146195.2). Classification (NCBI taxonomy): domain Eukaryota; kingdom Viridiplantae; phylum Streptophyta; class Magnoliopsida; order Asterales; family Campanulaceae; genus Codonopsis; species Codonopsis lanceolata. The sequence continues at coordinate 136,558,111 of CM028378.1, read as the reverse complement.
CCTTCATTTATCAATTTATGTATGGCCTTCTTCAATGGCCAACATTCCTCCGTGGTATGCCCATAATCGTCGTGATATGGACACCTCTTAGACCGATCCCTGGAATCTGTTGTCTTAGGACTCATGCGCGGTGCTCGGGGAAGTTTATCTCTTACTTCATACATTATATTCTCCCGCAATGTATTAAGCGGGGTAAGATCACTTTCCCGAAGAAACTCCCTTGGGAGGTCATACCGCGATTTGTTTCTGTTATAACCGCCGCCTGCACCCTGGCCGCTACCTTTGGCATTAGCCCCGGCTCCCCCAGTCTCGGTGCTTTCCTTCTTCTTCTCTTTCTTCGCAGTTTCCCCCGCACACCACTTTTGAGCCCGCATCAACATCTCTGCGTATGTCTTTGGCTCCCTCATGCTCAACTCAATCACCTTCACCCTCGAGTAACCCTGTTTCAAAGCACAAAGTGACCTCCTGCTCGGACAAACCAGGGACCTGCTCGAGCATCTTAGTAAACCGTTCTAAGTAGCTTGAAGTCGACTCATGAACTCCTTGTTTCACCTTAAATAAGTCTGCTCTTGTCTTCGTAATGGCCCCTAAAGTCTCAAAATCGGCCAAAAACTTTACTTGCAAATCAGCCCATATTAATAGATCTCCGAGGAGGAGCTCCCATCCAAGTCAATGCTTTTCCTTGCAACGAGCCTACAAAAGCTCGGATCTTTAATGCTTCATCCGAGGTCACCAGGTCGATCTGTGATTCAAAGGACATCAACCAATCCCTTGCCTTGATCTTCCCTGTGTATTCCTTTATGTTGGGGAAGATTAGACCTTGAATCGGAGGTGCATTCTCAATCCAGGGGGCCAGGGGACTAGTTTAAGTGCCCAAAAAATTTCCGTACAGGGCCTTACCCTTCTCCCATGCTTCCATACGACGCTTCAAATCCTTGAACTCTTGCATAGTGATGGTTGCAGGCAAACCACCCACGGGATGAAGCGGAAGCCCGGGCACAAGAGGGGCCTGTGAGGGTCCCATAGCTCCTATAGCCTGAGCTATGCCCACGGCCTGCGCCGCGTGTGCCTGGGCTACATCTGCGGCCTGACGCCCTTGTTCCGGGGCTACTCCTACACCACTTTTCTGAGCATTTTGTTGAGGTAACTCATGCCTGCCTCTGGAATGGTGTGATAGATGAGCCAGTGACCTTCCAGGCGAAGGTGTCCAAGGACGACGAGCATGTGACCTCCTAGGGGATGGAGTGCGATGATTGTGAGCATGTGACCTGCGCGGGGACGGTGAACGAGGGCGGCAAGGATGCGACCTTCGCGGAGAAGGTGATCTTCGACGGCGACGAGACTGGGCCGAATCTTCTCCTGCTCGGGGACCCAAACGAGAATGTACACTTGGAACAACCTTGTGACTGGCCCGCCCCTCTTGCTGGCTCCACCCCTTGTTGGATTCCCGCTCACGGGGTTGCGAAGGAACTTGAATCGGACGTTGGGGATTAATCCCCGACCTGGATATACTGGCCGCTTGACTGGGCGCGGGCATACTGGGAAGGGGCTCCAACTCAATAGGAAGTGGTGGCTTGCCTATAACGATTAAATGCTGATTCAATTGATGCATTTGCCCCAAATATATGGCCCTCTGGCGCAAAGCCTCTTCCCGGAACTCGTTGGCCAAACCAACGGCAGCGACGACACTCCTGGCCAAAGAATCCAGGCCCCGTCTTTGATTAAGCTGATGACGAACGTCATGAAGAGGTGGAGGTGGTGGGTTATTGTCAGCCAGTAGGTTTATGCTGGGTGTGGCTGTGTGCACCTCCTCCAACTGATTACCACCATTAACATCGTTCGCCGCCTAATTGAAACTTGTAAAGTCGTTGGAAAACGAATCTGTGCTAGCTAAAACTTTGTTCCCGGCAATGGAACTGACACGACCCGACCCGAATCTCTATACGAAATCTGGGCCAAGCGTGTAACTTCAAAACAAAACTCACTAGTCTGAAATAAAACACGTGCAAAGCCCCTGCTAAAAGTGGGCTAAACAAAAACCTGGTTAAAACACAATAATCCCTGCTATAATAATAGAAACACCACGGCTCTAAAAACGCCAACAAAACAAAATAACAAAGTCAACGAGCCATTACTCGGACTAGCACATGGCTCTAAATCCAACCAACCAATAACATTATATACACAAGCACGACGTTACACGTCAGCAACAAATGAATACTATCATACTAAGCACAAACCTAAGGAAGAGTTTACATAGTTCTCCTATAAACCCATGTCCTCATAAAACACAATACAGTCTCCTGAAGTGCTGCATACCAAAGACTATCGACGTCTAATAAATCTCGCTGACCTCACCGCGTACTTTCTGCCTGGATGGGATCTAAGGAAAACAAAAGGAACGGGACGAGTGATAAACTCAAAAAGTTACTATGTGATCTATATGACATGCTGATATGCACATATAATCAATACATAATACACAATAAACGATATATCAAGTATAACAATTCATATACTGGCACACAATTTACGTTGATCATGTTATAATTCACATTGACACAACGTAATATAAACACATAGTCAGGATATAAATCAGTATCTCAATCTGATATGTATCTGAGCTGAATCTGCAGGAGAACTTTTGACTTGTCCTGTTATAAACACTGTAGCTGTGCTGCTGAAGTAATACACATATATAACTGCGCCAGAAATCTAGAAGAACACTGTAGATGTGTTGCTGTCGCGATACACTTAATATATTGTCTGAATATGATAATATCCAGAACTAAAAATCAAAGCCATGTCTGAATCCAATAGTATCTAGAAAATACCGACTTTGGGACTTAACCAGGAGTCTCATTACCCCAAGTTTTACCTAAGAGTCGTAGTTGCGTTGTTGTTGCAATACACATATTGAAATCATGTCTGAACCCAATAGTATCCAGAACTAATGACCTCGGGACTTACCCCGAGTTTTACCCAAGAGTCTAGCCTTCTGTTTGTCATGCAAATTGCTCTGACAAGGCTACATCCTTGTTACGACCAATAGCAAGGGAGAGACCCATGTAACGACTCGTAGTGATAACGAGATTTAACTCTCGTAAAGACTACTGTCGTCACATTATCGACACAACCACATATGTCAACTGGACTTAATGCGATGCACAAGTAGATATTTACTTGCTAATAAACACAACCGTCGAGTCCCAAAGTAGGGAAACTCAACACACGTAACAAGCATGCTTATTTAACTGTAAATAAATACTTGAGCATTTATTTGCTTACCCACAAATAACAAGGTATGTAATATTTTACATATAATAAACTACACAAAAGTATTCCCTATTATTGTAGGAATTGAGCACGTCACTTGTTATATTTTATTGTCTCTAAATCGACTCAATTGAGTCATTTGTTTAATCTTTATAAATTTCGGATATCACCGCGATTTGCAGGATTCATCCCAACACCATCTCACCGACGTATTACTCGATATAATAATGGTTTGAAACAACTTAATACATTAACCAGTTAAAATTAATAATAAGTCGTAACTAAATTATTTATACTCCATATTCAAAACAAATCACATGGGAGTAGTCCACAGTTCATGTATGTAATTATTACATACAAAGGGAAAAGGATGGTAACTTACCTCTATCGAAAAATATCAATGAAAACATAAAATATTTTGAGTGTAAATGTAGCCTTCGTGCTTGTTTGGTGGAGCGTTTTGGTCACACAAAAAACTCTTTAAAAGTGTTTCATCTATTTTAAAGTGGAGCGTTTTAAAAATGTGGAGCGTTTTAAAACGCTACAATTTGTAGCGTTTTAAAAATATTCTACGTTTACAACTATTTTGTTTATGAAAAATAGCGTTTTGAAATAGTTTTCCAAACGTGTTTACAAAAATAAAACCGAAAAGCTAAATCATCACCAAACGAGGCCTTCAACACATAAAACACCCATATAAAATCGGAATTTAAAACTTATCTGACGCTCGAAAAAGGAAGGAATGAAGGCGCGAAAGAAAAATGAGAGAAACTCTCATTCACTCAAATCAAATTAAAAGAAAACGGAGGAGGGCGAGTCGGAGTCGATTCACAACTTGTCAATTAGTAAATTAACAAAATTAATTGTTTAAACAAAATCAATCGATTGACAAGTTAACGATGGATCCAAAACAAAGGAGGAGGGCACCAACCGCCCAAACAAAGGAAACAAAACAAAGAAATAGCCCAAATTGTGGAATGTCAAGTGAATGATCACTTAGGAATTAATTAAATATTCAATATATACATAGCTAGTCGATTAAAGTAAAAACTATGCTTGGTTAAGAGTAAACAATGTCAACCCAATCAATCAAAATTATACCAAATTAAATATTAATCTAATCATTATTAATTAGTCAAGTTTAAAATAAAAATATATTTTAACAATATAAAAAAAACAAGTAACGTATGATATATTTTGGGTCAATCTAGCCGAAAATAATTGTTTTCCAACTTTAACGTGTCATTTTCTATTCTAATGCTATAAATCATACCTAACATAACTAAAGTCCAATATGAACTTTAAACACGTCACATATTAAGCCAATATATATTGAGCTCAAATTGACACTTGTAGGGCAATTACTCAAGTCCACAACCAAAAACATATAAATAATGAAAAACACATAAATAACACAATCGGACTTCAAGCGTGCTATTGAATAAGTCCAACTCACGGTATAACCAAGTTGTCATTAGAACTCAAAATCCAAGTCAAAATACTACTTGACTAACATGCTAGCATTGTTGGTTTAACACTAATCAACTTGTGATTAACAAATAAATATCATAATAAATACAAGGAAATTCTCGTGCGCTACAGGAACCAACTGATGTGTCCAAAATAATCCACGGACACATTGAGCTTGGCAAATTGGATATCTGGCTTTCAATTTTATCCAAAACCTTCAAGGCCCAATCCTGAAAAGCAAACACTAACTGTGAACTAGGCATGGACTTACCCTGCAAATGCACTCCGACGTAAGAATTAGTAACCACTCAGTTGAGTAAGTAATTTGACAGAGTTTAGCCTTGGTTAGAAAATCACAAACCTCCCTCCTACATTTCAAGAGTTTAGCCTTACCGGAGAACTGAATTAACTGCTCCCTAAATGTCTAAGCGTATGAAACGGGCATATTAAAGACCACGTTCAACCGAACGTTCACTTTTTGAACGTGGTGGCGGGTTTCCTAGTAATAACCACCCACGTCTTAGACAACCGTTACTGAGTTACCGAATAGGGCCAGCGTGCTCGCTTAAACCTTACTTATTGCATACCCGAGGCCTTGCTCGCTGCATACTGGGACTCCAGACTACTGGGGCCAGGATACTCATCTAAGGGCAATGTATTTTGTAGGCTGAGTGCTGCTGGTTGAATATTTGAATTTAAATCATGCAGGATGCACGTGCTTTGCTCGTGGCTAAAAAGGGCATGTTATACACGTGATCGTTGCTTGGGTCTTTTGGGCCGGACAGCTCAGTTTACATCTCAGGTCTCTTCAGTATCGAGTCAGTTTACATCTCAGGTCTCTTCAGTATCGAGTCAATTCAAAGCCAAAATGTCTTACCCTCTAGTCCTATCCTTCTCGACTCCTTATTTGGATAATGACATCAGTCATGAAGGGCAAAACCATCAAATTTATCTCTACGACATCTGACAAAATAATTAAGAGAATCTGCACCCTGTCCCCAAATTTTTGAAAATGGAATTCATCGACGCTCTTGCGTTATTGGCCAATCTCGGCCATAAACTCGAATTACATCTAACACAAACAGGGGAAAACAAGTTTATCGTAACAGATGCCAAATAGATCAGCACAATTCACTTGTACTGCTACGTAGATATTTTTTGGGGATAAATTACAATATTGCACCATGCATACGAAGGAAAGACCACAGAAATTCAAATGAGCAACTGTAAAATTGCAATCAGATTCTGTGGCATACCACAAAAACATAATCAAAACCTTAGCTGGAGACCCCTATCCTACAAAAATACACAGTTTATGAAAGTACAAGACTAATTATCCAAAGTAACCTATTGAAGAGATATTTCCGCTTTTATACGTACGGACTACGATTAACCACTGTACTTCAAAAGTTAAAACACTGATAAGGCTAATTTTATTGTCAAATCCAATTAACCTTTCGGAAAGTTAAAAGTAAATAATCAATTGGGTCGTTGTGATTTTTATATTAATACAAGTATGGTTACTTTGCTGACAATTACTATTTTCACCCCTATAACAAGAGTCATACTTACTACTATTCTAATTTATCCCAATAAAAGAGTCTGCATTTCAAAATCTAAAACATTAATTCTTACAATTCTTTCAAATTTACCTCTCTTTTTTTCAAGGTATATGCGGTTGCTTTAATGTGTCATAGGAAAAACACAAAGCTTTTGTGCAATATAGAGAGTATATATGAATGTGGGAAAACTCTTGTAAAAAAATTGACTTTCATAGTGTTAGAGAATAATATCTTTTAATTTATTCTTGTTGATTTGTAATGTGTAATTAGTGGTAATTACCTTGTAGAGTTCTTTCCTAATTGTGTTACCTTCCTTGTATAGGTTTCTTGTATCCTACTCCTAGTGTAACCCTAGTTGTACATCCCCCTATAAATAGGTGATTTATTCAATGGAAAGGCTAGGCCATTATTCATAAACTTTTATCAGTTTCTACATGGTATCAGAGCTTTGCTCATAAAACCTTCTTCCTCTTCCTCTAGCCGCCGCCCTAAACACCCCCTACAATGGCTAACGGAAATCACTCTCTCACCGTCAAAAACCCTCTTGATCCCACTCAAACCTTCGACCTCATCAATATCTCCCACCACAACATCACCAAACTCACCTCTATCAATTACATAGCTTGGAAACTCCAAGTTGAGGCCACCCTTATTGGCTATGACCTCTACAAGTTTGTAGACGGTTCACACCCATGCCCACCTCACTTGTCCTCATCAAGGATGCCCAAGCATCCAAGGGCGTCCCCACTCCAAACCCTCGCTACCGGCCTTGGATTCGCCAAGACAAATTCTCTCTTTGGGGCTCTTGTTGGCTTCTGCGCTCCCACGGTTCCTCCGATCCAACAAGCCGCCCGCTCGTGAAGCTTTGGGACATCTGGCTCATACCTATGCTCGCCCAACTCGCGGTCACATTAAGCGGATCAAAGATTACCTCAAGCGAGCAACCAAGGGAACTCGGTCGATCACCGACTACATGCGATCTGTCAAAAGTCGGTGATGAACTCATTGCTGCAGGCAAACCTCTTGACCACGAGGATCTCATTGAGACCATCCTCGGTGGTTTGGATGATGACTACCGCCACATCGTGGATGTGGTTGAAGGGCGAGGATACTCCCATGCTCGTTTGATGAGCTTCATGAAAAACTCATTAATCGCGAGCTTCTTTTGAAGCGGTCTCGGCCTTCGTCCTTCCGCACCTACCGGCCAACCTGCCTGCACTTTGAAGGAGCAATAGCTCGGCAGCTCGGCAATCCTCCTCGCAGCTTCGGTATCGCCGCCCTCGCAACCTCGGCCACGCTGACCACCCAAACCTCGGCATCGCTCCTCGGCCACGGCGGCCGTATGCGGGTAAGTGTCAAGCATGTCGCCAACAGGGCACTTTCGGTTACTCATTGCCCAAACTTTCAGCGATCGCCACCACCCACATGCCCCACTCCCCGACTCGGCAGTGGCTCCAGTGGCAACCACGGCGGAGCGGACACCAAAGTGGCTACTCGATAGTGGTGCCTCTCATCATGTCATTAGCGACCTCGGCAATCTCTCGCTACATTCCAACTACTGCGGGCATGGATGACATGGTCATTGGTGATGGTCTTGGGTTAACTATCTCCAAAGCGGTTTCTCCTCCGCCGTACACCCTCACACACATTTTTCCCTTCATAATGTTCTATTTGTTCACGACATGAAAAAGAATCTTATATCCATATCTCAATTTTGCATCTCTAATAAAACCTCTATTGAGTTCTTACCAACCTCTTTTCATGTGAAGGATCTGGCGACGGGGAGAATCGTTGGGGACGACGGTCCCAGGGCCGATGTGTATGAATGGCCGACCACGACCTCCCCGCCCGCCCCTCCCTGTGTCGGCTCAAAGTCTCTCATCGGGGCGACATCATCGCCTTGGCCATCCGAGTGCAGCCCCATCCAAAGTCGGATATTATCTAGCCTAGGTTTAGCACTAGAACCTTTGCTTTCGCACTCCATTCATTGTAATGATTGCCTTTCTAATAAAAGTCATTAAATTCCTTTTCATCTAAATACTATTGTGTCTACTCTCCCTCTTCAAACTATTTATGCGATGTTTGGACCTCCCCCTTCCCTCTATTGATGGGTTCAAATACTATGTGATCTTTGTTGATCACTATACCCATTACATTTGGCTTTACCAGCTGGCTCGGACTCAAATACGAGGTTGCCACCATCTTTCCCAAATTTAAAGCCTTAGTGGAAAATTATTTTAAAACAACCATAGTCACCCTTTACTCGGACAATGGCGGCGAGTATATGGGGCTTGCCCTGGACTCTGGCTTGGCCGCCTACCTGTCCGCCCATGGCATCTCTCACCTTACCTCGCCCCCTCACACCGGAACACTGATGGGTTCTCGAACGTCGCCATCGCCACATTGTTGAGGCGGTCTCTCCCTCTCTCGTGCTTCTCTTCCGCCGCCTTTACGGTCATTTGCTTTCCAAACCGCGACCTATCTCATAAATCGACTACCTACACCCACCCTTGCTCGCAGTCTCCCTACCATAAACTTTTTGGCTCTGCCGAACTACACAAGCTTCGTGCTTTTGGTTGTCTCGCTATCCACGGCTCAGTCCTTACTCCGCCCACAAACTTCATTGCTCGCTCCACTCCGTGTGTCTTCCTTGGTTACTCGCTCACTCAGAGTGCATATCTCTGCTATGATCTGAGCACCACCAAGCTGTACATATCGCGTCATGTTCGCTTTGTCGAGTCCACCTTTCCCATGTCCACCCCGGCCACCAGCCCTGCTCGCGCAGAAACCTATGATAGTGTGTCTTGGCTACCCCCTCATGAACTGCTCGGTCCCTCATACACACCATCGGCTGCTCGCTCCGGTGCCCTGCACGTGGCTCACGCCACTAATCGATTTTGGTTGATCTCGGCTTCGACCCAACCTCCCACTCTCGAAACCGTGGATACCACCGCACTGCTCCTTGTCTCGTGTCCGCTGCTCCACCCTCCTCGGCCACCAGCTCCCCGCTCGAGGATTGCCCTTTATCATTGCTCGGCCCTCCTCGGCAACGAACCCGAGGATCACACGAGTGCTCGCACGCCCCGTGCCGCTACATTGGTTCCGCCGCGCTTCCGCCTCCTCGTGCCCGCCGGCACATCTACCATAGTCACTCGCTCCAAGAACAACATCTTCAAACCGAAGATCAAAATGAGTCTTTCGGCTCGACTAGCGATTAGACGATGAACCCACATGTGTTACTCGGGCTCGAAGGATGTGAAGTGGCGTCGGGCCATGTCGAAGAGTTTGATGCTCTTGCCGCATGATGGGACTTGGGATCCGGTCCCTTCAGGAGATGCTCGCAATATAGTTGGTCGTAAGTGGATCTACCGTATCAAGAGACATGCTGATGGTACTGTTGATCGCTACAAAGCTCGCCTAGTAGCCAAGGGATTTCACCAGCGACCAGGTGATGCAGGCAGTCTCGCACTTGATTATCTCGACCGTTTGGACAGGGTGCACGGAAAAGGGCATAACTTTTGACTCGGGTGGAGTTACGGGGCCCGCAACATATCAAATCGAAGCTCTCGGAAAGACAGACAAAATCAACCGAGCAAAGCTCGGTTACGAGCTGTTTTTAAGGCCAAAAAACGTCATTTAAATAGGGTTACGGGCCTTTGAAGTTTTTTTATTAGTTTTGGGCTTTTTTGTAATTTCAACAATTTATTGCTTTTAGGGTTTTGAGCTTATTTAAGCACTTTTAGGGTTGTTTAAGAGGCAGCTTTTGCCGTTTATGAATAATATATTTTTCCCCAATTCCGGTATTCATTGAATCAACGTGAATTGATGCCTAGATCGTGGTAGATTTGCAAACCTCAACAGGATTTAGAAGATCATTACTGGTAGTCGTGCGCGATCTCAACAGTTTTGATATTTATCAGTTTCTCTTAATTACCTTCCGCTACATCACCAGGGGTTGACTACCACGAGACTTTCAGCCCGGTGGTTAAACCGGCCACTGTTCGTCTTGTTCTCTCATTGGCTGTTAATTTGTCAAGGATGTGATCTTCGTCAACTGGATTGTTCAGCTACGCCTCTTGCTACCTCGCCTACCTTGACTCTTCACACAGGCACTGCTCTCTCAGATCCGACAGAATTCAGAGCAATGGTCGGCAGTCTTCAGTATCTGTCTCTCACTCGGCCTGATGTTGCCTTCGCTGTCAACAAACTCTCTCAGTTCATGCATAGGCCGACCACTGAGCACTGGAGTGCGGTCAAACGAGTTCTTCGGTATCTCTGTGGCACAATTGATGCGGACATCCTTCTTCATCGCCAGTCTCCTCCTGCTCTCCATGCCTTTACTGATGCCGACTGGGCTGGCAACAAGGATGACTATACATCCACCAGTGCCTACATTGTCTATCTTGGCAGCAACCCGATCTCCTGGAGCTCCAAGAAACAACGCACTGTAGCTCGCTCCTCGGCGAAGGCTGAATCGGGCAGTGGCTGCCACTGCGGCTGAGGTCAGGTGGATTGTCTCTCTTCTTAGCGAACTCGGTCTCGCCTCCTCGACTCAACCAGTCATTTACTGTGACAATGTGGGCGCTACAAGTCTTTGCTCTAACCCGGTGTTTCATACTCGCATGAAACATGTGGCTCTGGACTTTCATTTCATTCGGCAACAAGTTCAGGATGAGCTTATGCGAGTTTGCCATGTCTCCTCGGCCGATCAACTAGTTGATGCTTTGACCAAGCCTCTTGCTCGCCAACGGTTTCATCACTTACTACACAAGATTGGTCTCTCCTCTCGGACGTCCATCTTGCGGGGGCATGTTAGAGAATGATATCTTTTAATTATTCTTGTTGATTTGTAATGTATAATTAGTGGTAATTACCTTGTAGAGTTCTTTCCTAATTGTGTTACCTTCCTTGTATAGGTTTCTTGTATCCTACTCCTAGTATAACCCTAGTTGTACATCCCCCTATAAATAGGTGATTTATTCAATGGAAAGGCTAGGCCATTATTCCTGAACTTTTATCAGTTTCTACACATAGTATCATATTTATGGAAAAAAGGTGTATCAGGATCACCTGTTTTTTTTCTTTTATCATATGGAATTCATATGTAATACAGCCAACCTAGAGAGTATGCAAGAGATAGGACTGGAGTTGTGGTGGAAGGTGTGAAATTGAGATAATTCAAGCAAAGACTACAGTCGGTAGTCTAACAAACACGAGCATCACGATGCGTTCTACTATCATCCAGAAATGCTGAAGAATTTACATACTTTTACTGTGTAAAATAATTGAAGGTATAAGATGCTTTATGGCTCAACGTGAAACTCCTATGCATGAAACTCTCTAAATTACTGGACCTGCTACTTGGTATCTTCACGGAGGTGACACATGCCAACCAACAGAATATCAAAAGGTTGCAACCACTGTTCAGTGGTACCCTCCTCACGGATTCGCAGAAAGAGTAAATTATTCCAAAATTTGCATTTTCCAAAAATCATATCCTTGTAACTGAAGTTTTCTACAAAGATTTCATTATTTGATATGGTTCGTACTAGAATAAGACATGGAGTCTTTTTTTCCCCGCTTTTATGCTATCACTTCTCTGCTTTCTCAATACCATTAAGACCACTTTCCCAAGAAAACTTTACTTGTCCAACACCTGAAACACTACATACTTATCCAGATAAAGCCATAAAGGAAGTCTTAAGAGTTCTCTATAAATACATTCACCTATATAACCCTCTAATTATAGGCAACAACGTATACTAACCAAGCCATACTTTAGATAGCATGCCTCGTCGGCTAAATAAGAGTACGAGCCTTAAACTAACTGATGGCCAGTTAAAGAGTGTTTTCAGAGAGCATGACCGAAATAATGACGGCCTCCTTGATAAGAAAGAGCTGAAAGAAGCCTTCCGATACCTTGGGGCCATTATCCCTGGATGGAGAGCTGGCCGTGCAGTTTTTATGCTGATGACAACGGAGATGGACTTATTAGTGAAGATGAGTTGGACGATCTTGTCAACTATGCATTAAGATGTGGTTATTCCGTCAAATAGGATTTCCCATGTAAGTATCTTTATAACTCATATATGTGCTAGCTAACAGCAAGATGTAGCTTCTTAGCATATATGAGACTACAAAATAATAGAAACTATATTGAAAAGTATTTGTTAACTAAACAAATTAGGCTTTGTTTCTGCAAGTCCTCTATATATACAACGTCACTTTCTTTTACTTGCATGGATATGGAGGTGATCTTGTAAACTTTTACAGAAAAAGGAGAGAAATATGTCTTCCCTTACAACATGCATTTAATTTTCCATCTCTCCTAACTTCATTTCTTTAACCTTCCTCCTTCAGGGTAGACAAGCCATTGCCTGTATGACACAATTACCACCATCCCTCAGCTTGATCAAGTGAAGGCCTCTATTCCCAAAACAATGAATACCATTCCATCTCATCAATCAGAGGCAAAAAAATCCTACTACTTACGCGAAAGAACTACTCCTTGTGTTTTCAAATTATTGTCTTCTTTGATCAAGTACACCGTTTAAGAAAAAGTAATTGACTATATCATGATATTTGTGAAATGTATGATTTTCTTTAATGCCCTTGAGTATGTGGTCATAATTAAAATAGGTAGAAAAAGTAGGGGTAAAATAGTAAAAGTGTTCTCCAAAAAGTGAAAAGTGTTCTCTTAAAAGTAAAAGTTTTAAAAGTGGATAATTATTTTATAATGGACAAAAAAGGAAAGAGGAAGATATTTGAAACCCGGAAGGAGTATTTACCATCAAAATTAAGCCAGTCCTTTGCTTCACGACGCAACAAGACATTGTTAGCATAAACAACACTAGTCCTAGCCACAAGCGGCGACAAATGTTCTAAAACCCTAGTTATCCAAAAGAACACTGAGATTATACATATTATCCAGTTCCGCCTCCTTATTATGTTTTGATTTGACTTAGGAAGGAAAAATATATGGGAATCATCGTTAATAACGTATTAAATCAGGAAAACGCAGACGTAATTTTGAAATGGAAATTATCGATTCTCTTACAGTTTCAGGCAAACAAAGAGGGGGGGTGGGTTGTAAAGTAATTCAGAAAAGACGCCATACGGTTCAAAATAATTCAGTCATGAAAGTGCTTACATGGGATATACAAAATTTAAAAAGCACAATTTCAACGGAATCACTGCGAAATAGTATTCTGATTTGGTGAGTTAACGTACCTGAAAACGATCATCAAACCTAATCACGATGTTACGCCATCTGCCATCATGATCATTGATCACTGTCTTATTAAGTCATTCATATCAGCAAGTTTGCTGTGTTGAACAACATTTTGATATGAAGCATTTTCCATTCATCGTGTTAGAAAATAACGTGCATACCATCGTTACACAAAATAGCCTAATGTTTAGAGCTTTAACAGTGAATAATTTCGAGAGTAGACCTAGGGCTTGTTTCGTAATAATAATAAAAGTAAAAGTAATGGTAATAATAATTAGAGTCGCACTATTCCGACCCCCCACTTCTTCAAAGTTGATCCCGTGTATAACTCTACCCTCTACTCAATTTTAAAATACTTGAAAACTATTTGTTGACTCCCACCGATTACCCATTTTGCCTTTTTAATGTTTTTCAACTATTTACACAAACCTCCTCTCTAACCCATCCTATCTACACTAACCCCCCTTCCATACCGCCACCCCCACTAAAACTCTCCCCCACCCCAACTTGCACGCACAACATAATGAAAAAAAGAAGAAAAACAACAAAAAAAGAAGAAAAGCGACAAGAGAAGAAGAAGACAACCTCCTCCTCCATCTCCTTTGAAGAAGGATTAAAGAGAAGAAGAATAGAGGAACCTACTTATCCATCAACTTCATTTCCTTGTTGATTTAGCAAAAATGGACAAAAGTATGTACAATTTCATTTAAAATTTTACTTGTATTTTATAGCAATGTAAGTGTTTATGATCGAAATATGTTTGTAGGATTAATTATTTTGTTGATTGTGAGTAGTTTTAGGTCAAAAAAGATATTTTTATAGGAATTTTTGAAAAACAATCGGGCATGAATAACGAAAATAGGGCACATTGTTCGGACATGGTATGTCGAAAATGTCTTGGCTGTTCGGAGCTCTCCTACCAAAAATTCAATATATTTTCGGCCCTCCACTACCGAAAATCCAATATAATTTCGGCCTTTATCAACTGAAAATCCAATATATTTTCAACCTATCTCAACCGAAAATCCAAAAAAATTTTGACCACACTCAACCGAAAATAACTTGACTGTTTGGAATTAGGCAGCTGATGAATATATGACTTTTGGCTCTTAGTAGCCAAAAATATAATGGAAATTCGATTGAAGGGGGGGCAGAACAGTGCTATTTTATATATTTTTTTAATTGTAAATGTCAATGACATGTGATAAATGTCATGTCATGTACATGTAAGCAGGTTTTCGAGAGGAAAAAAAGATCTACTGCATCAACTAGGAAAGCAAGGGCTGACGTAGAGGCCCTGGCACGGGCTGAGACTGAGGCACTAGAACAGACAAAGACTGAGTCATGGGCACATGTCGAGGCATAGGCATTGGCTGAGGCATAGACAGACTACGGGGATGGTAATAATAATGATGAAGAGATGGAATCAATTATTTTTCCATGTCTTGGCGGTCCATTGGGAGTTTTATTTGTTGTTGCGTAACCTATTGTAAGAAGACAAATTAAACATTTATCATTTTTTTAATTGTAAAAATCTACTAAATAACAAAAACATACTAATTGAAATTACCGGTATCTTTCGCCTAGTAGTTGATGGGCCTGGGGGTTTAGTCACTTGTTGTTGCGATGAGCAACTATCTTCTATTGACTCGACATACTCAAACCTACTCGGATCACGTTTTGTTGATTTGTCATGTTTAGTCTTTTTTGTCTTTGGCCAACCACGAATAACTTGCACCACCTGTGGCTCAATCAGTGATGTAGTTGATGACTTAAAAACTCTCTGGCTCTCTTCAACAGTGCCAACCTGTCTGAGTCAGTTGAGACATTGTTGTATATCGAATAAATTTTTTCAAACAAATCTTTTCATGCACAATCTATTTAAACCCGAATCTCATTACATTCGCCCTTAACTGGTAACATATCTAGGGGTGGCAATTCGTACTATTGTATCATGTTTGTGCCTCATTATCGTATTTTCATGATATATATCTAATTTGATTATAAATATAACAATAATTACTTTTTTGAATATATTAACAATTTCGTGTCTTTCGTGTCGTATTTCGTGTCGTGGCGTGCCGTGCTGATCTTATCGTGTCATTTGTCTCTATAATCGTGTTTTATAATCGTGTCGTGCTGGTTCATGCTATCGTGCCGTGTCAGTCATTGCCACCATATCGAACTTTCTCCAAAAAAACATCAATTTGTATCCAGGGCAATTGGCTTGCCCAATTTGATAATCTCAACAATCTCATGCGCACAAGGCAAACGACAAGTCTTTCCTGGTACACAGCCACACAACAAAGAGTCTACAACATTATTTTTGCTAACCACAAACTCTACTTTATAAATTTTATTAAACGTATGTATGGATACCATGCCTCGCAGTTCCATGTATATAACTTATTTGAATTTGTGCATGACAATGTTTCTGTTCTTCTCAAATGAGTGATTGGCGTTGTGGGAAGTCTCAATGAGAGTGTGGATCTGTCGCCAACAAGTCTCAAAATAATCTTGGCTCGATCCAAGTTGTCTTTTTAATACTGCGTGTTGACTCTCCGCCCTGAAAGTATATACAATCATCACCAAGCAATTTGAAGTATGTATGTAACACAAAAAAGAAAACAATTAATACCTGCTTGTTGTAGTATTGTCATAATGCATGTCAGTATTTGTCTAACATGACATAAATCTTTCTTTGTAGGGCTCAATCCATTGCTCCATGACATATTTGTTGACACTTGAAAATTCTTTGAAATCAAACTTGAGTCTTTCCAGAGATTCATTATACTCAAACTCAATATATAGAGATCACCAACAAATTCCAAAACATAATAAACGAATCTCACCTTTCCTTTGTCGTTAAGATTTTCCTACAATTTGCCAAAATGTTCTTATTGATGTGCCATCGACAAAGGAAAAGTCTCGAGCTAGGAAACGTTCTCTCAATTGCATTCATTAAAGCAATTTCTCTATCAGTAACGATCACATTATGTATGCATCATTGCTCCATCAATGATTTCAAACATATTCATGCCTACGCATAGTTGTCTGTTTTCTCATTCTCTAAATAAACAACTGCAATTAAAAATGTCATATTTGTAGACATGACACCAACAATCTTCAATAAAGGTAACTTGTACTTATTTTTCTTGTACGTGCAATCCATTAATATGACTTTCGAAAAGGCATACAATAAATCAACACTTCCCGGGTGAACGAAGAATAAATCCTTCACAGTGTTGGTCTTCTCGCACCATTGATGATGATGGACATATTCATGCTTCTCCAACATAAACATAAGTTGTTGCATGTGTGATCGATCTTCACGCTCAATAACTCTATTCTTCAAGCGTGCATTGTAGATAGTCATCACTGTTGATCTATTTTATTTAAATTTCTCTTCCAATGTTGGCATATGCCTGCCGATGAATAACATATTCCTTTGCATATTCTAGAACACTTTAATTTGTTTGCTCTCATTACTGTGTGTCATAACAAGTGACTAAAAGGGCTGCGTATCGGTTAGTGTGACAACTTGTTTGACAACACATAGGTCTTAGACTAGGAGAGTCCTTGTCTAGTCTTACTCTTTCATGATGATCAATAAATTAGCGATTCCAGTACACCATCACCAGCAGACCTACTACAACGTGAAAAATCTTTTATGAAGTAGTCACCAGCAGACTTGCTGGAGCGTGAAAATATCTTGAAGATTCATCACCAACAGACATGCTATGGTTTGATTGTTCATACCACAACTACATCAACCAGTAGTCCTCTATACTGGAAGACTCAACTTTTAGAAAGGAACATCATACCAGACAGACTTAGCTCTGCACGTGCTACATAGAGAAAATATTGCAGCTATTCAAAAACGACAAAGTGTTCAAGTCTCAAAAGTCATTCAAATTTTTATAAAGGCTGACATCTAAAATCCTGCAAGATATTATCTCTCTATATTTGGTATGGAAAGTCAAAAGAATCTACTTAATTGGACAGACTATCAGTGTACTATGCTTCAGACTTACTTTTCAGAGACACATCAATTCAGTCTGACAGACAAAAACTCAAGATCCGTAGAACAAGATCTTTATCCAATAGTCTTCAACGGCAACATTATTCCAAATGGATAGAAAATCCCTCAACATATCTCAACTATCTAAAGACCCCTGTCTATAAAAGAAAAACTCTTCTCCCATTCTAACTGTGAGACATGGCAATCAGATTGAGATCAAAGCATGATAGAGCTGATCGATAATGCTGTGAGATCTATAAAGAAAATCGTCTTCAACAACGCTTCTCTTAGATCTTCACAAGAGATCACAGTGAAAGAACCAAGACCTTAACAAAACACTCTTTGTGGATTGCTAGGAAGAAAAGAGAAAAGGAGAAGAGAGAGATCAGAAAATCGTAAAACAGAGATCGGTGTCTTGATCAAGAACTTACTTCTTGATTTGAGTTCTTCAACCTCCTTTAAAGATCTCAGTCTCTACCAAAGCTTCAAAGACTTTATTCTTAAGCTAGAGGTCAAGCACTTCAGATCCGTTTGAAGATAGACCTTGAAAGATGCCCAAGGAAGATGAAGAGTTGTCTGTCTGCATTGCATTCATATCTTCAGATTTGTATTCCATTGCAAATGCTGTTGATTATGCAATCATCGATCATCATAGGGAGTCGAGTGCTTTACACTCTATTGTTCAGATATCCCTTATCTGAATGACCCTAAAAATTGTTTTCTCATATCCGTTCCTTATTGTCGTCTCCTACTGCTATTTGTACTTAAGAACTTCTTCAATGAATAATTAAGTAAGGATTAAATTTTGGGACCATGAGGACATATAATGAACATAGAGAGTTTAGGTTCATGTATTCTGTAAGTTTGTGTTTGAATAAACTTCAGATGTTCTTTCATATTATATTTTCTTTGAAACTCAACCTTGATTCTTCTATAAGCTTTTATAAACTATTTTACTTCTCTAAAAGTTATTCTCTCATGACTTCCTAAAACTGCATTTGGAGAAGGATTAAGTGTGTTGTTGTTCTGAACATATATTCGTGTACAGCTACTTAAGACTTCTTAGATAAATCTAAGCCTTACTATTTCCGCTGCTAAAGCTCTTTATTTTGGATTTCGATTTATTAGCATTCTGCCAGCAGAGTTCATTACTCTGCTCAGAGCAAGTCTGATGTTCTAAGTTACCACACTACAACAAAATTGGTTTTTCACAACATTTTTTGAAAAGCGCTGTAATTGATCCATTTAACACAACGTTGATATAGAAAATGTTGTATATTACATTTTTATATTTTATTACAACGCTTTAAAAATAAACGTTGTATTACACATACAACGTTTTGCTAAAAAAACATTGTTAAATCCTTTCACATTACCTAACACAACGTTTTATAAAAAAATGTTGTAAATCCAACCCACCAAAAAAAAAAAAGACGCGGTATAATTTCCCCACGCAATTGAAATTTTTTCCCGGCTGCTATTACACTAAAATAATGTCAGTAGGCCCTTTCTCTTTTCGGTCGATCTTTCGCCTTCTCTCAATCTCTCTTCAATATTTCGCCTTTCTCTCAAGGTCTTTCTTCAATCTTTCGCATCAACAACGTAAGTAATAAGATTTCAATCCTAACTCTCATAAAAATACTCTTGCTGATCTTCCTCTGTTTCTTTTCCCCTTTCACACAGATTTCGTGGGAAGAATTAGGGTTTAGGGCTTGTGGCTTGTTTGCTCCCTTGAACTGTGTTCATCTAGTAAGCACCTCTCTCTTTCCTTATGTAATTTTGTGCCCTAAACCATGTAACTATGCCCTAATACGTAACCTTAGTAGCTCCGCCCTAAAATCCGATTTTTTATGGATTAAATGTTTCTTTTTTGAATTATATTTACCTGAAGTTTTATTTCCCTTCTCATCCCCTCTAATTCCACTTATATGTGAGGATTAACATATAATTTGGTTTATTGTGGATCGTAAAAGTTTAAGGAACTACCTAATTTAGAGTTTCACACATCCAAGTCAATTTATACTGCCTATTTATACTACCTACAAGGTGTTTGATGTTTGGCCTCTAAGAAAATTTAACAAATATTCATCCAAAAAAATTCTTTTTACTAATCGACATATTTTAAAAGGACACTGCCTTCTTCTCCTTTGGATTCTGGACTTTCAGTTTGTCCATAGGCACCTAAGGACAACAAACACACCATACTGCCATAATAAGGCAGAGCCCCTTTCTCTCCCAAGAAAGAAACAACCATATAAAGAAAAAAATAAGAACTATGTTACTGTATCTCCACTAAGCAATATAATAGCAAATTGTAGGCCTATCTGACCAAACACATTATTTTAGGAGAATGTATTAGATTTGTTGTCTGCTATGAATAGTTTTTGATCATTTCATGGTTACCCCAGTAGTTTTTAGTTTTAACGGTAGCATTCAATGTTTTGGTCTTTCTATTGTAATTTTTTCAATAATCAAGGTAAATGTATGAGTACTAACAGTAAATGAACTTTAATTTTAGAGAATGGACAATATATTCTCGACATCATAAGAAGGAAAAATGGCTTATAATTTGTGGACGAGGGAGTACAATTTTGATAATGTTCATGCCTGGCCCCTCTACCATAAGGCATGGGAGTCTTTGACCCTTAAAGTCTTAGAATATTAATTATTGTCTTATGAAATCTTGATGAACCTGGTGAAAATTTCTTATTGATTTTTTTCTATGTTGTCTTTTGTATCACTTTAGTAATTGGTTAATTTATCTGATGTCATCCTACCCTGCTTGTTTGGAATAGTCCTGCTATTCAAGAGAACATGGCTACTACTGTTCAGTGCTTGTCCGGTACTGGTTCATTGAGGGTTGGAGTTGAGTTTTTGGCAGGCCACTACTACGAAGCAAAGCTCTGTACGTCTTCATTTTATCAGCAGAAACAATCATATTTGCTTGACTTGAATTGAGTCTAATTCTTTTCTTTCCCCTCCGCAATTAGAAACTCACTGTCTTCTACTTCCGCAGCGCTCTATATATACATCTATGTTGGTATGTAAGATATGTACATAGCTATTTTGGGGTCTAAGATGAGTACATATTTTACAAAAAATTCCAAGGCCTAATTGAAACTAAAAATTTCCCAAGGCATCATTAAATACTAAGTACCCAAGTGCACATGTCCTCACACTTTGGCAGAGACGTTAAGGATAGGAAAAGAATTGATGTTGCTTGAGAATCATTTTAGGTTGTGCCTGGGATGCCAAAATTTTGAAAGCCATGAGAAGAGACCCTTGCCCTTTTATTAGAGATGTCAATTGGGGTTGCCATGAAAGCCCCAATTGTGTAGTAAGGTGAATATTGTTGACCTCCATACATACCGTAATAATTCTACAAGAATTAAAATGACACTGCGAATTTATAATCTTTTTGAGCTTTGACACATTTGTATGCTAAATCAAATGATCATACTAACCATGGGAAGCATGGTATCTTGTGAATATCCTAATGTACCTATTAGTTTGTAAATTTCAAGAATTGTAAATAAGCTAGAAAATAAATCATAAAATGAAGAACAAATAACCTACTAAGAGTTTTTTGATCATGAATGAGAAAGGGGCGGGTAATATATTTGAAGTTAATGCTTACCCGTAAGCTGAATATGAGACTTGACTTGTTGGTTGATGGAAATAAGTTGAAGCTGGAGAGACTTGAGACTGAGACCCATGCCCTTTTATGTTTAATAATGCTGGTGCATCTTTTAAGTGTCTCAAGGCATTTTTTTCAGTTCGAAGTATAATTTGCGAGGTGTATTTGTTTTCCATTTATAGTCTTTGCATATCATTTTAGTCTAGATAATCATAAAACATGCTCTCTTTGTTTTTTTAAAGTAATTTTAACATGTTTGCTGGAAATGTATAGGTTGTACTCCATCTAACCTTTGCATATGATTTTAGATAAACATAAAGCATGCTCTCTTTGTTTTTTTAAAGTAATTTTAACCCGTCTGCTTGGAAATGCATAGGTTGTACTCCATCTAACCTTTCAAGCCTTTGTCATGATTACTCACTCCCTAATAACTGTATGATCTTGACAAATTTCTGTAGGTTATGATTGTTCAAAAGTCCTTTTTAGGTTATCTGGTTATGATTCCTTCTTCTAACACTATCCTCGACTCTGTTTATGTTATTGCCTAGGCAACATTGGTTATAGGCTTTTATGACTCATAATTTTGTGCTGTTGAAGGTGATCCATGTTATAGCTCTTTTAGCATGGAATGCTTGAATCTTCTTTTACCATGTTCAACAGAAGCCACACTAATTTTGGTTCTAGATTATGTAGTCATGTTCCTGCCCTTGTGGTGTACAAGAGTATGAAATTCAAACCCAAGTGTATTCTGTATTGCTGTGACTGGGACATAATATGTATACGAGTTACATTAGGATAGTAACCGGAGAAACAGTCTTGAAATGGTTATTTTTCTTGTGATACAAATTTTGTACCTAAAACTGGGAATGATGACAAGAACTTGATCAGATGAAGTTAAAAACTTCAATTCCTAGTTGGTTCTTTCAGTGATTGCGTATACCTAGAAAGTTCCTTTCTCTAAGTTTTCACCATGACTCTATTAATAATCCTTTTGTTGGTTCTTATTCTAATGTACAAATTAGATCTCATTAGTGTTTACTTTAATCATTTTTCAGCTTCCTAGTAGAAGTGCTAGACAGAAAAAGGTTAAGAGGCAATGGTTGTGGGAAGTTGCTAAAATCTCAAAGCAAAAAGTTATTTTGTTTGAAGCTGGGAGACTATCCTGGATCTGAATTGTAGGTATATTGACAACTTGTAATCTCAAAATTGCAGGCATATTGGTAGACAGAACCCGCTAAAGATGATGAGAAAGTGGTAGGTGACCATCAAAAGAGACTTGTAAGTATTAATATGTCCAAAAAAGTAACACCCCAACATTAGTTAAGCTCACTACTTACAATCTCGAACTTGCAGCGACATTGGAAGACAAAATCAACCAAAACTGAAAAGAAGCAGGGCGGCACCTGCAGCAATTTATAAAAATAAGAAAAAGGAACAAACTTGAGGGGGACAACCAGCCTGACCCGATGAGGGGGGACAAAGGAGCCTAACCTCAAAAACATAAATAAAAGGGAATACAAAATCAGTCCTAAGAACAAAAGAAAATTACTGCCTCCAAAAATTGTAAAAACCATAAGCATCCATAGCAATAGCTTTCTTCACAATAGGGGGAAGGGAAGAAAGACCGAAATATCGATAATTGTCCCGTTGAATATGAGCCACTGCAGCCAATCAATCTGCCACGAAATTTTGCTCTCGAAACACGTGACGTAAGTTGTACTCTAACAACAAAGCATGGCAATCTCGAAGATCATAACTATACAGCCACGGATCAGCATGAGACTTAACCAACACATTCACTGCAGCCAACGAATCGGATTCCACTTTCATTTCCTCCAAACACATAAACCGACATAACTGTAAGCCTTCCTTTAAAGCTAAAATCTCACCTTTCATATTAGAACCACTACCATAAAAGCTCGAGAATGCACCCACAAATGCACCAGAACCGTCCTTAAGCACACCCCCGCTGGTACAAATACCATTCCTCGAAGAACCATCAGTGTTCAGCTTATACTTATTAGTTTGAGAAGGAGACCACTTCAGCCATAAACCACAGACAACAGGAACTCGCTGAACTGGAATATTAAGAGAGTGTATTGCCATGCAAGCACGCAAGTTGCTGCTTGACTTTGGAGAAAAAGAGCTAAACACGTCGCGAATATCATCTACCACCCTCGACCAAATACCAGCCACCCTCATTGGCACATTGTCGAACACCGCAGAGCATCGAGCCTTCCAAACCTCCCAACACATGAACACAAAGATGCCAAATTGACAAGCCCCATCCTGACGCCGAAAAAAACCTTTTGACCAGATCGAAAAAAGATGCTGAAGATTGGTATACACATTGACCAAGTTAAATTTGGTCGCAAACCTAGTCCACAACATAACCGCGATTTCTGAACGAATGAATAAGTGGTCTATCGATTCCATCCCTGGGGAATTCAGGTAGCAATGACATCGAGAAGCCAGCGCAATGTGACGAGACTGAAGATTCAAATCCACCGGAAGAGCATTCTGGAGAAGCTTCCAAAGAAAACCACTCACCCGAGGCGGAATCCAACTCTGCCAAATTAACTTAGCCCATCGAACAGAAGGAGAGCCAACTTGATAAAACTTCCAAAAAGCACTGGACCGAAACACCCCCGAATTTGTAAGCGTACAGATCAGCTTGTCAGGAACTCCCTCCATGCATTGCACCCGACGTAAAAAGCCTTGCAAATTTGGATTAACTAAAGGTCGCAAACAGTCCATGGCCAGCTGAGACATGGCATCTCGAACAGTGAGCATTTTATCTATAGGGAGGGGACCAATCAACCGAACCCCATACCAGTTATCATCCCAGAAAGAAATACTACCTTGCCCAACCACCCACTAGCTACATTGTTGAACTTTCCAAAGCTGACTCAAAGCATATTTCCAAGGTGCAGACATAAACCCAACAGATGGATCAGCATTAGGAAGACCATATTTACCAATACAGAAACTGGCCCATAGCCCCTCACCAACAGTGACACGCCAGGCGAGCTTGGCGTGCAAGGAATCCATAACTTGTCCTAAAGAACGAATACCCAAAGGGACTTGTGAGTAGCAAAATGTCCTCATTAGAAAAATGTCCTAATTTTTTCATCTTATCCATTACAACACACACTGCAACAAAAGCCACACTAATTCCAGTTCCAAATTTTAGTCTTCTTCCTGCCTATGTTGGTGTACAAGAGTCTTGGTATATATATCTTGAAACTACTATGTACAAATGAAATTATTATTGCCTTATTCAATTTAAGTTCAATATAGGGGAATTTTTGTCACTTACGATAACTTATTACTTGTGATGTGGATCTGTGCTGACTGCATTTCCATTTTTTGTTATTCTGAAGCTAATTTAGAAAAAAAAAATGTTCCTTGTGTGTAATACAATATGTTATGAGTGCAAGCAGTGAATAAGATTTACGATTCAATTACATTCCCAGGTGTGTATAGCGTGGGTTTTGATAGTTATGGTCATGGTCTACGTGATTGGACATATATCCGGTGCTTACTTTAATCCTGCTATTACTGTCACCTTTGCCATCCTTCAACAATAAGATTTAAGCTTTTGTTCTGATTATTGTTTTGCAGATTGGAGAATTGGAAGGAATTGCCATAGGAATGACAATACTTATCAATGTTCTTGTGGCGGGGTAATTTTTATAATTAGATTATAGAATGCAAACTCTTGTACATGCGTGTATGTGTGTGTACGCTTGAGCTAATATGGGAGGGTTGATTTTTGCGCAGGCCAGTATCGGGGGCGTCAATGAACCCAACAAGGAGCATTGGTCCAGCAATAGTGATGCAAGTATACAAGGGACTATGGGTTTATATAGTTGGCCTTTCTTGGGTACCATTGCTCGTGGTTTCTTCCCTTCTTACTTCACAAAATTTCTTTTTATTTTCCTTTCTTACTTCACAAAATTTCTTTTTATCTTATGCAGTTGACAGTGCTGATTGTATACATATTTCTCTATGGAAAGGCATATTTGGTAAGTATTATATAGCTTGTTATAAGCATTTTTTCTCATAATTTGTATCTGTATAGATCACCAATCTGCTTTTCCTACATGTCCATTTTTTTTTCTGGTTTGGTAGTTTGGCCTGATACCTTGCTTTGGACCGAATTGAATGTAGGAAAGGATTCATGTAACCTACCCTAAAGTGATTGGAACTAAGGTTGCATTGAGTTAAGTTTGGTAGTTTAGCATGTTCTAGATTCCTTTGCTGGGATGAGAAATTTTACTGTCATATACTTTTTTTATAAGTAAGGATATATATTAATAACAACGCCAAAAAGGAGGCGCAACCATGCACACATGTCGTATACAAAACCAAACTATACAAGACCGATACTATTAACAAAGTCCACAATTGAAGCATTTCCCAAAAAACTTCTTCTTAGAAACTCCTCCCTTAGGACCCAAGTTAGTCCCTTTTCCACCATTAGCAAACTTTCCTTTGCCTTTGGAGCTTTAACCATGCTCCACAACATTGGCTTTGACAATCATAGAAGTGACCGTTTTCTTTTCATTGCCTCTGTTGTCCTCTTCAATGCGAAGATGAACAACAAGCTGCTCAACAGTCATCTCCTTTTGTTTATGATTTAGGTAACTCTTGAAATCCTTCCAAGCTGGAGGCAATTTTTCAATAATTGCAGCCACCTTGAAGGTTTCACTAATTTCCATCCCCTATGTCTCAATTTAAGAGTAAAACACTTGTAGCTCTTGTACTTGATTGTACACAGATTTAAGATCTGTCATTTTGTAGTCGAGGAATCTACCAACTATGAACTTCTTGGCCCCAGCATCCTCGGAAGTGTACTTATGGTCAAGAGAGTTCCATAGTTCCTTTGCCATTTTCTTAAAACGATAAACATTGTACAACGAGTCTTCCAACCCGTTCAGTACATAGTTCTTGCAAAGGAAATCAGATTGATTCCATGCATCCAAAGCACTAACGGCTTGGAAATCAGCATCTTCACCAACATTTGGAGGGTTTTCTTTCAGAAACCTTGCCAATTGAAGCGTGGTCAAGTAAAACAGCATCTTCTATTGCCAGCGCTTAAAATTCAGCCCTTTGAATTTCTCCGGTTTCTCGCTATGGTTCATCGGTAGATGTGGAACAGTCACAATTTGAGTCACACTGCAACATTGGTCACAGTAGGGTTCGAGTTTGAAGGGTCTCCAATCATAGTCTTTTCAGTTCCAATTCCAGTATTAGGAGTTAAGGTATTGTTCTCGTTAGTCATATATGAAATACGACAAAAATCTGTAAGATTATAAAATTCTCTATGGAAGAGATTATTGTTATCTAAAATAACAATAATTAACAGAATATAAATAACGTTTCAAGATTGTTGGGAAAGTCCATATTATAATCTTACAGAATATAAAACATAATAATTAAAATAGAAAACAAAATCGTTGCTCTTGAGTAGAACTGCTACTGTTAAGTCTTCTTAAGACTGCTGTTGAAGAAGACTTTAGAAGTCTGTTGGTGAGAAGACTTGTGAATTCTGCTGCTGAATAAGACTTTAGAAGTCTGCTGGTAAGAAGACTTGTGAAGTTTGGTGGTAAGAAGACTTGTGAAGTCTGCTGGAGAGAAGACTTGAGAAGTCTGCTGGAAAGAAGACTTGAGAAGTTTGCTGGTGAGAAGACTTGAGAAGTCTGCTCTTCAAGTCTGCTGGTGGAAGGAAAGAAGTCTGCTCTTCAAGTTTGCTGGTAGAAGGAAGATGTGACCGAGGCCTGTGTATCACACAATTTCCTTGAAACGTTATTCGTCCCACTCCCTGTAAGTGCGTGGAGTTCTTACACGGGACAATCGTCTCCCAGGATACAACGGTTGTACCGGATGACTATGCACTGAAGGTCCGACGAGCTGAACAAATGCCCAAAATCTATTACCAAAAAGGAGGCCAAGAAGAAGATACACAATATGAAATGCAATGCAGGTGTATTAGAAAAAGAGGAAGCTCATGTTTTTCTCAAAGTGTGTTTACTTTTTGTGGATAATGGTTCCATTATATAGGGCAGAAAATCAACACGTTTTAATTACTAAAACGTTTTGATTATGCCCATTAAACTCTCCATTAAAGCAGTCATTCAGACATAATTAATTTGCTCTTTAATGTTGGAGTTACGAAAATTGAATTTAAATTCAAAAGAAAAATGAGCAAAATGTGAGTTTGTCTAGGTAACACAATTTGGTCCGACATTCGTGTATACAAACTTACCTAACACAAGGGAGCCTTAGTATATAAACCATTCAAACTTTTCATATTTTTTCAATGTGGAATAACCCACTTCCAACACTTCCAATGTCCAACTTTAAACCTCTATAACTTATTCATCCGATATCCAAATTGAACAAATAAATATAATATTCTTATGTATTCACGGAGAGTAACATAATTCCACAATCATCATAATCATTACATAAATGACTCACAAATAAATTAGTGTCTCAAAGCCCCAATTTACTTCACTTAAAACACTAGTTTTCCAAAAGTACCCATTATATAAAAAAGGATGTTGG
This sequence comes from Codonopsis lanceolata, assembly GCA_013146195.2. Classification (NCBI taxonomy): domain Eukaryota; kingdom Viridiplantae; phylum Streptophyta; class Magnoliopsida; order Asterales; family Campanulaceae; genus Codonopsis; species Codonopsis lanceolata. The sequence goes on along the minus strand of CM028378.1, from coordinate 136,530,341 downwards.
TTTTAGAATTGTTTTAGATGAAAAATTCTACTATTATTACCAAATGATAAGATGTATTCCACATTGGTTAGAGAGTGATGTAGGTATTAAAAGTTTTTCTATAAAAGACTCGTTACAATAGAAAAAAATGTATTTCACATTGTGATGTGGCGGATTTCATTATATGTAATTCCCTAATTTTCTAGATATTTTATCATTATTTTAATGTAATTTAGATTAGTTTGATGTAATTTTGAGTAAACTAAGAATTGGTGAGTTTGTGGGAAATCTTTGTAATTTTGAGACATATTTTGAGTAATTTTGTGTTGTTCCTGCAAAAGTTTATTAATGTGGAAGATAAAGTTGCTAGTATCGAAGTGAGGGACCAAATCGCTAAAAGTGAAGTTCAAGGATCGATTACAAAGCAAACAGAGTTAAGATCGAAGGAGAAAGGTTGGAGTTTCAGGGGACCAAAGTGAAAGATAAGGATTTGGAAACCGGTGTATTTTTGGCATTGATGGTAGGAGTATTTGGATGTTTATTATTAAATATTCTCTTTCCTTTTCTTGGGAGATTTTCCTTTTTAGTTTAGGTTTTGGGAACAAGTATATATACTTGTTTTAACTTCAGAATTAGGGCCGTTTTCTACTAGTCTTCTTCCTTAGAGATTTCATCGGGCCATGGAAGCTTAACTTCATTGCTCGGTTTGGATCTTGAACCGTTTATTTAATTCAATTGAGGTATTTATTTCTTTATTTCTTAATCCCTATTCATAGTTTTACTTGTTTTAATTGCTAGATCGATTTTAGGGTTTGAGATTTGATCACCCTCTTCTCCCTTGTAATTGATTTAATGCTAGTTTAATCTTAAGTCTGTGTCAGATTAGGATTTTTCACAAGTAGCATCTTTGAGATTTATGCATGTGTCATGGTAAATTGAAAAGGGGGTGAAACTAGATTTTGTTCTAATTGCAAAAGATTAGTGAATTCCTTGATCTTAATTTCTTAAAGCTCTATCAATCATTATTGTGAATCTAGATCAGGTGTCGCTTAGGTTTAGGTAATGATTAGGGGAATAAGTGAGTGTGTCCGCTTATAACCATTAATAAGGAAGAAATAGGGATTGAAATACATCTCGGATCAAGTGAATGGGAGGAAGGAAAGAAATTATACTGATGATATTGGATTGATAAACGGGGATGGAAACAAATGAAGTGCTTGCCTTTAATTGTTTTACAACTTAGTTTTAATTCCCGTTTAGGTAGTTAATAAAATCAAAAATTAAACCCCCAATCTTGTCAAGTGACAATTGTGCAACCGAATAACCGTTCTTCAGTGGATCGACCCTGGACTTGTCCTAGTGGGCAGCCCAGAGGCCGATTCTAGCCGGAGTCTTGTCTTGGTAATTAATTTGTAGGCGTGCGACTTTGCTGTCAAATTTTGCGGCCGGAAGCGCCGGCTAGGAAGAGGTTTTATTTGTTTGTACTCTTATTCTATTCTTAATCTACTTCTTTTTCTTTTCTTGTTGCTGTTATTTGAGCGTGTATCATTATTGTTGTCCCGTGGTGTGGAACCTTTTATGGTCCATACTCCCCGCTAATCAAGTTGTTAGTCCTTTTGTTTGAAAATTGAGGATATTTCGGTGTACAGGAGAAATTTGCAGCGAGCGGATGAATAATAATAACAGTGAGAACAATGATGGTCCGGAGGTTGTGAACAATGAGGGTAATGGAAGAGACAATAGGGGTAATGGAAGAGGCAATAACAACCCCCCACCTCGGACATTGAGGCAAAGGATTGCTCCAAACTGGAATGAGCAACCGCAAGTAGTGCTATTTCCCTGATTCTTGGCGGGGTTACTGAGTTGAAGCCGGGGTTGTTGAACCCGAGTTGCCCATTTTAATGGGATACTGTGAGGGAAATCCAAATAAGCATATAGCTGGCTTTGTGCAGTTGCAAGTATGAAGCATTATTGCCTCAGCGATTATTGAGGGTGTTTTCCTTTACTCTTAAGGCTAGCGAATACGTGGTATTATCACGCCACCCCAACAGCATCCTTTGGCTTGAGAGTTGAAGGAGGTATTCTGAAGATAAGTTCTTCCTCCGAGATCAAATCAATGTCATGAAGAGATATCAGCAACATGGGTCCGATGAATCACTATATGACTACCACAACGGTTCTATAAGCTCTGCCGAAGTTGTCCGTATCATGGTTTTGATGATGAAAGGCTTATTGTTTATTTCTATGGGGATTGACCGTGAGCAAGACAAAAGGTGGGTGGATTACGCTTTGTGGAGGTAGTATTGAGAACAAAACTACAGGATGCTAGAGCCGATTGATAGAATAGCCAAAAGCACAAGGCCCATGGGAGAAGGTCTAGCGTTAGACAAGTCAGTGCAGCAGGGATCGAGTGATTCAACGAGTGATTTGAAGACAGGCTGGCAGATGTTAAGAGTCTGTTGAAGACATTGGTTTTGGGTCAACAACCTCATCCCTGCAAGTATATGTATTGATGTGACACCGACTGGATTCTTGTCCTACACTTTAGACGGATAAAGGTGGTGGATGTCAATGCAATA
>CM028378.1:136486389-136527683 GCA_013146195.2 Codonopsis lanceolata | reverse complement strand
CTCAAAATTGCAAGATAATCACAGAACTACTTATAAAATAAGGATTATATTTTACATATGAAGGTTTAAATCTCAATTTGTCACCATACTTTTTGGCCAAAAGTCACAAGCTCACTCTACAATTTTTTCCTCAATTTGATCACTCTACTTGGCTTTGACATTCAATAATGTCACTCGAGTTATTTCTACCATTATGTTGATGGATGGAAATTTTAAAAAGACCAAAATGCCTCTTAATAAAAAATGTGGCTTAAATCACAAATTGGTCACCCTACTTTTCACTGCATTATGATAACTCTACAATTTTTTTTTTTCTATTTCATCATTGTACTAGACCAAGTAATACACGCAATCACTCCATCCAAAAAATTGGATGGAAAGCTTTAAAATTTTACATTAACCCGAAAATACCCTTTAAGTACCCGATCATCAAGGCCAAGCAAGGGTTTTCCCACCACCGTGAACCTCGGCCATAAGTCCGACTCGGCTGCACCATCGAGTGGCTCATCGCCAGCCGAACCTTCCATCATCGCCGCCACGGCACCGACACCACCTCTTAGCTTCTCCACCGTATCCGCCATCGTGACGTAACTCATCCACTAACTCTTCAATCTCCGCCGCCTGATCGTCGGCCGTCGCACTCAAAGACTTTACCAAGGCTCTACCCCTTTTATTCTCTGCTAAAGAGGCTTCCTGGCCCCGACGATGATGCCTCGTACCTGAGGTAAAGAAGATAGGCACGGCCAGCCTCAAAGTGCCTGCTCTGACCCCCTGCTGGTACTCTGCCCCCTATCCTGGCCTCCTCCAACTGCCGGGCGCATTTGGAAGACGATCCCCACCGAATCTCTACCTAACCGGCCAAGATATAAATATGTATGCCGTTAATTTCTTGAATATGTGTGTGGAGACGATGAATTTTTAGTATCTTCTAGTTAGGTTTTAGCTTATTTCAAATGAAATGAAATTAGGGTCTTTTCAATTTGATGAATTAAGTACCCATTACATTAGGTTTTAGCCCCCCTTCTTTTGTTCATTTTGCATTCTCGTCACTAGGTTTTAGACTCATCGCTAATTCAGTTCCGCATCTTTATTGAGTTGATAAAGAAAAATAGAGTCAAGAATTGGGATAGCATGGGTGAAGATTCACGATATGATTGTCAAGGGATTCCACAATTTGAGGGCAAATATGGTCAATTAACTTTACTTGGTTTCAATATATGCGCACAAACAAAATAAAGGGCATTCATGTCTTTTTCATCATTTCCATCCAAGATAACTAACTGAAAGGAGGCGAGTGACCAATTTGTTATTTCTTGTGAAGTACAATGATGAAATAGAAAAAAAATCAGTAGAGTGATCATATTGCAAAAAGTCGAAAGAGTGACCAATTTGTGATTTAAGCTCAAAATGTGAACCATTCTCAATCTCATCCGCTATCGCTCAATCTTTTCTCCTCACACACACACACACACACACACACTCTCTCTCTCCAAAAGTCAAATGATCCAAAAGCTAACCTAAATCGTACTTCTCCCCCACCTTCGTCCATACGGGAGGCGGCTATACGAAGTGGGTCATTCAGAGCGATTTGGCCGAGGAGAGAGGATTGTGGTGATGGGCGAGGCCCGACCTGAAAAGAAACAGAGGGAGACGGATGGCGGCCATGGAGAATCGCCGGAGAAGATGAAGGGGGCTTTGGGTTTGGAAATGCGGGCGTGAAAGGAGATGATGATTCGTGATATGGGATTGCTTAGGCCGAATCGCTGGTCTGTCAATGAGGCGGCCGGCTATGAAGATGGCGGCGGACTGAGATGGTAGAGAGAGAAAAAAAGATAGGCGATTTGGGGATGGTTACACACACACTCTCTCTCTCCAAAAGTCAAATGATCCAAAAGCTTTAACTCGATTGTACCCCACCCTCCCCACCTTCGTGCCCATATGAGACGGCTATGGCGGTGGGTCTGCTTGTGAGCGATTTGGCCGAGGAGAGAGGAGATTGTGGTGATGGGCGAGGCCCGACCGAAAAGAACAGAGGGAGACGGATGACGGCCATGGAGAATCGCCGAGAAGATGAAGGAGCCGAGTTTGGCGGCCGGGTTTGGAGAGCTGGCTCGAAAAGAGATGATTCGCCGGATCCGGGATTGTTTGGGGCCGGAATCGTTGGGTTCAGAATGTAGCAGGCGGGCTATGAAGATGGCGGCACTGGAGATAGAGAGAGAAAAAAAGATAGGCGATTTTGGGGATGTCGGCCATAACTGAGATGAGGAAAGTAGGAGGGATTGGTGGGAGATAAGGCCTTCAAGACCGCTTGGGGCTTTGTTTCTGCCATGAGAGAGGTAGAGGTGAGAGAAGAGAGACGAGCAGCTTGAGAAGAGAGATTGAATTTGAAAATTGAAAATTATATTAAAAATATCAGTAAGGGTATTTTTGGATTTTTAGAAAATTTTTAAAGTTTTCAACAAAAAAATTGGATGGAGTGATGAACTTGATAATTATATCAAAGTAGAATGATTAAATTGAGGAAAAAAAGTAGAGTGAGCTTAATGAATTTTGCCAGAAAGTAGAGTGACCAAATTGAGATTTAAACCTACATATGAACGCATATACAAATATTGATAAGTAAATAAAAGAATATAAGAAGCTGTTAAGAAATTAAATATTATCAATTTAAGAGGGAAGTTATTTTCTCTTTTTTCTAATATGCAGGAGAAACAAGAATAACAATCTAAAACTCATTATACTATAAGATCTTCATATATTGATATTAATTTACTTGTGAGTTTTGTCAAGACAAATTATATCCATAGGAGCTAAAAAACAAGTTTATGGTGCAATATTATTTGATGAACAACTATGGATCCTTAAAATTTGTCATGTCTAATTTAATACTCAATAAATATTGTTTACTCAGTCATAAATGTGTTTCCTTCATTAATATAAATGTTCTGTGACCATCTTTATTGCCTATAACCAAGTAATTTCACCGACAAAAGTAATAGCTATGGCTATGCATCGGATAAGTGGACATTTAAAGATCAACATGGTCCTGGTGAGAGGTGACAACATCATCATTATCACAGATTCCATTTTCGCTCATTGACATTGTAGAAAAACGAGGATGAATATGAGCAAGTAAATCGTAGTTTAATTGGTTTGAGAACATGTACAATGATTCTAAAAGGGTGTGATTATGTATATGAGGGAGTAGCTGAGTATATCATAATTTGTAAGAGGTACAGTGAATTAAGAGCAATCATAGTCTAAATGTCTATTTTATTGTTTATTGAATTGAGCTTAAATATTTGTAGATATAGTTGTACTAATTAAATACACATATTATCAGTGTCACCTCATATGGGTGACACTATTAATGAAAATGTTTTTGACTATGAGACATTTTGGTCATTTCATGGGGAGGGATGACCGTAGGAAGTATGTAATTTGAGTAGTTTTTCTTTGATTTATCGTCAATTGAATTTGTTGTGCAATTTTTATTATCTAACAAATATATATTTGTTTAAAGACGTATTCTAAATTATATATGGATTTTTTATTAATGTAATAAACAATAATTAAATTCACTTATATTTTTATCCTTACATTTTAATTTTGTGTTTAATTTTCATAACACACTAAGAAAAGAATAATTTTATTATTATTATTATTGATTAATATAGATTACGTGCATTTTGTTATGTGATAGTGATAGTGATAGTAGTAGTAATTGTACATATTTAATCATAGTGATAGTAGTAGTAATCACACATATATATTTAATGTCAAATGTTGTAGTTTAAAAAATATTTTAAAATTTATAAAAGATTTTATTTATTTATTGTATTCTCTATTAATAATTTTACTTTTTCTTAATTACTACGTTGTAATAATTTGTTCAGTTTACATACATCAAACTCATAATCTTTACGTTATAATTATTTGTTTATTGTATTTATTATCGTTAAAGTTTTTAATCATAATATTAGTTTTACAATAGTATATATATATATAACAATTCTCTTTAATTTATTTTTTTAATTTTATTTTTTATTTCTTATTACTTATGTATAATTTAATTGAAAAAAATAAATACCATACGTTTAATGCACATGTATAAAGCTAATTGATCATAACGTGAATCGTGAAGCTTCACTCAACTCGATGTTTCTTCCCCATCGATTCCTCATTCTTGTAGGTAACTAAGGTAAGCCCACTAAGGAGAGATATTAGCTTATTAAGTGGATCAGATTAGATCCAAATACTAAATGGACCAAATCTAATCCAAATCCAATTTAAATTAGTTTTGGGATGATTGGATATAGATCATGATACAATTGCGTCAACAACATAAAATTGCCTAAATAATTATACCTTTGGAATAATTTAATTGCTAAAGTATTTTTTTTTCAAATTAGAAAAAGACACTTTTGGGAATAAAAAAATTAAGATACCCTTAATGAGTATGAAACGTGCTACGAAAATACATCACGGTGCATTGACTTTTGAACCGCGATTCATCAGCTTAATTGCATAAATTTTTGTACCGCGATTTATCATTTTAATTGCCTAGTCTATTTGTACCGCGATACATCAATGTTTGTTTAATTGCATCAATTTTTACACCGCGATACATCAATGTTTGTGCAGCGATTCATCAGTTTAATTGCATTAATTTTGCATCGCGATTCATCATTTTAATTGTCTAGTCTATTTGTATAGCGATGCATTAATATTTGCGCCACGATTCATCCGTTTAATTGCATTAATTTTGCATCGTGATTCAAAATCGTAATGAATCAGACCATGTCCTCAGCCTTCTTCTTCCTTCTCCTCCGTCATAAACCTTCTTATTCCTGCTCCTTAGCCTTCTTATTCCTCCTACTTCGCCTTCGTCTATACTGTGAAAATCATTCAACCCAACCCAACACATTTTCATTAAAATTTCGTACATAAAGGTCGATCCTCGTTTCGTTGCCTAACAGTAATGATTTTTCGAATCCAATGTGTTTGTCGGGATCGTGGAAGGAGACAATGACATTTTCTGAACAATATTTCGAAAAATAACATTTTATGGTTGAAAAAAAAAAAACTAGGTACTGGAGGGGTTAAAAACTTAGAAAAAAGGATCAGCCAACTTTTTTCCCTAAACCCTTTTTAATGAAAATCTAATCAAATTTTCTTTTTTATTAGTCCAAGTACATCAGAAAATTTATTTTAATCATGTTAAATATTGATATAAAAAATTGGCCAATCGAGTACAAAAAATGCCATTATGTACCTCCTCTTTGTGGTTCATTATTCTTTATTTTCTTTTCTTAATGATTGCGGTTGTAGGCAGGAGTGACAAAAATTTATCCCACTCATTGAGTTATCTATTATATCTATTATAAAAAATTTATTGGGTTTTATCCATTAACACTCAATTAAGTTAATGAATGTTAATCGATATTATCTATTAACACATATTAACAAAATAAATAATTATGGATATTAACCGATTATTATTGGATTTATCCATTAATGCCACTACCACCATTGACTTTATCAATTAATGCCATTACCATCAACCGCCTCCACCCACCGCCGCCACTACCCACCTCCGGCAACCACCACCAACCACCGCCTCCCACCGCCGCCACACCCCACCTCCGGCAACCACCAGTGCCATCCATCGCCGCCACCTCCGCCGACCATCACATCCCACCTCCGACAATTTTGATATTTATTTGAAAGTTAATATAAATATAAACAAGTAATCATAAAAATTATTGATTATTATGAACGTATTTGTTATTTTGTTTTGGATTAAGAATATATGTTTGTTATTTATAATTTATAATTATAATGAATATAAGTATTTAATTTTTTAATAAGGTATTTGATTTTTTTAATTACTTTTATATAATCATTTATTAGTGTCAAATCAATAAACACGTATATTTTCTATCTCACAACTATGAAAACTATTATAAAATTTTGACAACTTTATATATATTATGTGATAAAAATAGTGTAGCATTGCAAATGTCACTTTTTATTTGAGAAGTAAAAAAAGAAAAGAAAAGACAAATGTCAAAATTAAGAGAATATCTCGGTCATTGTTGAACGTGTGGCCCATGAATTTTTTATTAAATGTGAAAAGTTGGTGAAAATATTATGATTTATGAATATTAAGTAATTAACTTATCATTGTGTGTGTGTGTGTGCATGTGTGTGTTTTTACCGTGTGTGTGTGTTTATTTTTTGGCATGTGTGTGTTTGGGTGGGTTTGTGTGTGTATGTTATGCCTAGTGAATAATAATATAAGTAGGTAAGTAATACTTAAAATAATAAATGATGTTCTTATTGAGTATTATCCGGATAATACCTATTTATTAATTAATATAATTGGATATTATCCAATAACATAATTGGAACTAGCCATAATGAAAATTCTCGGTCAAGGAATTGAAGGGTGTGAATACTTGGAGAAATACAGAGATATTATAGTGTGTGAAATTGCTGTTCCAAGGTAAAATTGCAAGAATTTTTTTTTAAAATTTTATTTTATGAGAGAGGCTATTTCCACTACAATGTTTCCTTATCTACTATATCTTTAACTTTTTCATTAAATAAATACATGTTTGGATAAACCTACTCCAAAAAGTACTTGTTTGTTTTAAATTGACTAATCAAGTTACTTTTCTAATTGTCTTTTAATATTATTTTTTAGTCAAACATAAATGAAAAACATGATTATTTTATTTTTATTTTTAACTTTTTAAATGACTTTATTAATTAATCTTATGACTAAAGTTATACTGTATAATAAAAAATAGGGTGGAGCTAACTACACTTCAACATCCACTCTTTACACCGTATTTTCTGCAATGTACATAACAATGTATAATACATACATGAAATGAGGTGTAGAAAACGAGGTTTGGGGTGTGGTTAGCCTCCCCCTAAAAAATATCATACAGACATTTTTTGTCTACCAAACTTTGAATAAATATGTGTTATTTGGTTATAGAAAAAAATTAAAAGTGAAATTTAAAGGATGTAATTGTAAAAATTTGATCAAATAGTAAAATCATAGTATCGTAAATTTTTAAATCTTTTACCTACCTTTAAAATTGATTTAAAATTTTAATTCTTGAGTTACTTGAAACTAATATTTAAATTAATATCTATCATATTATTATTATTGAATTGATCTTTTAAAATAATATTTTTTAAAACTAAATTAAATTATTTTTGTTTGATAATAAGATATTCAATTTTTTTCTAAAATTTTGGTAAAAAATGCATTAATTATATTTGAGCTACCAGACCCAAACGACCAGGCAACAGTCACATGGTAAGTATGCGACCACCTTATCACGAGCGGGGCACATGACCACCTCACGCTACGAGCATGATTCATAAGCGAGCAACTAAGTGTGCCCAGCTTCTCATATGGGCATATCGAGCAAACACTTCTCCTACCATTGACTGGGGGCCAAGTGTGTGCCGAACAGGATGGTGTCTCAGCGAGCATAGCTAGTCTGCTCAGGAATATTGCTAATAGTCGTCCAGAACATGGGGAATTAATGCCGAGAAATCTGTCCCCACGTTTCAGACGTGGTCTTGATCATGTATGTCCTTTCCGCTCGGGCAATTAATGCCCATGCCTTACCCTTCAAGGCTAAGCCTATATAAATCCTTCTCCAACTAATGGGAAGGTATGTTCACTTTTAACAAGCCATTACTTTGTCAAATTGCGCGCCATCGCAGTTGTGTGTTATACTTACTTTCACACCGGAGTGCCTTTACATGGAAAGCCCCTGCCCAATTTACGTGGTCTTTAGATTGTTTGACAGATTTGGATTGAGAAGATAATAAATGCCATATATCCTATTAATTTTAGAAGCCCAGTGTATTCATTTTGGATACATCAATATTATTTTTATGATAATGGAATATGAGATATGAGTTAGGGGTGTGCTGGATTTTTTCGGAACCGGACCGAACCAATTAAAACTGGATCGGACCAATACTTTGGTCTGGTCCTGGATCTGAATTTTCATAAAACTGGACATTTGGGTTGGTCCCAGTTCTTGAACTAAAAAAACACGAAACCGGACCGAACCGACCCAATATGTTGTTTATTTATTTATTTTATTATATATATTATAAGTATATATATATATATATATATGTTAATTCCTAATACTTTTTTTTCTACTTTTTAATTGGTACTCTTTTATTATTTTGTTTCCATGTTATGAGTTTATAATTTCGATATTTTTAATTGTTGAATATACTTTTATCGAAGGCTTTTTAATTTTTTTTATAAAGTCTCAGTCTTACAAATTTTATTATGTATTTGTATTAAACAGTTAAAAAGTAAAAAAAAAATCATAGTATTGGTCCGGTCCTGGTTCTCATACATCTTTGATTGGTTTTGGACCGGACCAATGTTTTGGTTCTTATACATATTGGGTTGGTTCCGGTTCTAAATTTTTTGAGAACCAGACTATTGGTCTGGTTCCGATTTTCTCTTTTTTTCCAAAAAACTGGACCGAACCGGACCAAGTTCACCCCTAATATGAGTGATTAGAAGAATTGATTAAACATATTTATTACAAAATAAAGAGAATAAATGCCTTATTCGTTGAGAATTAAAATGTAAAAATAAAAATAGAATAATAATGTTGTTTATTGATGCTTTAAAAAAATTATAAGGTAATACGAAAGTAACTTGATTAGTCAATTTAAAATGGGCAAATACTTAAGGGGTAGTTTTGTCCAAACATGTAATTATTTAATACAATAATTAAAGATGTAGTAGATAAGCGAAAATTACAGTGAAAATATATATTTTTTGGTTTTTTGGATTAAAGACATATTTAATGGGGGATAATGATTTAGGTTGTTCATGCTGTTGTGTAGAGCTAGATAATTGTGATCATCTGCTGCTCACTTGTGATTGGCCATTTATGATTTGGGATTTGGTACTTACATGAATGATGGGGTACTGTTAGGTTATTTTGTAATCCATGGGATCAATCTAGAGGAGTTTGCCTTATTATGGATGGGATAATTTTTAAGATAAAAACTTGTGTAACATGGTTTTACATATATTTTTTGTAAATTAGATTATCTTTACTCGATTTATCATGTGTTGATCGATTGAATTGTAAAAACATAAGACTCTATCTTGCGAATTAAGATTTGTAAGACGATATTAGATGAACTTGCTCGATATTTAAAAGAGTATCATATTGAAGATATTTGAATGGATCAAGGTTCAAGTTAAGAGCAGCCTATTCCAATTTGATGCATGTGTTAGAACATTAATTTACATAAGACTTGTACACATAATCAAGAATAGGATCATGTTTTTCACATAAGCATAATGAAGCGTAAATTGAAGACATACCGAACCAATTGAAAGCCATTAGTGCGAGTAATTGAATCCGATAGGCGTAATGCGGAACGAGAGTCTTCAATTCAAGTGGGTTTAGGTTTTCACCCCCTTATCTATTTCACATGCAATGGAACGTATGTATTTTTTGTGGAGGCAGCTGTTAGGGTAAAAGAACGTAAGAAACCCTAATCCCCAAAAGACTTTAAATAGATAGGAGGTGGAACCTAACCCTAAAGTGTAATCAATCTCCCACCGTCCATCAAGGTGTAGAGATTTATTGGGCCTATTAAGATTTAATATACTTTAAGTATATTAGATGACTAAATTATATAAGCTCATAATGTTATTTGGCTAATATAATTAATTAAGGTCCATAACCAATAATTAGTTTATTCTAAGTTAAACCCGTAGGTCACAAAACATGGGCTAGACCCCGTCGGGTTTAACATTCTCCCACTTGACCAAGGTTATACTTAGAATAACCTCATAAGTTTGGTTTAATAAGAACGAACTATCATCTCTTAAGTTAGGTCATATTTTACAAAATACTATAATCAAATCGAAAGCAGTATATGTGTCCATTATTGTCACACAACCATCCTTCGGTTATAATCACAATATCTTAATAAAACATGACAGTCAAATACCTTAATAGCATGAACAAATATCTAATGGTTTCATAAAAATAACAATACAACCATGTTCATGAGGTTCAACTTAAGTGTTAGTTTCATAAACTTCAAATGTGCACTTTAAACGAGAAGTAACTAACCGTTAGTCATGATGTCCAAAACCAAGAAACATAAAGTGATCACTTACAAATAGTTTTATAGCAGGTAACTCATTTTCTAAAGGGAAAACTTTCTACCAAACCCATGCTAGCAACATGTTTTCGAAAAAGATTGGGTGGTAAGCCTTTCGTCATGGGATCCGCTAGCATAGCGGATGTACTAATGTCTTTGAATAGATACTACTTGATCATGGACTCTTTCCCTCACAACAAGATACTTGATATCGATGTGTTTTGTAGCACCGCTTGACTTGTTGTTCTTGGAAAAAAAACTTGATTATCACAGTATATCAAAAGTGGTCTAGATATGGTATCAACCACTCTAAGTCCTGTAATGAAATTCTTCAACCAAACACCGTGACAAGTAGCTTCATAGCATGCTACGAACTCTGCCTCCATAGTGGAAGAAGCCGTTAATGATTGCTTGACACTCTTCCATGAAACTGGTCCTCCAGCAAGCATGAATATGTAACCTGACGTGGATTTCTTGGTATCGTTGCATCCAAAGATAATCGAATCGAATAGCCAATAACTTCAAGGCTATCTGCTTTTTACGTAGGTAAGCATAATGTCTTTGGTACCTTGTAAGTAGCGCATTACTTTCTTGGTTGCTTTCCAAAGTGACCCATTCCACGGGTTTATCGATAACGCCCAAGCATACCATTGCAGACGCTAAATGGGTGAGTACAAACTTGAGCATACATTATACTCCTAACCGAAGCATAGGGAATTTGCTCCATTGCATCAAGCTCAAGTTGGTTCCTAGGACATTGTAGGAGACTGAATTTGTCACCCTTAACAACAGGGGCAACACTGGGAGAACAAGCGTGCATGTTGAACTTTTTGAGTACTTTATCAATATAGGCTTTTTGAGATAAGCCCAAAATACCCCGAGACCTATCACGGTGAATCTCAATGCCTAAGACGTAAGAGGCTTCACCAAGATCTTTCATATCAAAATTCTTTGAAAGAAAAGATTTGGTCTCATGTAACATGTCTTTATCACTACTTGCAAGCAAAATATCATCAACATACATGACTAGGATGATAAATTTGCTCCCACTAACCTTTAGGTATATACATTGATCCACAACATTCTCAATAAATCCGAATTTACTAATCACATCATGAAATTTCAAGTACCATTGTCTTGAGGCTTGTTTTAGACCATAAATGGATTTCTTTAACTCACATACCATGTGTTCCTTGCCCTCAACCTCAAAACCTTGAGGTTGTCTCATAAAGACTGTAGGAAACAAGTCACCATGAAGGAATGCAGTTTTAACATCCATATGATGTAACTCTAAATCGTAATGAGCTACAAGGGCCATGACTATACGAAAAGAATCCTTTTTCGACACTGGTGAAAAAGTTTCAAAATAATCTATGCCTTCCCTTTGAGTGAACCCTTTAGCAACCAGTCTAGCTTTATATCGTTCAACATTGCCTTTAGAGTCAAGCTTAGTTTTATAGACCCATTTACAACCTACAGCTTTGGCTCCTTCAGGCAATTCAACGAGATCCCAGACATCATTTTTCTTCATTGATTCTAACTCATCATTCATGGCATCAAGCCACTGAGTTGAATGGTCACTTTTAAGGGCTTCTTGGAAGAACTTAGGATCATTTCCAATGCCAAGATCATAGTCAACCTCTTCAAGGTATACAAAATCATCAGATCTGTTTGGTTTTCTAGCCCTCTCTGACCTTCGAAGAGGTTGTTCATTAGCAGGAGGTTCATTAGGCTCATTAATGTGGGGTTCAACATTAGGTACAATCTCAGGTGCATCAACATTCTCAATCGGATCTAAGATTTGATCCTCATCAAGATGCTGGTGCTACAACATTTTGAGGAACGGGAATAGAAACATGTTCTTGAATTTCCTCTATATTTATTTTTCTTGGTGTACTCCCACTATAACCAGCAGTTTCTAAAAATTATGCATACCTTGTTTCAACAATTCTAGTGGTATGAGATGGACAGTAAAAACGAAAACCCTTTGATCGTTCAGGGTAGCCTATAAAGTAACAACTTATGGTTTTAGGATCGAGTTTCTTAATATGTGGGTTGAAAATTTTAGCCTCTGCATGACAGCCCCATACATGCAAATAACCCAAACTAGGTTTCTTTTGTGTCCATAATTCGTAAGGCGTTTTAGGCACGGACTTACTTGGAACTCTATTGAGTATATGCATAGCTGTTTTGAGAGCCTCAACCCATAGAGACTCTGGTAGAGTAGAAGCGACATATCATACTTCGTGCATGTCCATGAGGGTACGATTACATCTTTCTGCAACACCATTTTGTTGGGGTGTACCCGGCATTGCATATTCACCAACGATACCATTTTCTTTCAAAAACAAGGCAAAAGGTCCAGGATGTTGACCCAAATCAAAGAATTTTCCATAATATTCTCCTCCAATACCCGGAGTAGTAAAAGGTCCACAAATATCAGTGTGAATAATTTTTAAAAGTCCAGTACTCCGGGTAGCTCCACATTTAATACCTTTTACAAATTTTCCTTTAATGCATTCAACACATGTGCCAAAATCTGAGAAATCTAAAGGATGAAGAACTCCTTCCTTTATGAGTCGCTCCATTCTTCTCCTAGATATGTGGCCTAAACGTTCATGCCACAATCTAGAGGAATTATCATCCTTTAGTTTTCTCTTAATACCAGTTTGAACAACTATATCATTTACATTCATCGATTCTAAGGATTCAGAAAATGAAGGATCTAAACATAATTTGTAAAGGTTTCCCTCTAACAAACCAGAACCGACAACTTCAGAGTAAAAAGAAAGAGAGAAGCCTTTATTCTCAAACTTAAACGAAAAACCATAAGCGTCAAGTTTAGAAACATAAATAAGGTTTCTAGTCATACTGGGAACATAAACAGTATCAACTAAATCCAAATTGAAACCACTCTCCAAGACTAAACGGAGAGTTCCAACAGCTTCAACTTGAGCTTTCTCTCCATTTCCTACTATTACGTGTCGATCTCCTTTATTTAGTTTCTTCACGAAAAGGAATCCTCAGTAATGAATTAGTAACATGCACATTGTACCAAGATCAATCCACCATGTGTTTAAAGGAACATTAATCGTAAAAGATTCATAACAAACATTAATTAGTGAAGTACCTTTCTTCTCGAGCCACTCACGAAACTTAGGGCAATCCCTCCTCATATGCCCTTTCTCTCTACAAAAACGACACTTGATGTTGCCAAGGCCTTTTGCAGTAGAAGATTTTGCCTTGTCTGCTTTAGTGGTAGAAATACTCTTGTCCCATTTCTTGTTACTTTTGGCATAAGTCTTTCCTTTTCCTTTAGATGGTCCAGATGTGATGATATGAGCACTTTCAATCCTCTCGGATTTAAGTCTTTCTTCTTCTTGAGCACACATGCTCATTAGCTCACTCATCTTCCATTTCACTTTCAGCGAATTATAGTTGACCTTAAACCGGCCAAAGCTAGGAAGAGAAGTCATAATGAAGTGAGTGAGAAAACCTTCAGAGATTTCCATGTCCCTTGCTTTAAGTTGAGCAGCCATGTCACTCATCTTCATAATGTGCTCACGTGCACCACTCACACCATCATACTTAAGCGTGACCATCTTTGTGATAAGAGTTGTAGCCAGTGCCTTTGAAGAACCCATAAATTGTTCTTCGATATGAGCAAGATAGTGTCATATTGAATTTAAGGATTACGGTTCATTGAAAAAAAAAAGTTGCCGTAATTCATGCTACAGCACATAGTGTCATTCATTATCAATTGACCTTGTTGTTTTATTTGATAAAATAAGGGCTTTAATTTAACCTTATAATCATTATGTTTATGTAAAAATATTAACAAGGCTCTGATACCACAATGTTAGAACATTAATTTACATAAGACTTGTACATTATGAAAGAAGTTCGGTCGGATTTTTAACTACAAAAAAGCCACGACTTCTACTAAACTTTCGATCGAATTCAATCCATTCTTTGGGACTTTGAACTTTTCTCAAAAGGGCTTTCCTTTGATTTATCTAGGATGCCCCTTTTTAGTGGTCGTAAATTGAAAAAATATTTTGATCCTCTCATTCTCAAACTTCGTGCTCGAATCGCCTCTTGACCGAATTTTTATCTATGGATGGCGTGATCACACTTATAAATCATGTTCTTCACTCCATCACTGCATACCAGTTAGCTGCTCTAGCTCCTCCGAAGGGTGTCATTAAACTGATTGATTCGATGTTGGCAAACTTCTTTTGGGGCCATATTGATGGTAAACATAAACACCATTGGATTGCTTGGTCGAAATGCTGCACTCCGGTTTCTGAAGGAGGGGTCGGAATTCGCTCTCTTAGTGTTCTTAGCCAGCTTTTTAGTCGTTGGTGGCGTTTTAGAACTCGAATTCTCTTTGGTCCGATTTCTTACAGCCAAGTATTGCCCTCATATTCACCCGGTTACGCTTGATTAGAGGCTCTCATATTTGGTGCGATGATCTTTGGATGTTAAGCCGTTTGTCGAACAGCATATGAAGTGGCTTATTGGGCGTGGGAATTGTTCGCCTTGGTTTGATAATTGGCTAGAAGGTGGTCCGATCGCTAATCCTCACAATCTTCCTATCTCTTCGGTCTGCGATTTATTTGAGGACTCGTCTCAGTTAGTTCCTGATATTTCAGCTTTGATTTCCTCAACTGATTTGGTGCGTGTTCGAGATCAGGCCCCCTTTATTTCCGATATTGATGACTCTCCTTGCTGGACTCTGGCTGCTAATGGGAGATTTTCCATTTCTTCGGCCTGTCATCATATACGTATTGCTGCTCCGGAAATGTTATCATATAAGTTCTTTTGGCATAAGTCCGTCCCAAGATACATAAGTGTTTTTATGTGGCGTCTTCTCCAACACAAGCTTCCTATTGATGAGGGTCTTAAAAAAATGGGATTTCAGATGGCTTCTAACTGTTATTGCTGTGATTCAGGAAATACCGAAACCTTCCATCATGTTTTCATGCATAGCTCTATTGCCTCTCATGCTTGGTCTTATTTCAGTGCTGCTCATCAAATTTCGTCCTGTTACTTTTCTATCCTTCAATGCTGTATGTCTTGGTGGCTTCATCCTTGCTGCTCTATGGAACAAATTCTTTTGCCTTGTCTTATCTTATGGCATCTATGGAAAAATAGGAACTCTCTTCTTTTTGATAACAAGGGTCTCTCTCTCATGGGCATTATCAAAGTGGTTAGAGATGATCTTCATCTCTATAAATCAGCGTACTCTAATTCTAAGGGGCTGCCTTCTAGTCCTAATTTTAAGTTGATTCGTTGGATCCCTCCTCCTTCTTGCTCTGTTAAACTGAATACGGATGGGGCCTCTCGTCGTAATCCGGGTCATAGTGGAGGTGGAGGCATTATTCGTTCTTCTAATGGGGGTTTTATTCATGCTTTCTCGGCATATTATGGGATTGGTTCAAATACCTTGGCTGAGGCTAAAGCTCTTTTACATGGGGTCAGGCTGCTTCGTGATTTTGGATTTCGTAAAGCATTTGTCGAATTTGACTCTAAGATATTGGTTGATTGTCTTCTTCATGGTCATAAGCCCCTTGGCGGTGTTGGTCCATTATTCAGCAAGTGTTAGCCATCAATAGAGATATGGAATTTCAAGTGGTTCATTGCTTTAGACAGGCCAATAGTGTAGCGGACCTCCTTGCGAATTTCGGTTGTGATTCTTTGGCTGCTTCTAGTTTTGCCTCCGTTCAGGATCTCCCTCCGCGGATTCGTGGCGCTATGTTTCTAGATAAAGATGGTACTCCATATATTAGACGGATTAGATAGTTTGTATTTCTTATATTTATTTTTGCTTTCTTTGCGAAGTTTGTATCTCCTTTTCGAGGTCAGGCTCCTCTGTCCTCCCATTATAAGGGCAAGGCTGGTTGTCCCCCTCAAGTTTGTATTCATTTTTCTTATTAATAAAATTTCACAGGGTGCCGTCCCTGTTTCCTAAAAAAAAAAAAAAAAGATCATGTTTTTCACATAAGCATAATGAACGTAAATTGAAGACATACCGGAACCAATTGAAACCATTAGTACGAAGTAATTGAATCCGATAGACTGTAATGCGGAACGAGAGTCTTCAATTCAAGTGGGTTTAGGTTTTCACCCCCTTATCTATTTCACATGCAATGGAACGTATGTATTTTTTGTGGAGGCAACTGTTAGGGTAAAAGAACGTAAGAAACCCTAATCCCCAAAAGACTTTAAATAGATAGGAGGTGGAACCTAACCCTAAAGTGTAATCAATCTCCCATCGTCCATCAAGGTGTAGAGATTTATTGGGCCTATTAAGATTTAATATACTTTAAGTATATTAGATGACTAAATTATATAAGCTCATAATGTTATTTGGCTAATATAATTAATTAAGGTCCATAACCAATAATTAGTTTATTCTAAGTTAAACCCGTAGGTCACAAAACATGGGCTAGACCCCGTCGGGTCTAACAGCATGAACTGCGAATCCTGTCTATTCAAAAGCTCAAGAGGCAGAAGAATAACAATTAACAACAGAGCAGTTGGGGCAATATTGTTTGTCTACTACTTGTGTTTCATGTTTCATGTTTCATATTTCATATTGTTGGATCATTAAATAGTCATGTAGATTTGTGACAGTCAAACGGCGAAGCAAGCTTATTGTATGGGCAAATTTGAATCCGATCCGAAACCTTATATCATCGATCCGATCTGATAACCGACAGATTAAATATATGTCAATCCATATCCGAATCCGTTACCTATTAACATATTCGATTAAATATCTGATCCGATACGAAATATAAATATATAAATAAAAAACAATTAGAATATGAAAGGGAGGAAGATTAAAAGACAACATACATATATAATTGTGTATATTATGTATATGTATAATAAGAAATATGTTATTTTCGGATCGGATCCTTAACGGATCGGATATATCTAAATCCATATCCGATCCGTTAATAAATAAATTATCGGATTCGGATTCGGATTCGGGTTATTGGACCATTATACAAATCCATATCCGAAATTTCGGATCGGATTCGGACCAAAATCCGATCCATTGACAGGCCTATATGATGGTGTATGTTTCTAAAATCAATTAAAGTTTTCCCAACCAAAATCAAAATAATAATAATAAAAAAAGGGAGACACTAAACATCGCAACTCATTTATTAAATATCGCACCATTTTAAATGTTTATATCATAAATCCTCCATCTCCTTAAAACAAAATAACCTACTATTTTTTATCTTTTAACCAAATCCTCGTAAACGATTTTTCTCACTCTACCCGATTTCTGTTCAGGCCGGTAACAAGTGACGTCGATTGCTCGTCGGGTCGGCAACAAGCGACCACGATTTCTTAGGTTAAGGTTCCGTTTGTTTCATGGAAAATGACTTTCAGAAAACGATTTCCTCATTTTCCGGTGTTTGGTAACCTTAGAAAAATGTAGTCAACGTAAAAGTTTTTCCGAGTCAACGGAAAATGAAGCATTCTTTTCCGGAAAATGACTTAGGAATTCATTTTCCGTAAGTCATTTTCTAAATGTTTAAGCACTCTTTTACCCCCTTCTACAGTTACACATATTTACATACACGCACACTATTTCACTCAACAAATAAATTGTTTATAAATATAAATAGAGTTTATACACACTATTTGTAAATTATAATTTTAATAAATTCTCACTACGCCTTAAAGTTAGTGTAAACTATATTTATTAAGGACGTCCCAAACATTGTCTATTTTTTTAAAAGTTTTTATTCATATCAATTATCAAAAAATTTAATTGTATTTGTGAGATTGAAAAAGATGGACCTTATTGATTTGACACCATTAATGATAAATTGAAGGTTACTAAATAAAAATTACTTAAAGTTCAACACTATCTTATATGCAATATGTGCATTAATATTATAATGTACTTTTTGTATTTATTCATATATTATTTTCCATAACATTTTCCGTATGTTTGTCAAACACTCGAAGAGGTTTTCTGACATATTTTCAAAAGATTTACCAAATACATGAAAATGAAATATTTTCATTTTCCAGAAATCATTTTCTAGAAACAATTTTCTGTGAAATAAACGGAGCCTAAGTCGTCAGGGGACTTAGACTTAAATCCTTGCAAGTCGCGAGACTTTTTAGACTTACATTCATATAAGTCGTCGGACACTTTAGACTTGTATTCATGTAAGTCGCCAGACACTTTAGACTTGCATTCATATAAGTCGCCAGACTCTTTACACTTGCATTCATATAAGTCGCCAGATTGTTTAAACTTGTATTCATGTAAGTCGGAAGCCTTAGTAGACTTACTGATTTTAAGTCCATAGACCCAGGCAACT
The DNA here is from genome assembly GCA_013146195.2 of Codonopsis lanceolata. Classification (NCBI taxonomy): domain Eukaryota; kingdom Viridiplantae; phylum Streptophyta; class Magnoliopsida; order Asterales; family Campanulaceae; genus Codonopsis; species Codonopsis lanceolata. Next base: position 136,509,132 of record CM028378.1, on the reverse strand, counting down.
AGCCTAAAGTTTTGAAAAGTCATCAAGTCGCTGGTGTATTTCGACTTGTTTGGAGGCGAATTGAAATATTGTTTGGACTTTAAATGAGGTTAAGTCGACAGGGTTTGACGGCTTCAATGAGTGTAAGTCGCCAAGGCTTGATGGTTTGCTGAGCTTAAGTCGCTAGGGGCTGGCGACTTCAAGCAAATTTCGGTAGTCCGAGTTTTAGCTATGTATCTAACTTATAAAATCACAAAAAAAATTGTGGAACATACCGAATAAGAATCTATATGAGCTAGCATTGTTGTCCGGATTCACTTTATTTTTGTTGGATATTTAATTAGCTGAGTTATTGTATTTTCTAATTGGTTTATTTTAATTAATTATTTGTTTTGCCTTTCTTGGTATTTACTTTGATGAATTATTATTGTTACACCTTTTATAGAAATGTTATTTTGGAGATTATGATTTAATTGAATTTTAGGGTTTATATGAATTATAAATTTAGTAGGATTGTGTGTTCTTGTAACACAAGTTAAGTGAGTCGTTTGTCTGGTTCAATGAGACACGGCTGACCTAAATATATTTGGTAAGGAATCCTTCTTATTTGGTAAGTCTATATTTGATAAGATTTTATCATTTTTTATTGCACTAACCTACTAATCTTTTATTGTAAGTGGTTTTCTTATTCTAAAAGGTTTCTAGGTCAAGAATGCAAGTATAAATAGAAGATGCCATTTAATGAGTATAAATCATACATAGAATTATAAGAGAGAAAAAGATATCAAAAATTGATGTTGCTCAAGTATTGAATGATCTATTGAATGAAGCTATATCGAAACCTTCATACATCCAGTTACCAGCATTGTTTTCTGTTTATATCCACTACTGTTTTGTTAAAAGCTTTTTAGCATATATCAATCTAGATAGTCTAAGTATTATTATTATTCAAAGCCATATATGTTATCTTGAGAATTTTTCATAAATTCCACTTTGGTAGTCTTTCGAATGTAATTAATTTAAACATATATTTTACTAGTGAAATATTTTTTGTCATGAGGTACGATTGTAGACACCCCAATTTCGTATCTCTGGTATGTAACTCTGACATGTGATATCAAGACTTGTGAAAACTTAACAAATGTCAGGTTACAGGAGTTAAAAAATACAAAAGACAAAGCAGGATGTGCAAAACAGTGAAATGCAGGGGCTAAAGCGTCAAAATTGAAAGATGAATAGTGGGTTGGCGCTGCCAAAGGGGGACCTTGGCGCGGCGCCCAAGGGACCTTTTGACCGCGCCCAGCTAGCTACAGTGCACCCCAGACTTAACGCATTGTGCATTTTTTGAAGCGCGATGTACAAGGAAATGATGCACGCTGAGAGAAATTTTTTTTTTCGATGAATCCCTTCTTCAACCTATAAATAGAAGGCTCAGGGCTCACTTTCAGAGGGACCGAAGACACCGATAAGATTTCTCCGCGTCGTTGTTACGCTGAGAGAAAATAGAGCGAGAGTGATAGTGAGTTCATCCTAAAAAGCCTCGAAGCCCTACCAAAACTCCGCCAAACCTAAATCTCACCGGTTAAAGTGATCCCTAGCCTTCTAGTTAGGTATCCACCCTATTTCTCTGGTCCAAAAACCTCGGAAAGAGCCGTTGCTCTGCCCGAGTTAAAAGGCCAAAACCACAAAAAATAAGCCGTTACTATGCCCAAACCGCAACAGCAGCAGTATAAAAAGTCTCCCTCTCTCGAGAAGGACAGAGCGAACACACCACGCTCTTAAAGGTAAAACCTTTAAGAGCATTTATTTTATAAAAGTTATTTTCAAATCCGGCTCAATGTAAAAATATAAGCCGTTGCGCTGCCCGGATTTAGTTAGGAAATACTATGTAAAAGAGCCGTTATTATGGCCAAATATTTTTAAATGACTAAATGTATTTGTAATTATTGTAAGAAGACGACTGCAAGTCCGTTAATAATGTAACCATGGATGTATTTGCTTTATTTCCTGTCTTTTAATGCTTTGTTTATTTGCTAAATAAATATAACAAAAAGCATACTATAGCCAAAAACTGTTTTTGAGACCGAAAGGGCGAGTTAGGTGCCTAACACCTTCCTAACTCGTAACTTAGCCTCCAAACCCGTTTTTGTAATCTCTGGTTTTTTTATAAATATTTTTTTTTATTTCTTACTTAAAATAAAGATGGCGACTCTATAAAACATTTTGGATCCAGTGGGACGTCGCAAGACTCGCAACACTCCTTTCTTGCACTTTTCTGTTTTCCTCTAAAAAAAGGAGAATGAGAATGAAAGGGTGATGTATTCATATATCCTGGTATCCACTATAAAAGGGATAACTTGATGTAGAAAACCCAAAGCACTCATAGTGATCCGAAATAGGCCATAAGACAATTTTCATAAAGTCCATAGTGGGGCCTCGTAACATCCTTTCTTGCACTTTTCCGTTTTCCCCTAAAAAAAGGAGAATGAGAATGAAATGGTGATGTATTCCTATATCCCGGTATCCCCTAAAAAAGGGATAACTTGATATAAAAAACTCAAAGCTCCTATATTGGACCAAAAATTCACTGAAGTTACCGAGGCGTATTCAAAAACGCTATTTTAGACATCACTTCTCTCGCACTTTTAATTTTGTCTTCCCCTAAACAAGGGAGGATGGAATGAGAGCAGTGGTGTCCCGCATCTGCACGTACGCGCACCCCTATCCAAGGGCGCGCAGGGTGCGGGCGCAGTCCCGGGAATCCACAACGATCAATAAATATTTTTGCTTATTGATAAAAAATTATCTGTTGTGTTCAATTTTGTTCTTCACTATTTTATTTTTCTTATTTCCGTTGCATAGATTTTTCAATGAACTCTTCATTGTAAGCTTCATTGATCAGTTCATTTCAAAACATTTTATTTTATTTTTATTTTTTTTATTCTTGTTATAATCATTCTTTCAATTTTGAATATTATGAGCATTGTCGGAATTCACATTATCGATGAGATTCACATTTTAGTCTGAATTATTGGAGAAAAATAGTGGGAGAATCTATTGTTGGAATTTATGGAAAGATGGGGAAGGGAAAAAAATAAATGTTATTCTTTTTACAAAAAAAGTAATTTGGTAATTCAGTTTTTAAATAAGTGCAAAATTTAGTATTTTTAGGGTGTTTGTAAAAAAAAAAAGGATAATCAAAGCAAAAGTAAATTCTTAAACATTCTGCCTAGTTGGCACTTGGCACCCAACACTGAGTTCACACTCAATGCGGAGATACATGTCTGAATGACGCCCGATTTTACCGCGATTGTTGGAAACTTGGAATGACGTGTTCAACCTACAAAAATGTTAGATTTCCTATTAATGCTACCATGCTTGTTGTTATCACTAAATTTTGATAAATACTAAATATATTTTAGTAAAAGATAATTTTGCTTTTTATTAACGTTTTGTAGTAATAATAGTGATAAGAGTAGATGTAAACCTAGTTCCACCTATACATGGACACAAGTACAAATGTCACTGGAGAGGGGGTTGGCTCTACAAAAGAGTCTGCACCTTTTTTATTTTAGATGGGGGGTAATGCTAGGGCCACTCTAATAGCACTCAATTTTGGGTACCAAATGATGTAGCAGCTGACATGTCATAAGTGGGTCCCTATTCTTTACTAACTTACTTACTAAACCTTAGTTAAATTAACCTAACTAAAACTAATCAAAATTAATCAAAACAAAAAAAGAAAAGAAAATAATTATACACCGTTACTGTTCCTACCCTAAAACCCACGGCTTCTTCACGGACGACGGCACACGGCACACGACACATGGCAACACACGGTTCTTTTCCGACGAGATGAATGGTGACTCATCTCCCCCCCTGCTCTTTCTTCTCCTACGAGTTAATGCTGATTTTTTTTTTTTTTTTAGGAAACAGGGGCGGCACCTTGCAGCATTTTATTAAAAGGAAAAAATAGAACAAACATGAGGGGGACAACCAGCCTTACCCTTATAAAGGGGGGACAAAGGAGCCGGACCTCGAAAATAAATACATACCAAACAGCGAGACAAAGCCAACTATTTTCTAAAACTATACAATCCATATGAATCGAAGGCTAAAGCCCGCTTAACATCCAGAGGCAAAGACCGAAGATCTGAGTAAACTATCTGACTCCCATGCTCATGCGCCGAAGCAGCCAATCTATCTGCCACCCTATTCTGCTCCCGGAAGACATGCTGTAACATGAACTCACCTAAAAGCCTCCGACAATCCCGAAGCATATAAACATACTGCCATGGATCTTGATGCCCCAGAAGAAGAACATTAACAGCTGTCGATGAATCTGACTCTACTACCACTGAAGCCAACATGCGAGATCTACAAAGCTGAAGCCCCTCTCTCAGTGCCAGAATTTATGCTCTCATATTGGTACTGTGACCATAATCACTAGAGAAAGCACAGATAAAATCGCCTTCGAAATTCCTAATAACTCCACCACCAGTACATCTACCATCCTTTGCCGAACCATCTGTGTTAAGCTTATAACCATTTGCCGGGGATGACCACCGAACCCAAGTACCATTCCTCATGGGAACTCTCCTGACAGATAATTGAAGAGATTGCATGGCAACAAGAGCAGCCCTATTACTGGGAGACTTAGGCACAAAACCATGAAGAACATCACGCACTCCGTCTAGAATCCGAGCCTCTATTTGATCCCCCACCATTTGTTTACCATCAAAGGTGGCAAAGACAAATGAGACTTCCATATCTCCCAACGAAGAATATGCAAAGATACTGAACATTGACGCTCCCAGCTGAGATCTGAGAGAAACCGAGGACCAAACGGCAAACAGATGATCCAGATTAGAATAATGCATGGGAAGATGGAAGCATCCAGCAAACTTGGTCCATATACGAACAACCATTTTCGAATTCACAAAAAGATGTAAACTGTTTTCAGAATCTGGTTGAGTACCACAGCAACGGCAACATGAGACAAAAGGGATATTTCTGGCTTGAATATTTGAATCAACAGGAAGAGCATTGTGGAATAACTTCCATAAAAAGCAACTGACCTTCAAAGGAATCCACGCTTGCCAAATAATCTGAGCCCATCTCACTGCCGGGCTGGAGACGCGGTGATATTTCCAAAAAGCTTTAGCCTTAAACTCTCCCGAGGTTGTGAACTCGCATATCAACCTATCCGACTTTGTGTCTACACAAGTAATTTCCTGAACCATGTCACGATATTCTGTGGGGATTAACGGCATGAACTCACCAATTGAGTCATCAGATTTGCAACCGACAAAGATTTATCCACGTGAAGCGCCCAGCTTAGAATGGCTCCGCACCAATTATCTGTCCAAAACGAAACTGCCCCTTTGCCAATAATCCACCGACTAACATTTTGAACCAAAGAAAGCTGAGCCATGATGGCTTTCCATGACGGAGTGACATACCGAGGACCATGAAAATTGTCCAAACCATATTTATTTACACAGAAACGAGCCCATAAGCCTTGCTTGTTTAAAACCCTCCATGCCAATTTTGCATGTAACGCATCCATAACCTGTTGCAACTGACGTAGCCCCAGACCCCCCTCTTCTTCGGGCAAACATACACGCTTCCAAGAGACCCAATGAGTGCGTTGTTCGCCATTTGAACTCCATAGAAAATCCGCCATCTTTTGTTCTAAACGACGAAGAATTGATTGAGGAACCTTCAAGGCTGCCATGGCGTAGACTGGGATACTACACAAAATCGATTTGATAAGCGTGACTCTTCCTCCAAAGGACAGATATTTGTTGCGCCATCCCGCAACTCTACTCAAAATTTTCCTTTCCAAACTCTCAAAATAGATTCGCTTGAAATGTCCCTTAAATAGCGGCATCCCCGATAAGTTAACGGCCGCCTTTTATGGTTGTACCTCCATTCATGATGTGCGAGATATGCCGCCGAGAACAATTCTTTGATGTGAAGAAACCACTCTTACTTGCGTTTACTAACTGTCCAGACGCTATTTCATAATCCCGTAATACCTTTTTAAGACCCTGAATTGAACGTTTGGAGCCATTGCAAAATAATAACATGTCGTCGGCATATAAAAGATGCGTTATCACATCTCCCCCTCGACCATGCCGGAAAGGTTGTATCAAACCGAGAGAGACAACTTTGTTTAAGTTGAAGGACAAAACATCCTGGGCCAGAATAAATAGCATTGGGGAAATTGGGTCACCTTGACGAACCCCTCGATTTGCCTTGAAAAAACCCGACGTAGACCCATTTATCTTAAAGGAATACCAGCTATTCTGAAGAAGGTTACAAATCAATCTTCGAAACTCCATGCTGAAACCAAAAGCTTGCAGCGCACGAAACAGAAAATTCCATTCAAGCCGATCATAGGCCTTTGACATATCAACCTTGAAAACCACATTACCTCCCCTCGTTTTAGTGTCAACACGTTGAACTAACTCATGTGCTAGTAAAATATTCTCCTGTATACTTCTCCCCTTAACAAAGCCAGACTGATGTTCCGAGACAATCCTAGGAAGCAAGTTGGCTAGCCGAGTAGCTAAAATCTTAGAAATGATCTTTGCCGAAAAATTACACAGGCTGATCGGCCTAAGATCACTCAAGCTTTCAGGACTATCTACCTTAGGCAGAAGGACAACTGCCGCTGAAGAGATTCCCCGATGCATCTCCCCACCTCGAAAAAACTCCAGAACCGCATCCATCACATCATCTTTTATAATCACCAACACGAAAAAACCACCTCAGAAACCATCAGACTGGGCGCCGCAAGGGCTTAGGGACTTAACCGCAGCCCACACTTCCTCAACTGACGGAGCAACTGTCAAAGCATTATTCTCCTCCACCGAGACAGAACAAGGTATCCCATCAAATAAATTCTCGTCCACTCCCGACCCGCTGGAAGCAAAAAGATCTGTAAAATATGCCTCAGCCATAGATCCTAACTGCACCGGATCCTCACTAAAAGAACCGTCTGCTAAACGAAGACGAAGCGCATTCCTCTGAAATCTATCCTTGATGCTAGCATGAAAGAAGGCTGTGTTCCGATCTCCTTCTCGAACCCATAACTGTCTAGATTTCGTCTCGGCCATTTCCATATCCCAGGCTAAAAGTTGGTTGAGCCGTTGTTTAGCTACCAACAAACCTTCTTCAACTGCACTGCCGCCCCCTGCTTGAAGATCTATTTCTAGCTTAAGAATATTATCCTGAGTGACTGCGATATTCCTTTGAACATGACCAAACACCTTCCAGTTCCAATCACGCAAAGCAACTCACAACCGTCTTAACTTGAAATATAAAAGAGACATGCCCCTGCCCCAACTAGGCCTATTCCAAGAACCTGCCACAAAGTCCAGAAAATCCGGGTGATCAAGCCACATTCTCTGAAACCTAAAACCGCTCTTATGTTGTTCCGAGACTCGAAAATCAAGAAGAAGTGGAACATGATCTGATACCGAGGTTACTAAATGCGAAACCTGAAGCCGAGGAAAACGAAGCTGAAACTCGCCATTTACCAACACTCTATCCAAGCGTTTCCAAATGCGATGTCCCCCAGTTTGATTATTGCACCAAGTATAACGGCTTCCTTCATAATCGGCGTCAACCAAACCAGAATGGCTCATGAAATTATTAAAGTCATCTATTTCACCAAAGTCACACGGAGCACCCCCCAACTTTTCCACGGATTGACTAATAACATTGAAGTCGCCCCCAACGAACCACGTAGTAACACAATTTACTGATAGAGTATCCAAATCTCTCCATAAATCATTACGACCCTGCCGATTACATTTTGCATAAACAAAAGAGGCCATCGTAGGAGTAATCGAAGGAATATTCACCATTACCGTAATTTGTTGAGCTGAGCTACTCACAAGATCCACGACAACCGGATCATTCCATATAAGCCAGATGTGTTTATTGTACGGGTTAGCATGCATGTTATGATCAAAACCCATTCTACGACAAAATTTAAATAAACGGTCTCCACTGGTTTTAGGTTCCAAAACCGCACACAAGAAAGGTCTATGCTGCCTAATAAGAAGCTTCAAATAAGAGCGGGTGGGTTTATTACAAACTCCCCGAGCATTCCAGATGACGATCGTCATAAAACTAATTCAAAGGGGTAAAATTCTGGGCTTTGCTAGCAGCCCTAGTAACTCTGAAATTTTCTTTTAAAAATTTGGCTTTCCTCACCTCCGTATGCAAAACATTACAGTAATTGATGAAAGAAGGCGATTTTGATATTGTCCGCATCCCATGAGCGAGCTTAGCGACTCAACAACCGTTTCACTATAGTCCCCATTGGTGGAATGCGCCTTCCCAAATTTCCGAGGAACCTCGTGAAGGATACCATCCCAGAACTCACCAATATATACTGACTCTCGGAAGGTCTTCCTTTGATTTCGCGGAACCGTAGCCCGTTCATCACTCTTGATTGCCACAGAATCTAACTGTTCTGACCCAAGTTCATTATTATCCCCACGATCTTCCTCTAAACCATCCAGTAGATCAAACGAATTTGATAGGAATGCTGACTTACTCCCTGGTTTAGTACCCGTCTGATCAGTCTTCGTACCTCCCTTTAACGAACCAGAACTGATCACATCAATACATTCGACCTCTACTGGAATTCCTTGTGAATCTTTTGCTAACGATACCGAGGCACCATCCCCTTTAGGTTTAGCTTTAACCGGCGTCCACTTTTGCGGTTGCACCTTGGTGCGAGTTGGCATGGGAGCCTTCGGTACATTAGCAGCTCCTTCCTGAGAATCATCCATGTGCACATTAGCGTCCCCGTTCCGAGCACCACCCTTAGAAAAATTCAAGAATGGTTGATGAACACCCTTTGCTGGATCAGCCGTAGCCTTGGCATTAATCTTAGCGGTCTGAGATGCCATCTTCTCCTTCCCTTTATCGACGGGCCTCTCACTCCTTTGCCCCTTTCTACAAACAGCCTGAGTGTGACCCAACAAACCACAGCCCGAACAAAATCGAATATTTCCTTCAAACTCGAGTGACTGCCAGAAACTGTTGTCCTTACTAGACCCAATCCAGACTCGGGTTGGCAACAAAAGAGACACATCCACCTCGATACACATCCTAGCAAACATTGGCCGAACAAGAGAAAGTGTCTTCTCATCCACTCTCAAAAAATTCCCCAGAGAATTGCCTATGCACTCCAATAAAGATGGATTCAAGAACGTGAGAGGAAGATGATGAAGACGGACCCAAACCGCAACCCTTGTGACATCCTTGCGAAACGCAAAATCGGCCGACCACCGGAACGAACGGTACATACATGATTGGATCATGTGAGATTCTTTTGACAATGCGAGAACCATGTCTTCCGGGGAAGATAATCGAACCATAATGTGTCGAGGATCTAATAAGCCCACCACGAAAGGCCCCTTCAGCCGCCAATGTTTTGCAATATCCTCCTGTATGACTTGCACTGTCGGCCTCCCAACCGCAAACTTGAGGACCAGCGTATTCTCGAACTGCTTCGAAGCCGCCTCCAACTAGACCGGGGAGAATAAACATCCAGGATCTCCGTCCACAACCACTGCCTGACGAGGAACCAAAGGCGACAGCAGCAGAGGCTGCGTTAACGAGGCGTGGTTGCATAACCACATTAGCATAAGAGACTGGTGGCGTTGAAGCTGCCACACCAGGGGAGACAACCGGTGGATCAGGTGGGATGGAAGGCGGAGCCTCCGAGGCAGGCATGGCCGCCGCCATGCATGCACGGCACAAACCCGAACTCAAACCCTAATAGGAAAGAAACTAGAGAGAGAAACTAGAGAGAACAATTGCTTCAGCTTACCATCTTTTTTTCATGTGAAAGATCTACTTAATGCTGATTTTCCTGGGTATTTAATGGATTCATCTCTCTACCCACTCATTTGCTCAGATAGATTAATCTATAAAAGGGTAATGTTTCTCTAAAACTTTTGCCAGTCTACTGTTGTTATTTCTTTTTTTCCTTCATACCTCATTCCAAGAATTGAAATGTCTTTGTCTTTCTTAGTTAGCAACTTGTTATACTTTTGAACTCTAAGAATTCCGAAGTTCCCATCAACAGAAATGTCCTTAAAGCTTTGATCTTTCCTATTTTCGCTTTCTGTGCAGACAAAATGTTCGATAAATGTTTTAACTGAATCCGAAAAAGTGGGTTTGAGTGTTACATTAAGTTCTTTCTTCATATTTATGATCTCTCTTTTGGTTTTGCTATCTGCATTGAGTTTTAGTTTGTTGCCAGAGCAATCCATTTCTAGAAATTGGTTAGAAAACTTGGCACTTGAATGTTATTGAACAACCTCTTCATGACATATTTGTAGCTCCTCCAGCCACCTTTTGTAGAGTTCATTAACAGCACAATGGCTCGACTTTTGAATTGCCCAATTATGGATTCGATTGAGTTTCGAATTTTAATAGTTTTGGTTTCGTTAGGGACTTGCAGGGCAGAGTTTTCTGCTAATTTTGTGTTTGGAGATTCATTGGTTGAAGTGGGTAACAACAACTACATTAAGTGAGTTTTATCTATGGGACCGAAAATTATTAGTTTTTTTGACAGCATTCCTATGCATCAGATGAATGAAGTAAGAATGCAAAGACTGCTCTCTACCAAGTAACCACATGCTAGTGAAGCCTTGTGGAATCCCAAGCAAACGCACAAAAAAAAAAAAAAAAAAACAAAAAACAAAAACAAAAACAAAAAAAAAAACAAAAAAACAAAGCAAAGTAGTGATCTCAATAAGATATGTAGTAAAAAAAAAGTGGATTCACGTACCCAAGACTTAATATCCATGATATGCCAAGCAATTAGCCGACAGGTTTGTAAGTACGTATCCATGCCAAAAATGATCCTTGCAGCAAATCCACACTGAAGCAGTATTTTTTTAAAAACCACACTAGTTCAAATTCACGCACATAAATCTTGCAGACACACTCACTCAAACGGAAACCAACTTTCTCATGATTGAATTTCTGTATAAGGATGTCTTCCTAAAACTCCAAGTGTACATAAGAAGATGCTAACCTGTAGCAAAATTAGAGATTTTGGTTAATAGGTTATCCAACTGCTGCTCATACACCAGTTTGTGAACAAAAGAGATGACAGAATAGAGGAGATGAAAATTCCATCAAGATGTCGGTGGTATCTATGGGACCGAAAATTATTAGTTTTTTTGATGAGTGCTTCTCACATGAGTTTTTTTGATGAGTGCTTCTCAATGATCTTTCATCTTCTTCCATAAAGTTAATTCATTAGTATACACAAACCTGAAGTTATGTGGACTTTCCAGTACTTGTAATGGAAGAGTTTTTTGTTGGATTTGTGCATATATGGCCTCACAAATTATTAGTTATTCTTTCTTCAAATTACTCCATATTAGTTATGGTTCTGGATTCATTCAATTCCTACATTTGTGCTGCAGAGAAGGTATGTGTGTCGTGCAATGATGTTGGAAACAGTTGCAGTTGTTCCTGGTATGGTGGGAGGGATGCTGCTGCATTTGAGATCTTTGCGCAAGTTCCAGCAAAGTGGTGGTTGGATCAAAGCATTACTTGAAGAAGCTGAGAATGAGAGGATGCACCTAATGACCATGGTGGAGCTTGTGAAACCCAACTGGTACGAGAGGTTATTGGTACATGAATATGTGCAGGGAGTCTTCTTCAATGCTTTCTTCGTCATTTACACGCTATCCCCAAAATTGGCACATAGAATTGTGGGTTATCTTGAAGAAGAGGCAGTACACTCATATACATAGTTTTTGAAAGATATTGAGAATGGCAAAATCGAAAATTCGTAGTAGATATCACTATTGTCTAGAAGTTACTACTTTGACTGGTAATCCTGTATGTTTCACCCCCTGTTGACTGTTGCAATTCTAGCTATAAACTCTTTTAAGATTCAGTCTCAAGCTCAATTGCTCCATAGAAGCAAGCTTTTAGAGTTCAATTCTTTTTCTCAAGATATAGGCTCAGTGCTTCATCTCCATACGCACGTCTGAAAATTCAGTAGCTTTGGACACTTGGTACTCCAAATTGACAACTCAACTTTCATAGCTAAGTGGAAATGCAGTTAAAAAAACCATTTACTTAAACCTCGTCATTAGATAAATTAAAAAATGAAATCATGAATGGAACAAACTTTGCTTTTTGAATAAATACAGGACAAGATCCCTTTCTTTTTCTTTGTTTTTACTTTTTACAAAGGAAGATTTTTTTTTGTCAGGTAACACAAAGAAACTCATTAAAAAGTTGAATGTGATCATAATGCAAAAAATTATAAAGTACTCGGAGGTTGCAGTATCCATAAGCAGCTTGTGCAAACTCATGAAAAGGACTTCGTATGGGTACTTTTACGGAGTCGCTTCTATATATGGAATCAATGCAGGTTCATCGATTTCCTGGTATAATAGTCACAACAAATGAGTTCAATTTTCTGAATAAAACTACAGTAACATGCTACAGATTTGCTGACAAAGATGGGCCTTCTTTTTCATAGCTTTAGTTTGTTAACTGCAAATAATAAACTCCAATCTCTCTCGTGTGTAATACAAATAAAATGATAAAAATCAACATGAATGCATTCAACTATAACTAGTCCAAAATCGCAGTCATACGACTAATCTGCGTAAAATAATACAATACCAAAACAACTATAACTAGTCCAAAATCGCTAGTCCCTACATCTAGCTCACTCAATCTTCAGCCTCAAATGTACCATCACTTTGCCAACTCTCATAGTTCTGTCAAAAAAAAACCTCATGTTAGAGTAGAAAACGCATAACACATACAATATTTACAACATTGTAAGAAATTAATTTAAGACACCTGTTGAGGATGGTTTTTCAGTTGAGAAAAACAATTCATTTGTTGAGTGAAACTATAAGGAACTTGTCCTCTTGGATGGTCTAAGAAGGGTTGTGCGAAATTCTGGATCCTTGTAATTTGAGGCTCCTACATTACAATGTAATAGATAAACTAAAAAGTTAAGCTATATATATATATATTTACTTGACATAACTTACTACAGAGAACATATACTAAAAGATAAAAGAAAAACAAACATTCAATGAGATGAGATCTAAAATTAAAGACAATACCCCCCAAAATGTACTTTCTTGAGTTGCAGTTACATCACCGGCATCCTCTTTCCTAGGACTTGGATAGGTCTATACAAGGGTAAAGTTAGTACATCCTTATAACAATATTTTTATATAAGTATAACAAGACAAACACAAAAACATATACCGATTGGGTCTCAATCGGATCAACTTCCAATGCTCCTTTCGATGACCACTGCACCAAAATAAAATTGCAATTAATGTTGAGAAACATAAAAATAATATAACATTACCAAACACAAAAAGTAATACAATTTCTTTTACATACCTTATTTCTTTTTTTTTTTGTATTTGTTTCTTTCTCCTTGGAGTCTATCCTTTTTTTCTTTTTCCTTGCTTTCCCAACTTCTTTTTCAACCGTAGATTGCATCCTTTTAACCGGGGGGCGCCCTTTTGAACGTACAGCCAATGGAGAAAGAATTTTTTTGCCCTCATTTGATTTCCCTTTACCCAACTTTTTTTGGATTGTTTGGGTCATTCTTAGGAAGATCCTCACTTTTAGACAACTTTTCCTTTAGAGTCGCTATTTCAGCGTTCACCAAATTGCACTTGTCTTCAAACTCAAATGCTAAGTCTGCAACTTCAAAAAAAGCTTTGCACATCTTATCGTACCGACGTCCTTCTTCGGATGAACTCCAATCACTATAACTTACTCTAACCTTGGTATGTCGTCTCTGCACATCCTTCCTCCATCTTCGTAAAATGTATTTAGTTGGAATTGAGTAAATGTTTTCCTTGATAAGCACCGCAATAGCATGCCTACACAATATGCCTCGAAATTCAAACAAGCGACAATTGCACTTCACATCACATTCTTCATCTCCCTCTTCTTTGATCAAACAAACCATGAACTCTATCTTCCTCAAGTTTTCACCAACTAATCTATCCTCTATTACATTATAATTTGTAATTGCTTCATAAGATTGTGAAGGGCCAATTTCACAATACATCTTCCCTATTAACTCGGCTTGAAATTCTTTGAACTTTGAGGTAGTATAAGCTTCTTGGGCTTGTTTTTCCATGAGATTATAAATTGTTACAATAGGAATACATGAGTGGAAAGAATTAACATCTTCTTCCTTTTCTTTCCTTACTTTACTCCTCAAACCATGCTCATATTTCTCAACAAATTGTTTAAGGGTGGTTTTTGAGTTGACATACCCATCAAAAAAAGAATTCATGCTCTCGCTCCATTGTGTGGTAGACATACCTGCCCAAAAACAATCTTTCACAAAACAAGGGACCCATCGATGCCTCTCATCATATAACCCAATCAACCACTCATTATTCTCAAGCTTATATTTCTCTATCATTTCCTTCCAACTTGCTTCAAACTCGATACAAGACAATGAATCATAAACATTATTCTGGAGAGCATACTTAATAGCTTCATATTTATTGTGCCCCCCAAATTTTTCTGGGAGCTTTTTCATTATATGCCACAAACACCATCTATGACGAACATTTGGAAACACATACTCAATTGCATTGCGCATAACTTGATCTTGATCGGTGATTATGACACTCGGAGCATGATTAGACATGGATGCAAGCCATGATTTGAACAGCCATATAAAGGTTTTTGTATCTTCTCTCGAAATTAAACCACATCCAAGTAAAGTTGATTGTCCATGATGATTTACCCCCACAAAAGGAGCAAATGGCATGTCATATCTATTTGTCAGGTATGTCGTGTCAAAAGTCACGACATCACCGAACTCTTCATAGGCCGCCCTACTCCGTGCATCTACCCAAAACACGTTCCTTAAATGATTTTCCTCATCTAAATCAATCACAAAAAAGAAATTAGAATATGTTGCTTGAACACTCATGAAGTAGTTTTGAAGAGCTTCTGCATCACCGCAACTAAGGTTCAATCGTTTTTCTTTTTCAATGAAGTTTCGAGCATCCTTCTCTAGAAATGTCAAATTTTCATGACCATTAGCCTCAACCGCTACAAAGATTTATACTCGATTCACTCTTATCCCAAAGATTAGCATGAAGCGAAGTTGTCTTTTCACATGTGGTTTTATTTTCCCTGCTCCTCCTATGCAAGTGTGTTTTCCCTGGACTTAGTGAATGGTTGTGCTCAAGTACAACTACAGTCAATTGCCACTTTCCATCTTCATAAAGCACTGCCCTAACCTTCGCTTGACATTTCGTTTTTGTAATCGGGCGTGGCCTCAAAACATTCTTTCCTTTGCTCCTCGACATACCTCCACGGAAGCACACAACTGTGAAGTACCTAGTAATTTCATCATCTCCTCTTGCCGATGATCTTTTACTTACACTAAAACCTAGTTTCTTAGCATAATCTTGGTAAAAGGCCACTATGCTTTCAATGCTATCAAAAGTCATCCCTACTTTAGGTTCTTCAATTTTCTCATTCAAGGATATCAAATGTTCGTTTTCAGCTTCTTCTTGAGCATCTCTTTCATAAGCTTCTTGTCCATCTGGGGGTTGGGTTGTAGAAAACATAGCGACATTTATCAGAAGAATAAAATATAACTAATAATTGCAGTAGATCAGTATAGAAACTAAAAATACAAATAAGAATATAAAAAGTTAACGTATATAAATGAGAACCAATAAGAATATAAAAATACGCATGTATTAGTTTAGCAACTATAAACTAATACAGTCGTCATTCCACCTTTCTTGATCCATCTCCATCATGTGAGATTATGGGGTAGTAGTTGGATCAATGATTGGTAGATGTGGTTGGTTCATCAAAGTGATTGAAACCTAAATAAGGATATCAAAGTGATGTACAAACAAAGTAAAAGTAAATATATTTGGGTAAATATATTAACTCCACAAAGTAAGCAGTAATTTTAGTTTTATATGCCACTCTTTTTTGACACACAAGTCGAATTTGTCATTAAAGTTTGAACCAATTTGTGTGTCCTATTCACAGAACACCTAAAGCATTTATATTGACAAGTGAAGTTTGGGTAATGCTAGGGCCACTCTAATAGCACTTAATTTTGGGTACCAAATGATGTGACATCTTATGTGTCATATTGTTAACATAACTTTTTAACTTATAGTGGAGCCCATAAAATGCCAAATAAGATGACACATTGGAAACCACGTCATTTGATGCACAAATTTAAGTGTTCATTGAGTGGCTCTAGCATTACTCGTGAAGTTATACGTGGCCTTGATGCTGAATTTTCTTCACCAGGACCCAACACCATTTTACTTGATATTCTCAAGGTAATAAACTTAAAGAATACTATTTGGCTAACAGTAGTGTGTTTGTTCATGTATTTAACTTAAGGTTTTTCCCCCCTTCCGATTTGTAGCCGGATATAACAGCTCCTGGGGTATATTCATTAATATTCTGTTTTTTTCTTTCACTCCAACGTTCTTCATATTAGAGAGACTCTGTTTTCATGTCTTTGAAATGTTTTTTACTAATTTTTTATTTTTTGAAATATTCCCTTTTCAAAATTATTTAGGATACTCCCAAGCCAAGCCTACACCCTCATTCGTCAACGTCATTTATTTGATATCATCTTCTTCCCAATTTCGCAAGGGTTTAGTTTGTTCTTTAAGCTCTCTTCTGTTTGATATTTTGCACTTCTTTCACAATGTCTCGGCCAAATCGAAATCAGAACCAAAACCCAAATCAAAATCGAAACCATAACCAAAACCCAAATCATAATAATAACAAAAATCGAAACCACAAAACATACATAATAATACGAGATTGCCGGCAGTAATCAAAATTCTAATTGCAGTGAGTGCACTTGATGGGTTTAGTTGCTGGCGTTTTTGCGATTCCCGTGTAGGATGAGATTCATAATAGAAACAAAATTGAAATCACAATTTTAATTTGCACATGGAGAGAGAAAGAGCAGGGGGGAGAGGAGTCACCGTTCATCTCGTCGACAATGGTAGCTGCCGGCGTCGGAGAAGAAGATGAGTCACCGTTCATCTCGTCGAAAAAGAACCGTGTGTTGATGTCGTCGGTGAAGAAGGTAGCTGCCGGCGTCGGAGAAGAAGATGAGTCACCGTTCATCTCGTCGGAAAAGAACCGTGTGTTGCCGTGTGCCGTCGTCCGTGAAGAAGCCGTGGGTTTTAGGGTTGGAACAGTAACGGTGTATAATTATTTTCTTTTCTTTTTTTGTTTTGATTAATTTTGATTAGTTTTAGTTAGGTTAATTTAACTAAGGTTTAGTAAGTAAGTTAGTAAAGAATAAGGACCCACTTATGACATGTCAGCTGCCACGTCATTTGGTACCCAAAATTGAGTGTTACTTCCTCCGTCCCTAAATTATTGTCCTAGTTGACCCGGCGCACAGATTAAGAAAAAACAATTGACTTGATTATTTATATTGGTTTAATGTGTAGTTTCCTTTAAAGCCCATGTGTATGTGGCCCATAATTAAAGTAAGGTGAAAAAGTAAGGGTAAAGTGGTAAAAGTGATGTTCTAAAAAGGTAAGTTTCAAAGTGGACAATTATTTAGGGACAGACGAAAAAGGAAAGGAGGACGATAATTTAGGGACGGAGGGAGTATTACCCTTAGATGGGTACGCTATATATGTGAACAAAAAAACTTCTTTTATGCCACGTGTTCCTTTTTGAATGAAAATAAAATGTACTCACGTGATTTGAGGACTAGACAATGGGCAATCATTCGAGCATTTTCACAATGCTCGCCTATGCGTTCGGACATGCAGGCAATGCTCATAGTAACCTTGACGACCTCCAGCTCTGGGATTGAGTTCTCAGTTCCCCCTTGATATCCAATTTTGGCTGAAGAACAATTTCTGTGCAAAAAATAAAATCATAATCACTTTCACAATTAAGAATCGTTACTTTTTTGGAAGAAATTAATTGTTGATAAAAGTAGGTACGTTCCATCAAATACCCCGAAATCCAACAACTGTTTTTACGGTTCTAACATGTGTTTCTACACAAGGTACAAACATATTCCTTCCGTTTTAGACAAATAGTTTACTATTTTATTTTGAATGTTTCATTTAAATAATTCATTTTTAAAATTAAAATATAAAAGTGTTATTTTTTTTAAAAAAAGTTAACTTTCAAACGAGTATTCTTTATCTGATAATAAAGTAAGTATCAATTTCAAATCACTTTTTCTGAAAGACGACGTTTACTAGGCTTTTGCTTTATATATGGAGGAAGAATATAATCGTAAGAAACATAACATATATAAAAAGTAAATATATCCTCCTAGCTATATAACTACTTTATTCTTTTCTTTTGTAACTTCTGTATAGACATTAATTTACCCAAATGATTCATACATTTGACTATGATTCTTTCCTATCCATATACGTACCTCTTGGGTTAAATAAATAGTTTTAAGCAATCATTCATATTTAGAGGATGCTTTTTAGATATTTTCATGGTTTTGAAAGTTATTCCAATCTTACAAATTTGGGTAATCCTAGACCAAGGTCCAACGAGATATACCTCAATTGAGGCACCTGGTACTTTAGCGCTCTCAATGGGTGTGTGTTTAAATCTTACCAAATATATTACTCACTCCGTCCCTAAATTATCGTTATTCTTTCTTTTTTTGTCAATCTCAAAATAATTGTCCAGTTTAAAACTTACTTTTTTAGAACATCACTTTTACCACTTTACCTTTATTTTTTTCTCTGCTTTAATTATGGGCCACATACACATAGACTTTAAATGAAACTACACATTAAACCAATATAAATAATCAAGTCAATTGTTTTTTCTTAAACTGTGCGTCAAGTCAACCAGGACGATTATTAAGGGACGAAGAGAGTATTATTGTTCAAGCCTTATCATAGTCTTCATTTGAAACTATACACTTATCTTAATAGAGAGGTCGAGTGTTCAAACCCCCTAGAAGCAATCTAGTACTTTACTACTCTTAACGAAAAAGTCGAATGTTCTAAGTCTCACCAAAGGAACTATTTGTTCTAGACTCACCAAAGGCACCATATGGGTCTTAACTGTAATATTTCAAGACATTATATAATACTCCATCCGTCTCAAAATTATTGTCCAACTTTCTTTTTTTGTATGTTCCAAAATAATTATTTTGTTTGAACTCTCTTTTTTATGACAACAATTTTACCATTTTATACTTATTTTTCCATCATACTTTAATTATAAGTCACAAAAACAAGGGTTTTAAAGACAACTACACATCAAAGCAATATCAATAATCAAGTCAATTGTTTTTTTAAAAAATCCAGTTATCAAATTAAACAAGATAATAATTTTGGGATGAAGAAAATAATAACAAGTAATAGGGTAAGGTTTATATCAACACCTCGAACCTTTTATATAAAAAGTTTGTTCAAAATGATTGTAGCATCTTAGACCACTTACAACAAGGGTGCTTGAGGGAGTGTTTGAGAGATTCTTTGAAATTTTTCTAAACAACAAAGATTCTCGGCCAATACTTGATAAGCAAAAAAGGGATTGGGGAGCTTTTTTGGCTCCCATGCTTAACAAATTTTTAAGGCAAAATGACACTGTTTCGTAAGAAAACCATAAATACATGGCCGTTTTAGTAAATTTTTTTGATGCATACCACTCCCCTGTCCCTTCCTGCCACTTGCCTTTCCACATGTCATCATGGTAGTGGACCAAAATTCCTTTTTCACCATTGCTTTCTTAATCTAATTTCAGCCATAAAAAAAATATTTTTTTCCTGAGTTAAAGTATGCAATTTTACCTATAAATAAAAACCTAGTTTGTTTTATTTGGATATTAGAAAAAAATATATGATTTTTTCAAGTTTTTAACCATTTGGATATAAAAATATTAAATTAATGTAGGTAAATATGGTGTAGTATGTAAAAGTGTTTAAATTTATGCATTATTGAAGTGTATTTTTGTTGAAAAACTTAACTGAGGAGGTTAATGATATTTTTGTAATAAAATTAAAAATATGGAGCTTAAGCTTCCCTAGTTAGGGAGCTACCTTTAAATCCTAAGCGGAGTCTACAAGATACTAAACATAAAAAAAATCCATATTACTTTACACAAATTTTAACACTCCGTCCGTTCTTAAATAATTGTCTCGTTTTTATTTTTTGTCTGTTTAAAAATAATTGTCATGTTTTTAAACTTTCTTTTTTTAAAAAATAATTTTACCACTTTACTCTTAATTTTTCTTTTTACTTTAATTATGATCGCATGCACAAGAACTTTAAAGAAAATTACAAATTATACAAATATTTACTCCCTCCATTTCAGGTAAAGAATCATTGTTTGAAAATCAAACTTTTTAAGACAGTAACAATTTTAATAATCAATTAGTAACAAAATGATATTTTTATGCCTTAATTTTAGAAAATGAATTCTTTAAATGAAACATCCCAAAATAAAATGATAGGAAGTGAGTATAATACAATCAGTTAAATTTTTTTTAAACAATGTGCTGCATCAAACACAATGATTATTTTAAGAACGGAGGGAGGGGGGGGGTGCTTATTTGGTGAGTCTTGGGTACTGTGCAAGCTGGTGGGAGTCAAAAAAGACATAATACAAATGTTATTTTTTCCCCTTAACTGCTTTTTTAGTCAGAGTTGTGGGAAAAGGCATATCCCTACCCTACATAGCATTTATCCAGCGGGAATTCAAAATAAAGCAGAGAGTATATTTCCCCGCACTTATCCTTAAAAAATGGTTAGAAAATCTGTTTGGAGGGAGATACAGATTCTTATATATGTTATACACAAGCTGTATTGGGACATCCTATACGTGTCTGTACACTGCAAAATGGAGAAACAAGTAGGAGTGATGATCAGCATCCTAAGTCCTAACAGGAAGGGTCAAAAATAAAATAACCGATATATGTATAAGCAGTTATAGATAAGGAAACTAGGTAGGAGACACAAGATGTATACCAACTGGAAACAAAATCCTTTTCCTGCTTGATACAGTAGATGTTCTTGGCAAGAAAATCTAGGCCCGAGGAGGAAACATGTTAACTCTACAAGAATATGTATAGTATCACCGCCTCTTACGTAGAATTCTCTGATAAACAAGGTTAGCTAGAGCCTAGCGGTTACTACTGTCTATATCCATTTACTCGCCCAAACTACCCACCCGTTTGAGAGAGTATGAGCACATATCTCTTTAGGAATAGCCCAATAGGCAATCCACCAATTTGCGTTGGGAAAAATTGAGCTTACATGGCAACACCATAATGCTTAAACTTAGATACTCTTCACAATTGCTTATGCATTGGGGTGTTATTCCTTATGCTGTACATTATAGGAAATAAGGTGTAGAGAGCAAACTTTGAAGTGTGGATATATATCCCCTACCCTTCACATATGTCTCCAACAGGTTAAAACATGACCACCCATTACTTGGTCTTGAATAGAGTGTACAAATAGCTTATTCTTCAAGCTGCTCCATCCACAAAACAAAAGTGACAGCTCCTTTACATTTCTTCGGATGACTGTCTACGATTGAGAAAATCATTAATTATCTGGTCAATATAGACTTCAAACAGGTGGCACATACATATGGCTACTTTTAACGTAGACAGAGGCAGAGCAGAAACTAGGACTTCAATTAAGACCACCAAAGGGCCGGGTTAGACTAACCTGAACCCCAGTTTGGGGGGGGGGGAATGTTGCACTACTACCCATATATATCATGATAGTTCAAGCAAAATCCAGTCTCAAAACGAAGGACAATCCTCTATAGTCTATAGTATATCAAAATGCCTGTGTGGACTTCTAGACAGGTAACTCTTCCCTTAAGTCGAGAGCAGATAAAGTGTCTTCTTAAGAAATATGACAAAAATAGAGATGGCAAGATAAGTAAGGAAGAATTGAAGGAGGCTTTACATAGCATGGGTTTGCACTTCTGCGGCTTCAAAGCTTGGCGTGCCTTTCACCACGCGGATGCCAATGGAGATGGATTCATAAGTGAAGACGAGATGGACGAACTCCTCAAATATGCTTCGAAATGGGGAGTTTCTCTCAATTAGACCTCTTTGTTTTTACAGGAGGATCTAGATGCGTGTGTTTCTTTTCTTTTTCTTTTTCCTTTAAGCTGTGTAGTCACTAGAGAGTAAGGCTGTAAACCAATTCCTTCCTCCTGTGGCTGTGTATTACAGAAACACATGTAAATAGGCTTTATGCATCTTTTGTCTTCCGTTCTTAGTTTTGTTTTCATTAGGGATGTGTTAATGTGTTGTTAGATTGAGCTAGGGAGGCTGTGAACCTACTTCTTCCTTCTATATATATTACAGAAAGTATGTGCAAAGTGTTACATTTTTGACCTTTCATTGTCATGGTCGTCGTCACCATCAACTCCACCTTCTTCTTCTCGTTCGAATTCTTGTTTCCTCATATTTTTTAGCGTGATATGAGACTACTGTTAATTGTCCTTGAACAGAAATTTTTGAGCATATGGTATATTAACGCTTTGTTGACAAACCCCCTCTTAATTCTCTCAAATCCTTTTAACTATCGATGAAAATTTTACTAAGCTACGTCATCTTCTTGTCTACTAGTTAGCATACCCACAGAGAATCTCGTTGAATTTTTTATCATGCATGCAATTTTATTGGTTATATGGTAAATTCATGGTACCAGCTGGTCCAATTTAATTGCA
>CM028378.1:136421418-136486289 GCA_013146195.2 Codonopsis lanceolata | reverse complement strand
TTTTGGTTTTGGTCTCCAAGATTCTATATCTTGTGAGAATTTTGTGTTAAGTTAAGGATTAAAAACAAGTTGTTGGTTTTAATATATTGTGTTGCCTGAGGCTTGATCTACAAGTTTGATACTTGTAGATTGTTTTTGTGTGATTTTTGTCTTCCTAAGTCTGCTTGATTTTAAATCTTAAAACAAAACTTCCGCCGTTATTTTCTCGTAATACACTTTCGCTCACATTGTTATCGCTATTGTTAAACATTCACCGCAACATTGACAGTAACATCGTTCCATATTGAGATTCTGTTGCATCGCGTTCTTTCAAAAGTGATTGAAACCTAAATAAGGATATCAAAGTGATGTACAAACAAAGTAAAAGTAAATATATTTGGGTAAATATATTAACCCACAAAGTAAGCGCATTTTAGTTTTATATGCCACTTTTTGACACACAAGTTGCATTTGTCATTAAAGTTTGAACCAATTTGTGTGTCCTATTCACAGAACACCTAAAGCATTTATATTGACAAGTGAAGTTATACGTGGCCTTGATGCTGAATTTTCTTCACCAGACCCAACACCATTTTACTTGATATTCTCAAGGTAATAAACTTAAAGAATACTATTTTAACAAAAGAGTGTGTTTGTTCATGTATTTAACTTAAGGTTTTTCCCTTCCGATTTGTAGCCGGATATAACAACTCCCCGGGTATACTCATTAATACTGCTTTTTTCTTTCACTCCAACGCTTCATATTAGAGAGACTCTGTTTTCATGTCTTTGAAATGTTTTTTACTAATTTTTATTTTTTGAAATATTCCCTTTTCAAAATTATTTAGGATACCCAAGCCAAGCCTACACCCTCATTCTTCAACGCCATTTATTTGATTATCATCTTCTTCCCAATTTCAAGGGTTTAGTTTGTTCTTTAAGCTTCTCTTCGCTTGATATTTTGCACTTCTTTCACAATGTCTCGCCCAATCGAAATCGTAACCAAAACCCAAATCAAAATCGAAACCATAACCAAAACCCAAATCATAATAATAACAAAAATCGAAACCACAAAACATACATAATAATACGAGATTGCCCGGAAGAATCAAAATTTAATTGCAAAGGAGCACTTGACGGGTTTAGTTGTCGGGCGTTTTGCGATTCCCGTGTAGGATGAGATTCATAATAGAAACAAAATTGAAATCAAAATTTTAATTTGCACATGGAGAGAAAGAGGGGGGGAGAGGAGTCACCGCTCATCTCGCGACAATGGTAGCCGCTTGCCGAGAAGAAGATGAGTCACCGCTCATCTCGCTTCTAAAAGAACCGCTGTTGCTGCTGCCGAAGAAGGTAGCCGCCGCGCCGGAGAAGAAGATGAGTCACCGCTCATCTCTGGAAAAGAACCGTGTTGCCGCAGGCCGCCGTCCGTGAAGAAGCCCGTGGGTTTTAGGGTTGGAACAAGAACGTGTATAATTATTTTTCTTTTTTTGTTTTGATTAATTTTGATTAGTTTTAGTTAGGTTAATTTAACTAAGATTTAGTAAGTAAGTTAGTAGAATAGGGACCCACTTATGACATGTCACCGCCACGCCATTTGGTACCTAAAATTGAGTGTTATTACCCGTAGATGGGCACGCAGGCCGCCTGCGGTAAAGTTGGAGAAACTGTGGCTTTAGGCCCCGTAAAAATTGTAGGCCTCAAATTTTTTTTTTTTTACTATTAGTACAAGCCTACTAGGTGACTTTTACATTTCTTCCTAAACTAAATCAAGACATTGCCTATATCAAATACTTTTTTTTTGCTAGAATAAAAGACAAATCGTGAATCGAGGAAAATAGTTAACTAAGAGATTGGAATGGAAACAGAGGAAAATTGAAAGTCGAAAAGGCCTTCGCTCATGGCAATGGAAGTCGAAAAGAAATGTATTAATTTTACAAGGGAATTTCGCATACTTTTGAAAACATCTTTTCATCTGTGACCATCAATTTTTTGACATTTCATATAACTACAAATTGCTTGCCAAATGACAAAAATGCCATTAATGAAAACTCGATGCCAAGCCTCGCATCGATGATTAATTCCGTGCATCGAATACACCTGCATCGACTCGATGCCAAAACTCGATGCCAAAAATATTGCCGATAAAGCAAATCTTGGCATCGTGTGAAATGTCGATGCCAAAATATTGTCGATGCCAAAAATGCCGATGCCAAATCTTGGCATCGTGAAATGTCGATGCCTACATTATCGCCGATGCCAAATCTTGGCATCGAGTTTATGTTGATGCCTATCAAACATAATCCGGCATCGATGAAATGCTTCCCCGCCCCTTCATCGACGTTAGCTCACACTCTCTCTCACACACACACACACCGACACCGAGACACGCACGATGTCACCTCAGCCCCCGCCACCACTTCCCCGGCACGCTCCACGAGGATTTACGACGGTACCGCCAGCCTCATTGCCTTTCGCATAACGACGCCCGTGACGACGCCGATCCTCGCACGGGAGGACCTTCGATCGAGGACGCCACCTCACGCTTGTAGAGGCTGGGGAGACCGCTACATTGAGCTCAATCGCGGTAACCTACTAAGCATTATGGTGATCGCTCGCCAACGCCCGCCACGGCCATATAAAGGACCGCCGACGCATTGACATCCGCTGTAAGAACCGACCGACACTCTTAAGAAGAAGTACAAGATTGAGAAGTCAAAGCTCGTAGCCTCCAAATCGACTATACTTCTTCATGGCCTTTTTTCCTTCGCCCGATTCCCTTTATCTCCAAGAATCTTAAACCATTGCCACAAGCATCAAGACAAGACCGACGCTCGGCTTGAATGCTCTCGCCTCCCGCACTTCCTCATCCTTCGTTTGCATTGGTCGACGTCAAAACGCCCGGCCGATGTTCAGATAACTCGCACCGATCTCTCAACCCCAACCTTCATCTTCATCACCAAGCCCGCCGCCATTCTCTATCCCAACCATCCCCTTCAAAGTCCTTCAACCATCTCAGAAAGGATTGTTACGGGCTAATGACCGAATTCTTCCATTTAAAGGGTAGTGACGTAATTTTGCCCTAAAATTGTATCTAAAAGATATGTCCAAAAAATAGCTGGATGTATTTGAAAACATGTTTTAAAAAATGTACCGGCTTGTAATTATTCCATTTTACAACGTTTAAATTTTACGTTAAGCGCCAGACAGGCCATGTTTCCATAATGGCCGTGCTGGTACGCTATATATGTGACCAAAAAAACTTCTTTTATGCCACGTGTTCCTTTTTGAATGAAAATAAAATGTACTCACGTGATTTGAGGACTAGACAATGGGCAATCATTCGAGCATTTTCACAATGCTCGCCTATGCGTTCGGACATGCAGGCAATGCTCATAGTAACCTTGACGACCTCCAGCTCTGGGATTGAGTTCTCAGTTCCCCCTTGATATCCAATTTTGGCTGAAGAACAATTTCTGTGCAAAAAATAAAATCATAATCACTTTCACAATTAAGAATCGTTACTTTTTTGGAAGAAATTAATTGTTGATAAAAGTAGGTACGTTCCATCAAATACCCCGAAATCCAACAACTGTTTTTACGGGTTCTAACATGTGTTTCTACACAAGGTACAAACATACTCCTTCCGGGTAAAGAGTTTATTATTTTATTTTGAATGTTTCACTTAAATAGTTCATTTTTAAAATTAAAACATAAAAATGTTATTTTTTTTTAAAAAATTTAACTTTCAAACGAGTATTCTTTATCTGAAAATAAAGGAAGTATCAATTTCAAATCACTTTTTCTCAAAGACGACGTTTACTAGGCTTTTGCTTTATATATGGAGGAAGAATATAATCGTAAGAAACATAACATATATAAAAAGTAAATATATCCTCCTAGCTATATAACTACTTTATTCTTTTCTTCTGTATAGACATTAATTTACCCAAATGATTCATACATTTGACTATGATTCTTTCCTATCCATATACGTACCTCCTTGGGTTAAATAAATAGTTTTAAGCAATCATTCATATTTAGAGGATGCTTTTTAGATATTTTCATGCTTTTGAAAGTTATTCCAATCTTACAAATTTGGGTAATCCTAGACCAAGGTACAACGAGATACACCTCAATTGAGGCACCTGGTACTTTAGCGCTCTCAATGGGTGTGCGTTTAAATCTTACCAAATATATTACTCACTCCGTCACTAAATTATCATCATTCTTTCTTTTTTCGTCAATCTCAAAATAATTGTGTTTGAAACTTACCTTTTTAGAACATCACTTTTACCACTTTACCTTTACTTTTTTACTCTACTTTAATTATGGGTCACATACACATAGACTTTAAAGGAAACTACACATTAAACCAATATAAATAATCAAGTCAATTATTTTTTCTTAAACTATGCGCCAAGTCAACCAGGACGATTATTAAGGGACGGAGGGAGTATTATTGTTCAAGCCTTATCATAGTCTTCATTTGAAACTATACACTTATCTTAATAGAGGTCGAGTGTTCAAAACCCCCTGTAAGAATCTAAGATTTTACTACTCTTAACGAAAAAGTCGAATGTTCTAAGTCTCACCAAAGGAACTATTTATTCTAGACTCACCAAAGGCACCATATGGTCTTAACTGTAATATTTCAAGACATTATATAATACTCCATCCGTCTCAAAATTATTGTCCAACTTTCTTTTTTTGTATGTTCCAAAATAATTATTTTGTTTGAACTTTCTTTTTTATGACAACAATTTTACCACTTTATACTTATTTTTCCATCATACTTTAATTATAAACCACATAAACAAGAGTTTTAAAGACAACTACACATCAAAACAATATCAATAATCAAGTCAATTGTTTTTTTTTAAATCCTGTTATCAAGTTAAACAAGATAATAATTTTGGGATGAAGAAAATAATAGCAAGTAATAGGGTAAGGTTTATATCAACACCTCGAACCTTTTATATAAAAAGTTTGTACAAAATGATTGTAGCATCTTAGACCACTTATAACAAGGGTGCTTGAGGGAGTGTTTGAGAGATTCTTTGAAATTTTTCTAAACAACAATGATTCTTGGCCAATACTTGATAAGCAAAAAAGGGATTGGGGAGCTTTTTTGGCTCCCATGCTTAACAAATTTTTAAGGCAAAATGACACTGTTTCGTAAGAAAACCATAAATACATGCCCGTTTTAGTAAATTTTTTTTTTGATGCATATTGCTCCTCTGCCCCTTCCTGCCACTTGCCTTTCCACATGTCATCATGGTAGTGGACCAAAATTCCTTTTTCACCATTGCTTTCTTAATCTAATTTCAGCCATAAAAAAAGAAAAAAAATATTTTTTTCATGAGTTAAAGTATGCAATTTTACCTATAAATAGAAACCTAGTTTGTTTCATTTGGATATTAGAAAAAAATCTATGATTTTTTCAAGTTTTTAACCATTTGGATATAAAAATATTAAATTAATGTAGGTAAATATGGTGTAGTATGTAAAAGTGTTTAAATTTATGCATTATTGAAGTGTATTTTTGTTGAAAAACTTAACTGAGGAGGTTAATGATATTTTTGTAATAAAATTAAAAATATGGAGCTTAAGCTTCCCTAGTTAGGGAGCTACCTTTAAATCCTAAGCGGACTCTACAAGATACTAAACATAAAAAAAATCCATATTACTTTACACAAATTTTAACACTCCGTCTGTTCTTAAATAATTGTCTCGTTTTTATTTTTTGTCTATTTAAAAATAATTGTCATGTTTTTAAACTTTCCTTTTTAGAAAAATAATTTTACCACTTTGCTCTTAATTTTTCTTTTTTACTTTAATTATGGTCGCATGCACAAGAACTTTAAAGAAAATTACAAATTATACAAATATTTACTCCCTCCATTTCAGGTAAAGAATCATTGTTTGAAAATCAAACTTTTTAAGACAATAACAATTTTAATAATCAATTAGTAACAAAATTATATTTTTATGCCTTAATTTTAGAAAATGAATTCTTTAAGTGAAACATCTCAAAATAGAATGGTAGGAAGTGAGTATAATACAATCAGTTAATTTTTTTTAAACAATGTGCTGCATCAAACACAATGATTATTTTAAGAATGGAGGGAGGGGGGTGCTTATTTGGTGAGTCTCGGGTTAGAGCATGTATAATGGTTTTGTCAAATCAAACCAAAAATCAAATACAACCCATTAAAAATCAATAAAATAACTCATTAGATACCTAATTGATTTAAAACCAAAAAACCTTCTCAATGGTGACACAAAATCCAACACATTTACATACACCACCATATTTATCTCGATTAATATTGATTAAAAACTTGAAAAAATCATAGAAAATTTTTCCGATATCAAAATGAAACAAACCAAGTCTCTATTTATAGGTAAAAATGTGTACTTTAATTCAGGAAAAAATAAATAAAAGATATTAATTTTTTTAAGCTAAAAATTTGTCAAGAAAGACAATGGAAGAAAATAAAATGTTATCCACTTGCCTAGGATTCGGGGACTTTGGGATTCAAAAGATGATTTTTTTTTTGTTAAAATCATTGGTTGATTTGAAGAATTTTTTTTTTTAATTCTCCATTGGATGAGAAAATTTGAATTTGATTCGGGGAAAAACTTCCATTGTACATGCTCTTACTGTGCAAGCTGGTGGGAGTCAAAAAAGACATAATACAAATGTTATTTTTTCCCCTTAACTGCTTTTTTAGTCAGAGTTGTGGGAAAAGGCATATCCCTACCCTACATAGCATTTATCCAGCGGGAATTCAAAATAAAGCAGAGAGTATATTTCCCCGCACTTATCCTTAAAAAATGGTTAGAAAATCTGTTTGGAGGGAGATACAGATTCTTATATATGTTATACACAAGCTGTATTGGGACATCCTATACGTGTCTGTACACTGCAAAATGGAGAAACAAGTAGGAGTGATGATCAGCATCCTAAGTCCTAACAGGAAGGGTCAAAAATAAAATAACCGATATATGTATAAGCAGTTATAGATAAGGAAACTAGGTAGGAGACACAAGATGTATACCAACTGGAAACAAAATCCTTTTCCTGCTTGATACAGTAGGTGTTCTTGGCAAGAAAATCTAGGCCCGAGGAGGAAACATGTTAACTCTACAAGAATATGTATAGTATCACCGCCTCTTACGTAGAATTCTCTGATAAACAAGGTTATCTAGAGCCTAGCGGTTACTACTGTCTATATCCATTTACTCGCCCAAACTACCCACACGTTTGAGAGAGTATGAGCACATATCTCTTTAGTAATAGCCCAATAGGCTATCCACCAATTTTCGTTGGGAAAAATTGAGCTTACATGGAAACACCATAATGCTTAAACTTAGATACTCTTCACAATTGCTTATGCATTGGGGTGTTATACCTTATGCTGTACACATTATAGGAAATAAGGTGTAAAGAGCAAACTTTGAAGTGTGGATATATATCCCCTACCCTTCACATATGTCTCCAACAGGTTAAAACATGACCACTTACCGGCCCAACAGTCTTGAATAGAGTGTACAAATAGCTTATTCTTCAAGCTGCTCCATCCACAAAACAAAAGTGACAGCGCCTTTACATTTCTTCGGATGACTGTCTACGATTGAGAAAATAATTAATTATCTGGTCAATATAGACTTCAAACAGGTGGCACATACATATGGTTACTTTTAACGTAGACAGAGGCAGAGCAGAAACTAGGACTTCAATTAAGACCACAAAAGGGCCGGGTTAGACTAACCTGAACCCCAGTTTGGGGGGGGGGGGAATGTTGCACTACTACCCATATATATATATCATGATAGTTCAAGCAAAATCCAGTCTCAAAACGAAGGACAATCCTCTATAGTCTATAGTATATCAAAATGGCTGTGTGGACTTCTAGACAGGTAACTCTTCCCTTAAGTCGAGAGCAGATAAAGTGTCTTCTTAAGAAATATGACAAAAATAGAGATGGCAAGATAAGTAAGGAAGAATTGAAGGAGGCTTTACATAGCATGGGTTTGCACTTCTGCGGCTTCAAAGCTTGGCGTGCCTTTCACCACGCGGATGCCAATGGAGATGGATTCATAAGTGAAGACGAGATGGACGAACTCCTCAAATATGCTTCGAAATGGGGAGTTTCTCTCAATTAGACCTCTTTGTTTTTACAGGAGGATCTAGATGCGTGTGTTTTCTTTTTCTTTTTCCTTTAAGCTGTGTAGTCACTAGAGAGTAAGGCTGTAAACCAATTCCTTCCTCCTGTGGCTGTGTATTACAGAAACACATGTAAATAGGCTTTATGCATCTTTTGTCTTCCGTTCTTAGTTTTGTTTTCATTAGGGATGTGTTAATGTGTTGTTAGATTGAGCTAGGGAGGCTGTGAACCTACTTCTTCCTTCTATATATATTACAGAAAGTATGTGCAAAGTGTTACATTTTTGACCTTTCATTGTCATGGTCGTCGTCACCATCAACTCCACCTCTCGTTCGAATTCTTGTTTCCTCATATTTTTTAGCGTGATATGAAACTACTGTTAATTGTCCTTGAACAGAAATTTTTGAGCATATGGTATATTAACGCTTTGTTGACAAACCCCCTCTTAATTCTCTCAAATCCTTTTAACTATCGATGAAAATTTTACTAAGCTACGTCATCTTCTTGTCTACTAGTTAGCATACCCACAGAGAATCTCGTTGAATTTTTTTATCATGCATGCAATTTTTATTGGTTATATGGTAAATTCATGGTACCAGCTGGTCCAATTTAATTTGTTAAAACTACATACAGAGGACATGAGATACTAAGTGAACTCAACTTTTGTAGTAATTACCTTGGGTTGGCTACTATGGGATAGATGCAGATATACACAAGTACATACTGCACACACATGCGCGCGTGCACACACACACACACATATATATGTTTGTATTTTTTGTTTCATTTTCTTGAGGCCACTTCCAGCGCTTATACTGGGACTTGTTATTGTGCCAAACTCCCAAACAGTTATTTCTTCAAAAATATCATCTTTCAGGTGTGCCAAGCTTCGACATAACTTAATGCGGTACCTATTTACATGAATGCCTAGTGGTTTATAAGACTTCAGACTAATTATGCGTGGTGCCCTACAATCTGGAAACAAACCATTTCAGCTACTCACAGTGGCACAAATGTGAATTCTGTTCTGTGAGACATTGTCATTTTGTTAGCCAGAGGATAATTTCCAATAACAAAATCTAATCTCTATGAAGATGCCTGATCAAAAAATGATAACAAAGATAGAGATGCTAGAGATGAACTCAATCAAGAGACTTAATTTACAAATTCGACTAAAACCAAATCTTTTACGAAGTAGGCAGAAGAATGCATATCACACAAATAGAAAAACGTAAATCATTAACAGTGTACAAGTTCTAAACCTGACAGCTCAATATAAACAAATAGGATGTATATCTCAAAGGTTTCTCTCATTGAAAAATAAGTTTGCACTGTTAATCAATGTGATCAGACTGAACTGTGATGTTCAATCATCCATAGTAAAAGCAAATAGATTTTATTCGTTTCCTGTAATAGCTGATGCCTTTCCACACTGGGCTGAAAAAGTATGTGGTTGTTGGATCAAAGATATTTATCCAGGAACCTGTTTTAGGTGCATGTTTCTCCCAAGTGCTTTTTGTTGAGACGCTGCTTATGGATTTTGCGATGGACCCTCACATTTGTATTTCTTTAGTAATAAGTTATCTTATTATTGAAGTTTTAGCACTCTTACAAACACCATAAACTAAATTTGAACCACCAACTAGATTTAGAAAAAAAGGAATTGCACTTTGCAAGTATTCATGTCAATCATAAGTTCCTGTTGGTAATCTATCAACAAAAGGGTGGATTCAGTCTGTTGCTAAGTGGAATCTGCTTAACAAAAGGGTAGAGTGGATAAGTCTTTTGCCAAGTGTGGACTCTGC
This sequence comes from Codonopsis lanceolata, assembly GCA_013146195.2. Lineage (NCBI taxonomy): Eukaryota > Viridiplantae > Streptophyta > Magnoliopsida > Asterales > Campanulaceae > Codonopsis > Codonopsis lanceolata. Next base: position 136,476,331 of record CM028378.1, on the reverse strand, counting down.
CCAACGGTTTTGGATTTTCCATTAATGACCGAGTTTGTACTCATCTTCTAAAATGAGTAAATTAAGATACTCTATAAGGGTAACAATAGGTAATGCTATGTTGAATCATTTGATTCACCAAATTAACTTCCTATGAGAGAGACTCACCCCATATCAGATCTCCAGAACAGTAAAAATAGTACCAGTAGCAGTCGTTAAGAAGAATGCCAATGTCGAAATCAGGATGGGATGTACAGTAACCCCATCTTAGAGCGGCAAAAGGATATTCTCAAGAGATCAGACATCAATATCGACAGAAAGCTGAGCAAGAATTAATTTTGATAAAGGGTATCCTCAGGAAATATGACAATAATAAGATGGCAAGCTAATTAATGTTAGAGAGAACATGAAGGCAGGGTTTTGAAGTGTCTAGTTATTTCTTTATATTGTATTCCCATCAATATTTTCCATTTTCCTTGAATCTTTCCAGGTACACCAACCCAACCATCTGACATCTGGTTAATTTTCTCGTATGATAAGAAATAATATTGAGAATATGCATGGTATGAAGGCCTTGTTCACAAACCCCAGATAAATTTCCAAGAATTTTTCAAAACCATCCACGACAAGATGTTGTTTTTCATCTAACTAGCTACAGCAATGTTGAAAGAGGACATCAGAAACCAATAATGAAAGTTTAGAAGAATCCGAATAAAATCTATTTAGATAGTTATTTCTCTTATTTTCTTCCCTCGGGTCAATGGTAAGAAGAGGTTAGCAATATGGCAAATCCTTAGAATTACTCCCCAAGATTATACAATGGAATTCCACAAAAAGGATAATCTCCAAAATGCTCCCTTTCTTGCACCATTCTTTATGAGACTCTCCCAATACCTATCCATTTTATATTCTCAAGAATCCCTATTTGCTACCTCGAAAATTATTGAAGGTCTATGTCACAATAAAGATGCAGACAGGTAAAGGAAAGATGCTTTTCTTAAGGTTTTAGGAGTACTAAGTTCTTATACTGCAACATCTTCTGAGGATGCTTAATTTGAATAGTCTTTTTTTCATAGTTTAGGCAGTTTTCTCCAATCACGTAATCTGGAATTATTGGAAATGCAAACCCTACATACGAATTATTTATCAGGAACCTAAATGCGAGATGCCTCGACCAATACTTTATAATATTACCTAACCCCGTGATCGTGAATAATGAATACAGTGCATGCAATAGCTTTACCTTTTCCTCTAACTTGAGTGCAAACACTTACTAGGTTGTTGAGAATGAGATGACTCTATTACCGAGATAATAGAGGACTGTTCGGGTTTTGGACAAAGGCATACTGAGTTTTGGGTTTGAGCGATCACTCGGTGGTTAGACTGGGCAACCACTTGATAAAAGAACTTTTGAGCCGTGCTACTGGATTTTACGCGGTCGCCCAGTGCTTTGGGCTGAGCGACCGCTCAACCCCGTTTTTAGGGTTTTGCTGCTTTGTCCGTTTTTTGTCCTTTTAAGGGTTTTAGGGTTTCTATTGTATCTATATAAATAGTTGTATACATAGAACGTTTGAAGGTGGAACTCTAATAAAATTTCGATAGTCCGTTAGCCCCAATCTCTCTCTCTTCTTTGTGATTGATCATATTATACTTAATTTGTTTGCTAGTCTTCCGCTGTGCACAACAACTGGTATCAGAGCATAGGTCAACATGTGTGCTTTAGGATCAAATTTCTCTTCTTCCAAACAAGAAGTTCAAAAGTTCGATGGAACGGGGAATTTCGCTTTGTGGCAGAGAAGGGTTAAGGATGCCTTGGTGCAGGCTGGTTTAGGGAAGGTTCTTCGGAACAAAACTAGACCTGAAGATGTAAAAGAGGATGATTGGAAGGAACTCCAATGGAGAGCCATCTCAACAATTCCTTCGTGCCTTACTGACGAATTGGTGTATCCTGTAATAGATGAAGAGTCGGCTACACATGTATGAGAAATTTTAGAGTCAAAATATATGTCAAAATCCTTGTCAAATAAGCTACATCTCAAGCAAAGGTTATATGGGCTTAAGATGGTAGAAGGGGCTGATTTCAACGCTCACATAAACACTTTTATGCAAATTATCAATGATTTGCTACGGGTGGAGGTGACGTTTGAGGAAGAAGACAAGGCGTTGATGCTGCTAAACTTGTTGCCATCTTCCACAACGTATGAAAATATTATAACTACGTTGACGTGGGGGAAAGATACTCTTGAGTTGGGACCTGTTACAGAGGCTCTTTAGCTTTTCATCAACGAAAGAAAACAATTGTTGATGAACCGCTAGGATAAGGGCTGTATGTGAAGGAGAACAATTCAAGGATCGTGGGAGGTCACAATCCAGAGACAACTCAAAGAATCATTAGAATTCTCGGTCGCAGTCAAGGAAGAAGTGCAAGGGAAATTGCTACAAGTGTGGGAAGAAGGGGCACTAGAGGCATGATTGTTTGGAGAAAGGCAATAATGGTGCTGGTTCGTCGAAGTCAGCTAATGTGGTTATGGATGGTTCAGATGAAGATGGTGATATGCTCTCAATTTCATCAATAGTAGACCACCCTGCAGATTTCTAGATTCTCGATTCATCATGTTCGTTTCATATAATGTCCAATCGTGATTGGTTTGACACCTACAGGTTAGTTAATTATGAAGTAGTTACTATGGGTAATGGTGAATCTTGTAAAATTGATGGCATAGGTACTATTAGAATTAAAATGTTTGATGGTGTGGTACGAATATTGTGTGATGTTAGACATGTACCGGAAGTTTCTAAAAATCTGATCTCATTGGGAACTTTAGACTGTAATGGCTGTAGTTATAGATTTAAAGATGGTATGATGAGGGTTTGTAAGGGTGCATTGGTGGTGGTGAAGGGTGAGAGGGGATCCAAAAATATCTATAGATTGCTCAGTAGCATTGTAAGTGGAGTTAGTTACTCGGAACAGCTACTACTTTTTGGCACATGAGATTAGGTTACATGGGGAAAGAGGTATGAAGGAGCTTCAATTAAGAGGAATTAAAATCTAAAAAATAAACAACCTAAGTAAGCAATTAAATCTATACTGAAGGGCAACACAAATGATAAAAATTAAAACTTGCAAACTTGTTTTTCTTTAACTCAATTTTTGTAAGTATCGTATAGTGTTCTTGGAAAGCAAAACAAAGTGCAATTCAAGCAAACTACGGATTTTCGGAATAATAGGAAGGGCTTTAATCCTATCACTAGAGACAACTAATCCTTACGAATCCTTAAAACATATACACAATAATGTTTGGGGGCATGAGAACAACATCAAGGTATGGACATTTGTATCTTCGTGACATTTATTGATGTCACAAAACACCAACTTTGGTCGAAGAAATAAAAGGTAGCTCTCGGGATCCTAAATATTTTAAAACATTTAATTATTCGATAATAAAAGCATTAATTTCACAAAATAATAACCAAAGCTTATATACTAAATAAAGAGATAAAGAATTAAATCACTAATTTGACATAAAATTAATTGACATAAATAATTGAGCACAAACCAATTCAACAATTACAAAATCAATCAACCCAAGAAACCATAACAAATATTCAAATTGTGGAAGGCGAAGTGGAAAATCAAATGGTGGCGTAATGGTTAAATGTTTGAGAAGTGACAATGGTACAATGTACACGAAAAGTGGGTAGGGGCAAGAAGTTTTGCAGTGTGAGAGCATGAAATCGGGGGAAAAAGGCACATTTATACGCTGGAATCTCTCGCAAGACACCACAACAAAATGCCTTGGTGTGGCATTTAAGAAAGGTTAAACCGATCTTGAAACCTAATTAAGCACAAAAACACAAATAATAATAAAAGGGCTCGGTGTCTACGATTAAATGCAGGGTTAACAATAGTGTTTTTGGGCAGATGTAATGAGTATGACTTGTTTCTTAATAAATAGATCACCAAAGGCGTCACTAGATTGCAAGGTTCCAAAAGAGGTATGGACATGTTCTGAGGTAGACTACTCCGATATCCGGGTGTTTGGGTATCCATTCTATGTGTATATACCTAGTGAAGAAAGATCGAAGCTTGATCCAAAGTCCAAACAATGTATCTTTCTCGGTTTCGCGAAAGGGGTAAAGGGTTACAGACTTTGGGATCCCAAGTCAAGCAAGGTGGTGATCAGTAGGGATGTGGTTTTCGATGAGAAAGCTATGTTAAAGTGTACTCATGAAGAAAATGAGAAGCAAGTGCCAGAAAACGAAAGGGGTAATGAGCATGTTATTGAGGTGGAGCAACCGGAGGTGGATTTGGATCGCACTCGTCCCAATCCCGAGGTAACTACACAAGAAGTTGAAGAAGAAAATCCTTCAAGTGGAAGACCCAAGAGAACAATCAGACCACCAATCAGGTATGGGTTTGAAGATTTGGTTTCATATGCTCCTGTTCTTAGTGGTGGAGATCCAAACACTTATCAGGAGGCGATAAAAAGTCCATAAAAAGATAAGTGGGTGACGGCTATGGCGGAAGAGATGGAATCACTTCACAAGAATAACACATGGGAGTTGTAAAATCAATAGTAGCTAGGATTCTTTGAAACAACCAATGCAGTTTCCAATGTAGCTTCTGATGAAGCTACAATGGAAGTCACAATGGTCAGAAAAAGTAAAAACAACGGAAGACTTGATTATAAAGCTGAAAATTAAACACAAAGGTTTACCAAACAATCTACAAGCCTATGCTTGTAGATCTAGCCTCATGGCCAAAAAGATTTCACTAAATAATATGATTTGTTTTACAAGAACTATGTGAAATCACCAAACAAAACACTCTCACAAGACAACAAGTCTTGGAGAGTAAAAAGCCCACAGAAAAACAGGTGCATCAAACATGGGAAGAAACAAACAACTTCCTAAAACAGTTAGGAAGACAAAACAACATCAACACTCAATGTAGCTTCGAATGTTATAACATTCGAAGCTACAATCAAAATTCTACACAACTTCTGGAAACTGAAACTACTTTTGGATTTGAATTTTTCTGCTTCTGAATGTCTGCTCTCTCTCTTGATGCACCCTTCAGCCGTTCCTCATGTCTTCTATTTATAATGTGGAGAAAACCTACACACAAAGAAGGAAACCAACTCTAATATGGAAAAGGATTAGAATTAGTAATTAAATCAACTTCCTTAATTACTAGATTCACTTACCATAATGTCAAGGACTTAAAGGCACGGTATTTAGAAGGATTTTGACATAGATTTTGTTTCCAAAAACAACTCCTAAGATTTAGGACCAAGAAACCACAAATCTATAGGAATATTTTGTTTCCAAAATTGCCTAACCTTAGGGACCAAGAAAGGAGAAACAAAATTAAAATATGTCATGCCTATTTTACCCTTACAATCTCCCCCTTTGTTGAGCTTTTCTGGTCAAATAATATGACAAGGGTTGCCACATATTCAACACAAACAAGCTCTTTCAAAAATCTGCAAATCTTAGTAAGAACTCCCCCTGAATTAATCAACCAGAAGAAAGTTATTAACAAAGAGAAATGGAGCAGACTACTAAGCATGTAATATCCCAAAACAGTTATGCAAAAATCCCACAGATCAGAACTTATTACAGACCAAAATGTATCCAATGAGCCAGACAGAAAAAAAAAAAACAAATCAGATTACAAGCAAGGAATAGAAGCGTAAAAATAGATCGACATCGCTCTTCTTGAGCGAGGCAGCCTTCAACTTCTTCAGCAGAAACAGAGCAGAATGATGCAGATGCAACACTTGGAGTATTTTCTCCCCCTATTTGTCAAGAATGTAAGCTCACCAGCAAAGGCGGTGTATTGAGTCTCCAAGGTCGAAGGAGAGCTATTTCGAGACCGACTTGGACAAGGCGGCCTGGATGAATGACAGAGACATAGGAGCAGAGGGTCCAAGAGAAATCTGGGCAGTAACTAATGAAGGATCAAATGTAGCTACATTGCCCATAACAAGAGCAGGTGGAACAGCAGCAGACTGTGTAACAGAGGCAGGGACATCTGGTGCATGCATGGCTGATGAAGCTCCAGGAACAGGGGGATAAGGATAAACCAAAGGCAGGTTGACTACTCTATCTCCCTTTAAGAGCTTGACAGAGATGTGAAGAGGGTCAAGAATGGGGGTGAGTCTATCACCATCAGAGAGGACAAAGCCTTGGGCAACCAGAACTTTGTAAATAAGAGAAGGAAATATGAGAGCCCTTTTATCCCCCTCTGACTCTGCTAGGGATATAATCTTTCTAAAAACAAAATCCCCAAAATCAAATGGTAAACCAAGACCAATCTGATATAAAATTCTAGCATGTTCTTCAGTAAGGGCATTGGAATTTGTAGTAGAGCCCAATTTGCACAACAATCTTGTGCATCTTGTAACAAAGCATAACAGCATACAAAGAAGAAAGTTGGGAAGTGCTAACATTGGCCCCTTTACCTGGCCATCTAGACACTAGACCTCTTGTAAGTTCTTGGAGACACACATTCAAATCAGACATTAACCTAACAACCCCAACAGTTGGAGATCCAAAAAGCTCATTAATGATTGAGGGAGAAAAATCATACCATTTGTTCCTTACATAAACCTTTTCAAATCTGGGATCACTAGCAGAAGAGATCCTTTTCTCAAGGTTGGCATAAAAGTCCAAAATGATGTTCCTAAGGTAGGGAGTTGCAGAAGACAAAGTAGATAAAAGACCTCTATCTGTAAAAAATTGAACAAGATTTTGTCCAAGCAACTCTTCTCTGACAAGCAACCTTTAATCCACAATTTTCCTAGAGGTATTAAACCTCGAGGAAGCAGCAGCTGTTATAAATTGAACAGAGAAGGGAGTACCTAAAGTAGCATCAGTGGAGGTAGGGGTGAATGTAGCTTTTGATGTAGCTACATTGGTCATTGCAGCTCGTCTCCTTGTGAGTCTCATAGGAACCTCATCAGACTCCTCTTCTCCAGACACAACTTTTTCAACAAAATCATGGTCAGAGTTGTCATCAAATTCTGATGAGCTGGAGGACTTGGCAGGACTTGTAGTAGGAGATGGAGGAATCTGTGGAGAAGCATTCTTCAGCTGCACTAGGTAGTCAGCTAGGGTTCTTTGCTCATCAGAGAAGCTCAGGTCGAGAAGTTTACTTCAGGTTCAACATAATGGTCAGCAGAAGAAGCCACTTCATGAGAAGGAGATTCATGTTGGAAGACCACCCTTGGGGAAGGAATAGGGTAGTCTTCATCACATGTGTCTACTGGAGCGGGAATGGAAGAGCTGACATCAATAGCAGGAGCAGATGCATGTGGTTCAGGGACAGACACATTCGCAGCAACAAAATCTTCATCATCTAAATCACCCACAACGGGAATAGCCTTTACAAATTGACCTGGAACGACCTTAAATTTCTTGGCTCTTTCAACATCTGGACCACTTGGATTGTCGTAATTGCTTGGAATTCCCTCAATCGCTTGGATTTACGCGAGCTAGGGTTTCCAATTTGGGGAAAACCAGTTAAGTCATCGGGGTTGTCTACATCGATGGCATTCCCCTTTTCTCCAGGTAATATGACAGTGAGAGGCTCTGGAAGGGGTTTGGCAATAACAATGGCTGAGTCTAGATTGATAGGAGAGGAAGTTGGAGACGAAGTACCTTTAGTAGAAGTAGTACTAGAAGCTACATTGGCTGAGGGACTCTGCTTCATGGGTTCTGAAGAGCTGGAAGGTGTAGATGCCATTGAGAAGGTAGGATTTCAAGAGATGAGATGAAGAGAGAGAGATGATCCAAGTTCCTTCAGCACTTTGTGAATCAATTTGAGCAGATGAGAGTGTGGAGAGTGATATCAAGCCGGCTACCTGAAAAAGCACTTAAGACAGCATCATAAACATATTAGCCGTTAGTAGCAGGATATGAGGGGGCGTTTATGAAATCCCAAAACCAATTTTTGATTTTTGAATGCAAACCAAGGTTGACCAAATCATGTACATGAGTACTAAGAAATCTGATTTTGACAAGAGAAAAATGTGGAGAGCTATGTGTGTGAGGTAACAACCAATCTCTTTATCATATTTTTGAATTTTTGAATTTCAAAATCACCAAGGATTCTTAACAAACACACCAAAGGGTTAACCAAAATTGTATCAACCCAAGCTTTCAATAACAGTTATATCCTTAACAAGAACTCTTAGAACACCACACAGATTAGACAACCACATAAATATTCAACATGGAATACTTTGGTAATTATTTTGCAATTTTTGAGATAAGGACAAAAATTCAATAGGCTGATATTATTACAACAGAACATGTCCTAAAATTTATGCCTAACAAATGAGGAAACCAAATCAGACAAAATCTAGTCTAATGCAATCACACACATGTGAAAAATGTCTAGATCATCTGAATGTAGTTCCCAATGTAGCTGCATTGGGAGATGCATTCGCCAAAATTGTGATTTTATGTACAATTTCGCAATTTTTCTTTATACTAACCATACTCATCTCCCACAAATTCCATAGGTACTTTATTTCCCTAGGAGAATAGCTCTACTTTATTTCAAGCATATTCACAACATGCCACTTGGAACCTTTCACACTATTTACTAAGGGAAGCCACTTAAATTTTGATCAACCCATGACATCCAAGGATTCATAGTCCCAAAAAAAAGTTGCCACAACCTTGTTCATAGGTAGCTCTTTTCCGTTAGGTAGCTTTCACACTTTTTCTTTTAAGGGAATTCAATTTTATCAAGATCACCCTATGAGAACCTAAGTTCCATAGTACCAAGATAAATTGCCACATCCCTAAATTTCAAAAGGTAGCTCTTTCCTTTGTGGGCTTAAGATTTTTCAACATCAAAAATTTTGGGAGAGAGAGTGAGAGAATTAGAACAAGGAAATCACAACAGATTTTGAATGCAAATCCCAGGCAACAACATGCACAAAACATAAAAGATAAACCTAGTGTGCCCCCCTAAATACATAATGCAGAATGCCTATATATATATATATATATATATATATATATATATATATATATATATATATATATAGTGAGTGAAGGGTCACATGACACACATACCGAGAGATTTCCTAAGATTGATAAATATCTCAAAATCTAGACTCTTAGTAAAAATATCAGCTTGTTGATTGTCTGTCCCTACATGTTCAATGCAAATAATACCTTGTTCAACCAAGTCTCTAATAAAATGATGTCTTATATCAATGTGCTTAGTTCTAGAGTGTTGAACATGATTTTTTGCTATACTTATAGCACTGGTGTTGTCACAATACATGGTTAACACATTATTGTGTAGGCCATAATCCTTAATCATTTGGTTCATCCATAAAAGTTGTGTACACCCACTACCAAAGCAATGTATTCAGATTCAGCTGTGGAGAGGGCAACACAGTTTTGCTTTTTGCTAAACCAAGAGATCAAGTTGTTTCCCAAATAAAAGCATCCACCAGATGTACTTCTCATGTCATCAACACTACCAGCCCAATCAGCATCACTAAAGCCAACAAGATTGGTGTTAGTGTGTTTTGTGTACCACAAACCCATAGCACAAGTCTCACCAACATATCTAATTATTCTTTTGACAGCTTTCAAATGAGAGACTTTAGGGTTTGCTTGATATCTAGCACACAAACACACACTATACATGATGTCTGGACGGGTGGCAGTCAAATATAGCAGACTTCCTATCATGCTTCTATACAAAGTATGGTCAACACTTTCAGATTTCTCATCTTTGCAAAGTTTATTGGATGTACCCATAGGGGTTTTCTTTTGTTTTCCATTCTCAAGACTGAATTTCTTCACCAAGTTAAGAGCATACTTGGCTTGAGATATGAACATCCCTTCATGCAATTGTTTTATCTGAATCCCTAGGAAAAATGTTAATTCACCTACCATGCTCATTTCAAAGGTAGATGTCATGCAATGCACAAATTCCTTTTCCAAGGACTTAGAAGTGGACCCAAACACAATATCATCAACATAAATCTGTGCAATCAAAATGTGTTTGTCTTTTTTTTGAATAAAAAGTGTTTTGTCCACTTCTCCCCTTTTAAAACCACTTTTCAAAAGATGGTCTGTAAGTCTCCCATACCAGGCTCTAGGAGCTTGCTTGAGTCCATACAAGGCCTTCTTTAATTTAAAAACATGATTGGGTTTATGGGGGTCCTCAAATCCTTTTGGTTGTTCAACAAACACTTCTTCCTCTAGAATGCCATTTAAAAAAGCACTCTTCACATCCATTTGTTGAAGAGTAATGTCAAGAAAGCATGCAATGGCAAGAAGAAGACGTATGGACTCAATGCGGACAACAGAGCAAAGGTTTCATCAAAATCCACCCCCTCAACCTGTGTGTACCCTTGAGCCACAAGTCTTGCTTTATTTCTTATTATCTCTCCCACTTCATTTGATTTGTTTTTGAAAATCCATTTAGTTCCAATAACATTTACAGAAGTGGGTCTAGGTACAAGGTACCAAACATCATTCTTAGCAAATTGATCAAGCTCATCTTGCATGGCATTGATCCAACACTCATCTTTTAGGGCTTCATGCACATTTTTGGGTTCAATGGTAGACACAAAACAGGAAGTATGGATCTCTTCACACTCAAGAGAAGACAGACAAGCCAATTTCCTATAGTCTACCTTACCTTTCCTCCTTGTTGACATCTCATCATGTACATTACCTATGACTTGTGAAGAGGGATGCACTTTTTGAATTCGGCTTGGAATGTCATGGCTGCGTCAAACAAAGCGGTTTCAAGACCTGCTTTCGAACCAGAAAATTTCTGACCAATGTAGCTTCCGATGTAGCTTCTGATGCAGCTGCATCCGGAGCTACATTCGAGCTACATTCGAGCTACATCATGAGTCACATTCTCTGAACTTCCAGGACTTGCAGGTTCTGTATGTTCTGGTGCAGGTGCACTGATTGCATGTGCAGATTTTGAAGATTGTGCAGATGATTCATGATCTCCAAAGTCAAGCAAACTTGAAACATCATCCTCAATGGTTTTGTGGCCAAGATCCGTTAGATCATCAAACACAATATTCATAGACTCCATAATAGTTTTTGTCCTAAGATTAAAGACTCTATAAGCACGACTATTGGTGGAGTAACCCATGAAAACACACTTGTCACTTTTTGAATCAAATTTTGAAAGATGATCTCTATCATTGAGAAGATAGCATACACACCCAAAAACATGAAAATATTTTAATGTAGGCTTCTTTCCTAGTAAAATTTCATAGGGTGTCATGGTGCTACATGGTCTCAAGAAGACCCTATTTCCTATATGACAAGCAGTGTTTAATGCTTATGCCCAAAATCTTTTAGCCAAATTCTTAGAGCTCAACATGACTCTAGCCATCTCTTGAAGTGTCCTATTCTTTCTTTCCGCCACTCCATTTTGTTGTGGAGTTTTAGGAGCTGAGAATTCATGGGTTATGCCATTTGAGGCACAATAGCTAGAAAAGGAGGAATTTTCATATTCCGTGCCATGATCTGATCTAATTCTAGTAAGCTTTAGATCATACAAGTTCATAACACGGGTGTACCATATTTTAAAAGCCTCAAAAGTTTCAGATTTTTCTCTCAAGAAAACGACCCATGTGTATCTAGAAAAATCATCAACACAGACAAAGGTGTACTTTTTCTTTCCTAGACTCTCTACTTCAATAGGACCCATGAGATCTGTGTGAATCATCTCAAGGCATCTAGATGTGGAGCACTGAGATATGGGAAGGTGAGAAGCCTTGGTTTGCTTACCTTTTTGACATGGTCCACATACCTTTGTGAAGTTCTTATCCAAACTGGGCAAACCTTTCACTGCATCATGCTTCACAAGCTCATGGAGCTTACGAAAACTCATGTGCCCTAGTTTTTGATGCCATAGATCTGTGATATCAAGACTAGCATTGTGACAGGTTTGAGCATTGTTGAACATATAACAATTGTCAGATGATCTAGTACCTGTCAAAAGACACTTGTTAGATTGATCAAAAACTTCACAAGAATTTTTATCAAACCTCACCTAAAGATCATCATCACATAGCTGACGGATGCTAATGAGGTTGGTTTTAAGGCCTTCAACATGGTAGACATTGGTGAGCTTAGGAAGACCATCTACATTCAAAGTTCCCTTGCCAATTATCTTACCTTTGGCTCCTCCTCCATATGTCACAGACCCACCATTGACACTCACATAGTCCTTCAAATTCTCAATAGAACCTGTCATGTGTCTAGAACACCCACTATCAAAGTACCATGAACCAGCTATGTGAGACTTTAAAGATGTGAAGGTTACATTGCATTGTTCATCATCAGACCACTTTGCACCGGGGCATATGTCAAAAGGCTCACAGTATTTGGCTTTATCATTCCTGTAACTGCCTTTGGGAACCCACATCTTTTTAAAAGCTTTTGGCTGATGTTTCTTAGGATGTACCTTCCGATGTAGCTTCCAATGTTGCTGCATTGGATGCTGCATCTGATTACGAACCAAATAAGCCTGCCTTACCTCTTCCTCATAGACAACCTTTTTAAGAAAACAAAATGGTTGAATATGACCAGGCTTGTGACAATAATGGCACACACAATTTTTCTTTCTTGTTTTGGTTTTTTCAAAGAAGTTTGAATTTTGAAAATCTTGTGTGGGCTGTTTTGGTTCAGAAATACCTTCACCTTCTCTAACAAACATCTTTGGCATAAAACCAATTCCAGACTTACCAGAATTCCCAGATTTCAACATATCATCCATTTTTTGTTGGCTAGAGTTCCATTTAGCCATGGTTTCATGGGCTTGGATGAGTTCTTTTTTCAGTTCTTCAATCTCCACATCTTTCTTACTCAGCAAACATTCCAGCCTTGTGATACACTCCTTCTGCTCTTCATTTACCTTCTTTAGCATATCATTTGTCTTTCCAAGCAATGTAACTTGAAGAGCCCTCTTTTCCCAATCCTTATACAGCTCTTTGTAACCTTCCAGTGCGTTCGATTCTCCACCATCTTACGTGATGAGGAGTTAAAACAGCAAAGATCTTCCCAGCTTCTGTCCAATGTAGCTTCTGATGTAGTTTCTGAAGAAGCTACATTCGGAGGTACATTGGCCGAAGGACCTGCACAATCAGATTCAGAGTCATATACAGCAGTGAGAGTGATGAGATCTCCTGGATCTTCACCATCACTATCACTTAAAGTTGCAGAAAAGTTTAAACCCTTCTTTCTCAAGGTATTTGCACATTGATTTGCATAATGACCAAATCCTTGACACTCCCTACACTGAATGGAATCAATATTTTTTCCATTGTAAGAAGGTTTTGAAGCAAAAGGATTGGTAAAAGGTTTTTCTGGTGTTTGAAATTTTTTTTCCTTATGAGCAAATTTACCAGAATCATGCTTAAAAGAGGTTTTGGAGCTTGATGATGGAGTTCTATTTTGGCTCTTGGCTTTCAATTTTTTTTTAAATTTAGTAGTCAACAGAGCCATGGAATCTTCTCCAAAATCAGACTCATCAATTTCCTTTTGTAATGCAAGCAAATCAGAAGAGACATCAACAGCAGAAGGCAAAGCAATGTTTTTCACAAGAGGAGTAGAAGATGATGCACCTTTGCCCTTTTGTTTGAGTTGATCATTTAGGTTTAATTCAAAATTTTGAAGGATACCAGCCAATCTTTCAAAACCCATTTTGTCAATATCATGTGCTTCCTCAATAGCACATATTTTAACATTAAACCTTTCAGGCAAAGTACACATCATTTTACTAACAAGGCGATCATTAGTGATGGGATCACCTAAAGCTAAAGCAGAGTTAGACATATCAAGAAGCCTACCATAATATGACATGATATCCTCAGATTCATTCATTCTTGTGTTTTCAAACTGTGTGGTAAGCAATCTTAATTTAGAAGCACGAACACTGGCAAGCCCTTCACACAGGGTTTGAAGGGCCTCCCATACATCTTTAGCAGACTCATAATTGGCTATAACCCTAAAGGTGTTGACATCTAAGGCTTTGTAACTTTAGAATTGAAAGAAGCAGTATTCCTATCTTCATTAGACCAATCAGCTTCTTTAGTGATCTTAACATCACCATCAGTATCAGATGTTTTAGGAGGACTCCAACCATTTAGAACATCAAGCCACGCTCTTTCATCAATTGATTTGATGAAGATACGCATCTTTACTTTCCAAATAGAATAATTTGCATTAGTCAAAGTTGGAGGACGAACAACATTCTCATACTAAGAATCCATCACAGCTACAACCAGAATCAACTCTTAGTGGCGTCAAGAGAAGGCACTGATACCAATTGTAAAATCAATAGTAGCTAGGATTCTTTGAAACAACCAATGCAGTTTCCAATGTAGCTTCTGATGAAGCTACAATGGAAGTCACAATGGTCAGAAAAAGTAAAAACAACGGAAGACTTGATTATAAAGCTGGAAATTAAACACAAAGGTTTACCAAACAATCTACAAGCCTATACTTGTAGATCTAGCCTCGATCATGGTAAAAAAGATTTCACTAAATAATATGATTTGTTTTACAAGAACTATGTGAAATCACCAAACAAAACACTCTCGCAAGACAACAAGTCTTGGAGAGTAAAAAGCCCAGAGAAAAACAGGTACAACAAACGTGGGAAGAAACAAACAACTTCCTAAAACAATTAGGAAGACAAAACAGCACCAGTACTCAATGTAGCTTCTAATGTTATAACATTCGAAGCTACAATCAAAATTCTGCACAACTTCTGGAAACTGAAATTGCTTCTGGATCTGAATTTTTCTGCTTCTGAATTTATGCTCTATCTCTTAATGCACCCTTCAGCCGTTCCTCATGTCTTCTATTTATAATGTGGAGAAAACCTACACACAAAGAAGGAAACCAACTGTAATTGGAAAAAGATTAGAATTACTAATTAAATCAACTTCCTTAATTACTAGATTCACTTACCATAATGTCAAGGACTTAAAGGCACGATATTTAGAAGGATTTTGACATAGATTTTGTTTCCAAAAACAACTCCTAAGATTTAGGACCAAGAAACCACAAATCTATAGGAATATTTTGTTTCCAAAAATAATTCCTAAGATTTAGGACCAAGAAACCACAAATCTATAGGAATATTTTGTTTCCAAAATTGCCTAACCTTAGGAACCAAGAAAGGAGAAACAAAATTAAAATAGGTCATGTCTATTTTACCTTTACAGGAGTTCGTGGAACTCCCCAAGGGGAAACGAGCAATTGGTTGTAAATGAGTATTTAAGCGAAAGGAAGTAGTATCAGAAAAAGAGGGGGAAAAGTTCAAAGCACGATTAGTGGCAAAGGGGTACTCGCAGCAACAAGGGATAGATTATAATGAGATTTTTTCGCTTGTTGTGAGACACACTTCGATCAGAATTGTGTTGAGTCTTGTAGCGCACTATGATATGGTGTTGGAGTAGATGGATGTGAAGACTACTTTTCTACACGGTGAGTTAGAAGAACATATCTTCATGGAGCAGCCACATGGTTCAGTCATCCCGGACAGGAGCATTTAGTTTGTAAACTAAATAAGTCACTTTATGGGCTAAAGTAGTCTCCGTGACAGTGGTACACCAGATTCGACATTTATATGGTTAGTATTGGCTATAAGAGATGTGAGTATGATTGCCGCGTGTATGTGAGAAGCTTTGATGATGGCTCGATTATTTTTCTGTTACTGTATGTGGATGATATACTTATTGCTAGTAGAAGTGTTAATGAGGTCAAGAAATTAAAGACCTTGCTAAACAAGGAATTTAACATGAAGGATTTGGGGGCTGCCAAGAAGATTCTTGGTATGGAGATTCGTCGAGACAGAAAGTCTAGAAGATTGTGGTTGTCTCAAGCTGGCTATGTTGAGAAGGTATTAGAGAGGTTTAACATGAGAGATGCAAAACCAGTGACAACACTGTTGGCGAATCACTTCAATTTATCTACCTCAGATTCCCCAACTACAATTGAAGAAACTCAACACATGTCATAGGTTCCCTATGCAAGCGCAGTGGGATGTCTTATGTATGCCATGGTATGTACTAGACCAGATTTGGCACAGGCAATCAGTGTGGCAAGTAAGTATATGGCTAATCCAGGCAGACATCATTGGGAGGCAGTAAAGTGGATTTTCAGATATTTGAAGGGCATTGTGGACTATGGTATTATGTTTAAGAGGCAGAGTGTGGGGCTTTTAGTCGTAGGGTATGTTGATTTAGATTATGCAGGCGATAATGATCGTAGGAGATCTACCACAGGTTATGTGTTTACCCTAGCAGGTCTATATGTTGGAAAGTTATGCTTCAAGCCATTATTGCATTGTCTATGACCGAGGCAAAATACATGGCAGTTGTTGAAGCTGCAAAGGAAGCCTTATGGCTTAAGGGCTTAGTCAAGGAGTTGGGTGTTCAGCAAGGTGAGGTTCTATTGCATTGTGGTCGTCAAAGTGCAATCTACTTAGCGAAGAATCAGATTTATCACTCAAGGAAGAAGCTCATCGATGTGAGGTTTCACAAGATTCGTGAGTTGATTGATGATGAGAATATTCTGCTCGAGAAGATTCACACCATAGATAATGCTGTAGACATGATGACGAAGCCAGTTGTAACGGACAAGTTCAAGCATTGCTTGGATTTGTTGCACATCACTAGCTGTTAGAGATGTGGGAGGTCCAGTTCTATAGGTTCTCAAGGTGGTTTCGGGTTCGTATTCTTTGTCTTCTAAGGGGTTGGGTGAATACTCGCCAAGGTGGAGATTATTGAAAATGGGATGGCTCGATTACCCAGGCAACATGCCAATTCCCTTAGTGTTCGGGTTTTGGACAAATACATACTGAGTTTTGGGATTGAGCGATCGCTCAGTGGTTGGGCTGAGTGACCGCTTGATAAAAGAACTTTTGAGCCGTGCTACTGGATTTTGCGCGGTCGCCCAGTGTTTTGGGTTGAGCGACCGCTCAACCCCATTTTTAGGGTTTTGCTGCTTTGTTCGTTTTTTGTCCTTTCAAGGGATTTAAGGTTTCTATTGTATCGATATAAATAGTTGTATACCTAGAACGTTTGAAGGTGGAACTCTAATAAAATTTCGATAGTTCGTTGACCCCAATCTCTCTCTTCTTTGTGATTGATCCTATTATACTCTGTTAATTTGTTTGCTAATCTTCCGCTGTACACAACATAGGTTGATGATGAATTGAGATGATGTTTTTTGTATTACTGCATCAATCACCAAGAAGAAATATAAACGAAAATACAAAATACTAGCAAGAGAAAACGACCATGTAATAGAAGGTAAAATCAGTATTTATAAATGATTAATGCTACAGGCACCAACTAAGCACAAAACTTCCTTCACAAAATGCTGTGGCAACCTATGATTGATTTTGTGCACAAAATTTTGGGCTCTTTTTGTGGTCCTAGCATTAATTACTCTTTAATTATTTATTTGGTGAAGTGATAACCAAAATGGGAAGAAAACCTCCGACCACGGTTTTGAGCAAGTTCAAGTCTCACCATCCACCATCCACCAAGTGATAACATTTTTTTATTTTTTTTAAAGGTTGGAGGGGACATAGATCTTCCTCCAACCCTTAATTTTTTTTTTATTATTTTAATGTCTTGAAAGACTACAATTATATATATGATGCCTTTAGTGTGACTCGAACAAATGGTGCCTCTGGTGAGACTTTTGAACACCCGACCTCTCGGATGAGAGTAGTGAAGTACCAGGGTGCCTCTGGTAGGGCTTGAACATTCAACCTTTCCGTTAAGATAAGTGAGTAGCTAAATGGGGCCTTTGGGTAAGGCTTGAACAACAACGGTGTCTCTGAAGAGGCTTGAACACCCGACCTCCCTATTGAGAGTTGTAAAGTCCAGGATGTCTCTTGTGAGACTTGAACACCCGACCTCTTCGTTAGGAGAAGTGAACAGTACCAGTTGAGTTAGAGCTCGTTGGTGATAACATTTTCTTTCAGTTTCAATCTTAGTCCAAGGTTAATTGTTGATGTTCAAAATAATGTCATGTTTAACGTGGTTAATTCCAACTTACAATACATGGTCTATATGTACTGTTAATTTTAACATGGAAATAATAGTCTTTGCCCTTTAGTCAAGATGCTAATCTGTGACAGCGTAAAGTGTCCTTCAACCAAAGTGTGTACTACTTGCGTATTTTACTCTATATATATCATGCTTGTGTAAACTCAATTCAGCTATTCAAATAAAACTCAAGCTCTCAGTATCAGAATGGCTAGGCATATAACTGTTCCCTTAAATAACGATCAAGTAAGAGGTATGATCAGAAGATTCGATGCCAATGGTGATGGCAAACTAAGTTGGAGAGAATTGACGGATGCTTTTCGTAGCTTTGGTTTAAGGTTTTGCAGCTGGAGAGCTTGGCGTGCTCTTCGACATGCTGATGCTAATGGAGATGGATTCATTAGTGAAGATGAGATTATGGACCTCATCAAATATTCCTCAAAATGGGGATTGTTTATAGCTTAGATCTCTTTAGGATGAGTATTAACAGTAGGGACTCTGTTATAGTTAAATTGTGGTAGTTTATTTTGTTTTTCTTTTAGTTGCCTAGGTTGTGCAGTTCGTTTTTAAAGAGTTGTAAACCTACTACTTTACTTCCATATAATAAAAAGCGAATGTAAATAACGGCTTGTGCTCTTGATAGTCCTTTTCCCTTGATCGCCATGTTCTTCTTTTCTTCAATGTTTCTGGGACATGAAACCATGAATCTGAAATATGGTATTCTCATGGTAAGAAATAAACCTAGGTATAAAATTTTAACACTTTGTTCAAAAATGCCCCTAGAAATTCTCACAGGGATCTTTCAATCATCCATGAATATTTTAGTATGTTATTGGTAAATTTGCATGCATATAGTTCTTGATGTCAGTCCCAATTTGTTGATTAAGGCTTCATATTTGTACCAATAAGACTATTTGCATAACTGTCTAGTAGTATTCTCCAACTTCTGTGGCCTGGTCATTCATGGTAAATATACTAATCGATTGCAGAGTTATGCTATACAATCTTTAGATCAGTCTGACCCCTCATGATGGCACAAATGTAAATTAATTTGAACCGGAGGAGCATCTAGACCATATTTCAGCAAGAAAATAAAAGTAGCACTAGTAGAAATGTTATTTTTTCCAGAAGACACCTAAGCAAAGAAATTCTTTCGAAGATGCAAAGGGCTAGAGATGGATACGAACAAAAGATCTACTGGATAACATCTTAGCCACTTAAGGTAATATACCCCTAAGGTATAGGCAAAACACAAAGCAACTTTGGACCATATTGCAATCCGGGAAAGTTTGGTTCATCTATTTTGGCCACCTACTTTAGTGCAAGCCGCCCCATTTTTTGGATGGCCGTTAGATTTCGCCGTTAAATCATGTTAAATGTCTATTTTACCCCTGTAAATATCAATAATAGAACAATTATATTTAAAAGGGGTGAAAATGTAAATAATATAATTTTTGTGTTTTGGATCTGTTCATCTTCATCTCTTACACACAAACACAGATCTGTTTTGGATCTGGCATTAGCGATTCACGAGATCTCACACACACACACATCTCTCAAACGGAGATCTCACAAACACATCTCACACACACATCTCTCGCACAAACACTGAATTAGCAGTTCATCTTCATCTCTCTGCTCTGTCTCTCTCTCCTCCCTTCCAACAAAACCCTAACCCCCAAATTCCACAACCACACTAATCTCACACCTTTCGACTTCCCCGTCGTTTTATCAAACCCTAACGGCCCCTCCACCTCACCGTAAGATGAAAAACAATTTCTCCCTCGACATATCGTACGACACATTTGCAACATAAATCTTCCTTGATTCCACCACCGCTGAATTGACCGTCGTAATCCGTGAAGCAAGCTGCGTGACGGGTATTCGACCGTCAATTTTCTTGCTCGACTCCTTCAGTGACAGCAAATCACCATCAATGTGCTTAAACGTCACAAATCCGTAACCTTTATTTTTACCGGTCGCCTTGTCGAGAATTACGACTACTTCATCTAGATCGTTGTAGGCAGCGAATAGATTAAGGAGGTTCTCGGTAGTGGTTATGGGTAGGCGACGAACAGATCCAGTTGGCGGGATCGGCGGCGGCGAAGGAGGACAGTAGCAGCGGAGGTTATGGGTGGGATTTGAGAGAAAGCGAGAGGCCGAGATGGGGTTCCGTTGGGTGGGGTCACGTGCAGGATGGATCGAGCAGCAGTCAAGTAACCAATACCCGATTGGCGAGATCGGCGGCGAGGACGCAACGGAGGTTATGGTGGGATTTGAGAGAGAAAGTGAGAGCGAGATGAGGAACATATCAGATCTGGGTTTGTGTGAGAGAGAAAGAGAGAGATGAAGATGACCAGATCTTTAACCCCCAAATTGTATTATTTACAATTTGACCCCTTTTTAAAAATAATTATTCTTTTATTGATATTTACAGGGGTAAAATAGACATTTAACATGATTTAACATGATCTAACGGCCATCCAAAAAATGGGGCTTGCTTGCTAAAAGTAGGGTGGCCAAAATAGATGAACCAAACTTTCGGTGGCCGGATTGCAATATGGTCCAAAGTTGGGTGGCCCGTTTGTGTGTTTTGCCTAAGGTATATAAAGAGAAGCTTAACACTCCCCTTTTCGTGTGATCTATTCACATAGAGTGACAACATGCATTTATAATATTCTGGGTAACAAATGCAGGCGGGATGACTCGAATCCATGACCTTGCCAAACTAGATCTCTGATACCATGTTAAGTAACCAACTCATCTAAAGCTTAAGCTATTAGATAGAGACTCAACAATGTATATCGAACTTAACAATATGTGTGTGTGCGTGTGTGTGTTTAGGCCTGACAATTTGGTGGGTTGGGTTGAGTTGAAATGGATAATGAATTGAAACATGTCGAAACCCATTAGAACTCAAATTTCAAACGGGTTGAAATGAGTTGGGTCGGAATAAGTCGAGTTGAACGAGTAACGGTTTAAAGCGGGTCGACTCGTCTTAATCCAAAAAATTTCATCCTAAAAACATAAATTTATAACATAAAAAGTCACGGGCGAAATGGGTAACGGGTCCGACCCGCTTTAATTCAACCCAATCTAATCCGTTAATATTATTGGGTCAAAGGGTTACCTGCTTCAACCTAAAAATATTGATGGGTTGGGTTGTGTCGAGTAATTAGTGGGTTAGGTTGAGTGGGTTAATGGGTAATCTATATATATATATAATGACAAGAGTAGATTTCTCCCTCCAAAATCTCACTTTTGAATTATTGACTTTTGAGTTACCATTTTACTCTTTTTCCCTCATATCTTCTCTGGTTGTATTTCTTTTTCTCTCTCCCGTCTACTTCCTATTTTCTCTCTCATCACCAACATCTCCTCTTTTTTAATTATGTTTAAATATTTTTCTCTCTTTAAACATAAAAAATAGTAACTAAAACAAAAATAATAGTTTCGGAGTCAAGAAAACAAAAATATAAGAGGTTAGTAAAATAAAAATAATTTATGGAATAAGTCACTATAAAAATAAAAGTTACAGAATCAAAAAAATAAAAATAATTTAATGCGGAGGTTAGTAAAAATAAAATATTTTATGGAACAAAAGTTTAAAACAAATTATTAAAAATATATATGTAAAAAAATATACGTTAGTACAATAAAAATATTTGATGAAACAAAAATAATAGTTACAAAGTCAATAAAAACAAAAACAATTTAAACTGAGGTTACTAAAATAATAAAAATAATTTATGGAACAAATGTTTAAACCAAATTCTTAAAAATAGCTATGTAAAACAAAAATACATTAGTTAAATAAAAATATTTGATGGAACAAAAATAATAGTTACGGAGTCAATAAAACAAAAATAATTTAAACTGGGGTTAGTTAAATTATAAAAATAATTTACGGAACAAAAGTTTAAAACAAATTCTTAAAAATAGTTGTGAAACAAAAATACGTTAGTAAAATAAAAATATTTGATGGAACAAAAATAATAACGAGTCAATAAAACAAAACAATTTGAGGTTAGCAAAATAATAAAACAAAACAAAACTAATTCTTAAAAATAAAACAAAAATAATAGTTACGAAGTCAATAAAACAAAATTATATAATGGAAGTTATTAAAATCAAAATAATTTACAAAACAAAAATAATAGTTAACGGTAAAAATAATTTCGTTATTTTGATTTTAGCTTATTTTTTTCTTAGAAATTTATTTATTCAAAAAATATAAATATAATTTAATAAAAGTAATTATTCAAAATGAAGAACTTATTTGAGTTCAGATTTTATTTGTAGGGCGGAAAAAATTCAAGTTTGTTTGAAGACATTTATTATACAGAGTTTTTGAATAGTATAAAGTGTTCGGATTGTCAGGCCATGAATTGATACTTAAAATTAGTGTTCCAGTAATGCTATTGAGAAATATTAACTATGTTGCATGGTTGTGCAATGGAACAAGACTAATCATTGTAAATCTTGTGGATCACATTATTGAAACAAATTTTTTGAAAGGAAGCAATCTTGGAGAATATGTTTTTATCCCAAGATCGTCATTAACTTTATCTGATGTAAGACTGTCTTTCAAGTTCCAGAGAAGACAATTTCCATTGTTGGTATCATATGCAATGACAATTAAAAAGTGTCAAAGTCAATAATTGCACGTAGATTTTTTTTTTGAAAAAAAAACATTATTTAACCATGGATAGTTACATGTCGTAGTTTCTAGAGTATCAAATTATTTTGGTTTGAAAATATTAATTATGCGGTGATGATGAATAACCAATTAATAAGACAACAAATGTTGTGTATAAGGAAATTTTTTATAATCTATAATGATTAGTGATATACTTATGTTTAATTGTTAATAAATCGATCCTCCTTATTTTATTTATGTATAATTTAGTTGACGTGCGTTTAACACAAAGATTAAAAAAACTAATGGGTTATAATTACCAGACCTATATGTGTTGATGCACACAAATAAACCTACAAGAAAAGAAGTGGTGCCTCTAATCAAAGTGAAGCAAATTAAAACAATATGCAAGCAGGGAATTCAAATTTCTAATCCATGCCAGATCTTGCAGCTTATGCAATACAATGCGAGTACTGATTGCATGTTAGGCAATAAGTTTGTCCAAAGCTTAAGCTATAAAAAAGTATGCAGAGCAGGAATATCATGTACTCCGTACTATATAGTTACACACTTGCACCTAATAAGTTCTGACAGCTAATAAGGATGCTCAAAGGAATCGTATCTTTCAAGCCAATCTACAGTATCTCCTAACTAGGTGTTCTTGTTAAAAGATAAGTTAGTTTATGCTGCTCATAGACCTAACTGCGATCTTTTCTCTTTCTTTCTTTTTCCTAAAAAATGAAGAACCTAACCATAATCTTCTCTCCTTGATTATTATGAAAGCAGATTCGATGTTATTCTCCGGCTCCTATCTATGATGCCATTTGATCTTTGAGGGGATCCATACTGGACTGGAACGTACTCTATATGCTTGTTGAAGCTTAGATATGCATCTACCGACCTCTTTCTTTTCATTTGCAATCTTGCTAATGATTCCCCCACTATTCAAAGCAGAGAAGTTTCATTCCTTCAAGTTGAGAAGGTAGGATGGATTTTAGAGATATAGGAGTATCTCCATAGGAGAGGAGCTGGCTTTTACTTCACTTCATTTTGTTGCATCGAAAAAGAAAAGAGAAGAATAGGTTCCTTATCCAAATTAAGTCGAGGAAGCTTTACTATCCCAACCACATAAACTAACTTTAGACCTCCGACTAGAATTTAGCAAAAACAAAAATGGAATTATATGTTCCTATTAAACCTGCAACAGATCAATCAAAGGTTCCTATACTAATATAGAAACAAAAGGGTGGATTCAGTATGAGTTGCTGTGTAGAAGAATATGCCAATAGTTTCAGGAATAATGAATGATTAATGAACCCACTCTGTTCTTATCTTCCCAAAAGGTAAAGGAACAGTAACCATACTAAGAAGTATAAGCACCTGTAAAGCTAATGTTATAATTATGTCTCAAATTAAAATAGGATTATGATTTCTTTTTTCATTTGGATTAGGAAGCTTAATCTTAATTAGCTTAAGACTAATCTTGGTGAACATGACCCATGCATATAAACATAGGGCGTGCCTCTTGGGAGAAAGAGGTGATTCCGGCCGAGTTTGTTAGACACAATTTGGAGACGGACGATACGACACGTGGTCGAGGGTCTCGAGGTCTTGGCGGTGTTAGGCAAAATAGTGCGTGACTATTTTGGGCTATGAGAGGTGTGGTACTCTGTGGGATAGTGTCAATATTTGTAACCCTAGTCTAGGTAGAGTGAGTACATTGAAAACTCTCTATTGTGATTCCTCATCATTTATAGTGAAGTTGTTATTTGCCTTGAAGTGAATTAAACCACGTAAAATCCTTTATTTCCTTTTGCTTTATTCCGCTATAATATTATTTTCGATTGATTTGCTTTCACATTAAAGATAGAAACTTGGAATTCTTAAGACAAGAATTTCCTCGTTTTTATAACAGCTAAGTAGCCACTATCCACTACAAAAAAGACTCCCATTTAACAAGTCTCTCAAGCAAAAAATTACAGTGATAGTAGTAAACCAGTGGAGTGAAAATATTTAGATGCCAATATGGACACCTAAAAGTACAGGGTACCCCCTGACAGAGGATCAGCTAAAGGGTATACTCAAGAGATATGACACCAATGGAGATGGAAAGCTAAGCAAGGCGGAGCTGAAAGCAGCCTTCCGTAGCTTGGGTTTGCGCTTCTGTGGATGGAAAGCTGGACGAGCACTCCGTCATGTGGATCGCAATGGAGATGGATACGTAAATGAA
This sequence comes from Codonopsis lanceolata, assembly GCA_013146195.2. Classification (NCBI taxonomy): domain Eukaryota; kingdom Viridiplantae; phylum Streptophyta; class Magnoliopsida; order Asterales; family Campanulaceae; genus Codonopsis; species Codonopsis lanceolata. The sequence continues at coordinate 136,451,400 of CM028378.1, read as the reverse complement.
GAGGAGATGCACGATCTTTTCGAGTATGCTTTGAAACGTGGTTTTAATATTAAGTAGAGTTAAATTGGAAAACTAACACCCTTTTATTTGTGTAACAAGGGGTTGTTGATTTGGGGTTAGTTAAACTCACCAGGGTGTATGTAACATAGAAGTATTAAAAAAGAGTTGAAAACCTCTCAACTATCTTATGTTCTCTTGTTGATCTTTGTTTCTCCCGGAAACGACCTCTTTGTTTCTAGGTATGTAACTTGATCTTTCTCAAGCCCATGGCGACAGTCTCCTGTAGTCCGTCATCCTTGGTTTTTTTTTTCCACCTTTTTTTTTTCTTTTCGTGCTCGGATTTCATGGCAGGTGACAGGATACTTTTATTGTGAAATTAATTCTTTCTTCTAAGCTCTAATTCTAGAAGTTACAGCTCATAGTTATGGTAGTCACTCTTATTAAACCTGGTTATACTACTATTACATGGGAAATGATATAATGTAAGTAGAAGTTTATTTTTAAGGAATAAAACTCTTGCGTGAAGCTTTTGAACAATAGCTCTTCAAAATTAAGGATCAAGCAGGCAAACTAAAAACTCAGCGGAGATTTCGCATTTGACGCCAATGGAATCAAACTGAGAGGTCATGATTCCAGTGACTCTTCAATTATCATTTTGTTCTTATTTATAAGGAGTGCTAGGTCCTAGACTCTATTATGATTTTAAATCTTGATGTTTTATGTTCAATGCTTTCTGACAGGCTACCCATGCTGGCAGTGGCACCAAATAAGAATGTCACAATTCACATCTACGTTGGTACGAGGATAGTCGAATGTCCACACTCATACCCATGGCATGTGTCAACAACGTATTTTTGACAAAAATGAAGAGTCCATATAAAATAGATTCCCATTAGAAAATTTTCTAAGGGTTGACGAAGTTGTCTTTATAGCCTTGTGCACGAGACTTTATTCACATTTAAACTGAATTGTAAGAAAGTAGGACTCCATGATCGGTCTAAAAAAAGACTTAATTCTTTTAAAAATTCAAATTTTGGATGAGTTTTTCTCAAATAGGACGTACTTTTTTTTTGTTGCCAAAGTGTCTTCCCAAAAGCCAAGAATAATCCCAGACGAACCGTCAAGTGGCGGTTGGAGCTCACTCGACAAATTTGTAATACATATAATTTACGAGTTTGTTGGTGTTTAGTTATCCTTTTGGGACAACATTTTTGTAAACACTAGCTAGTAATAATAAAATTCTCATGTTAATTGCATATTAAAGGAGTATGATTATTACTAATTTTGCAGATTTAAGAATGAAAATAACTTTGGGAACCAACTGTTTTAGGAACACTAAACAAATGTCCCTGGCAATCAGTTGCACCAAGACAAAACCAAAATAAAGAATATGAAAAGAGTTAACCATATAGATAAACAAGTGCTATGTAGAACGCATCTTCGACCAAACCAATTGCTCCCTATCACAATCTCTCTCGTGGGGGCTGACTGGGTATTCAACTTCTCCACTCCCCTCCACTTCCATATATTCCCTTGTGTTCTTCATGGACTTCATTTCAACTCACGGTCAAAAATTATAAAGTATTCTTTTCGTCTTATTTGATAGATACATTTGACACAGAATATTTTAAGGGCATTAAATAAAATTACATTAAAACTACGTACATTTTCCTTTAAATTCGTATACACTTTGAGTTAAGAAGTTTCTATAAATTAGTCGGTCTCTATACTCCACAATCCACATTCATAGCCTAGCTCCTCACTTAATAGCAAGGGAGAGACCTTTCAAATCCCGGCACACATGTTTAATATTGAGTCTTTCTTAGGCTCTCTCAAAGATCAGTTTAAGGGTGGTAACTTGAAAATACCCCTGGATGTAAGCCAGCTGCGGGCTACCTTCAAGAAACATGATGCCAACGGAGATGGCCTACTTGACTGGGATGAGCTGAAGAAAGCATTCAAAGAGCTGGGCGAGAGGTGGATTTGTGTGACAGCAGACCGAGCACTCGTCTATGCCGACGAAAATGATGATGGACACATAGATGAAAAAGAGATGGGGAAGCTTATCGCGTTTACCCTGAAACGCAACTATTATACAAAGTAATGTAGTAAATAATGGGACCAGTTTTATTTTCTTTTATAGCTTGTAGATGCAGCTTTCTTCCTCTTGTAGTGAAGCGAAGGTCCTTTTTCCAACAAATTTCAACCTTCAAATCAGCGGTTTATCAAAATTTTAAAAACCTGCTAGAATCTGGAGTGTATTTTGAATGTTATGATCTGTTATGTGCAAGATGAGTCAAGTGATGGCGTGGGAAGAGAGCTAATGGACAATGTGTTAGAGATGTGGGTGGTGGTGGCAATTTAGGCTTTAGGGACCTCCAATTGGTTCTTGACCACGTAATATTTTGTCGTTGGTGGTCATGGTGGCAGACTGGCACTAGTGTAAACAAATATAAACTAGGGCATGTAGTCAGAACTCAGAACTCGGAACTCGGAAGGGTAGGGCATAGTCTCAACCATATTAAGTGACCAAGCACATCCCTTTCTCTTCCAACCATCGTCTTCTCCATTCTTCATTGGATTGATCGAATATCAGCTTCGTGAGTACTTCCTCTGTATACTACATTTTCAGGGCTCGGCTTTTTTTTTTTATTAGAATGCTAGATTTTTATAAAAGGGAAAGAAAGGAAAACAAGCTAAAGGGGGACAACCAACCTTACCCTTAAAAAAGGGGGGACAAAGGAGCCTTACCTTGGAGAAATAGAAAAACTGACAAAAAAATAAAATAGACCTGGATAAAACTAAGAAAGAAATCTAATAATTACGATAACGACTCTTCGTACGACGCTTCGACCTTCTGAGGCTTGGGGTTTCTAGATCAAGAGCTTCAAAGTGGGCGAGGTCATTATCATAATTTTCCTCTTCATCTTCAAATGTTTGAAGAACAACAAATTTGTTGGGGGAGATAATATTCAAAGGAGTTTCGTGAGATACATCTTCCTCAAAAAGACCACTTAAATCCGGCATAACATTTGTCACACAATCAATTGGGACTTCAACATCACAGCTAGGGTTTTTCGCAGATGGATAGGTTTTCTTTGGTTAAGCGATGGATTAAAAGGGGGGAATTTGGACTCAAGCCGAGCAAGGCGAAGATCTATGACCGAAGGATTGGAGTTGGATAAAGCCGGAGCGAGAAGGGAAGTTGTAGCAGCTTGGGGCTCCGTTGTAGTCTGCCCTTGCGTAGGGCTTTTAGCAGTGTGAGATGGATGCAGATCATGATTGATGTTGGCAGCTTGATGCAAGGTGGAAGCCAGAGAGTTGATAAGCATAGGAGAAGCTGTTTTGGCTGACTGAGCAACACTTGTATTAGGGTTGGTTTCTTGGGCAGTAGGATTGGTTTCTTGAGCATCAACTAAGGCTGGATCTTGATGAATAGGAGCAGCTACTTTGACTGGCTGATAAACACTGGCTTTAGCCTGTACACCAGCAACAATGGGAACAGATTCCACATTCGAGGCTGGGGAGCCTTTATCTTGAGCCGGAGATGTCTGAATGTTATCATGTTGGTTGCAAGTGGTTGAGGAACCGGGAATATCACCTTGATGCTCGCCGGTTTTTCAAGACCACATGAACGTATCGGTATCAGTCCTATGGTTTTGGGTAGCCAAACTCGGCTAGATGCTTATTATTAGGTACGGTGAGGCCGCATGCAGATATTGTGATTAATGTCCCTAGACTGGCTTGGCTGCTCCTTGGCGTGATTGAGATGATGAATAAAAAGTTTGCAAGTCTCGCCATCGTGGCCTTGACGATAACAGTAGGAACAGTATTGGGGGAGTTTCTCAGCTTCAATAGCCTGCCAGAAACTTGCTGAGGGGCCGCAATCGATCCATAAACGGCTGGGGATGGTCTTTGTGAGATCGACCTCGATACAAACCCTAGCCACGCTCGGCCTAGTGAGGTTAGCCGTAGGAGAATCGATGATCAACGGAGTGCCTATCATGTTAGCAATAGAAAATAAAATATGCTTATTGAACATAAAAATGGGGAGATTAGGGAAAGAAAACCACACGGGAACAATGGGGCTTTCCACGTCTGGACAGAATGAAGGAGTCCACTTAAAGACCCGCATAGAGAAGGAGCCGACGGACCACTGATCTTTGATCCATAGGCGTTGAAAGTCAGCCTCGTGTTGCGTTTGGATCAGCACATGTTTCTTGTCTAGATGGCCAATGGTCACTGCCGCCTTAAGGCCAAAGGTCTGGATTTTACATATCCGAAACCACCCTGCAATCAAACAAATCATGCTCTTATCCTTTCAACTTATGATTACCAGGAAAAACAGAATTGATCTTGTGAATTCTCCTTTGGAACAACAATTCCAGAACAGGGTGCACTTTTCCATTCAAAACATCAGACTTGGCCATGTAACCGGGGTCCACTATTGTTAAGAGAAGCACGCAAACATAAAATATATAGCTCAAACTTCACCTTGTTTGTTAATCGCATTTCAGGTCTACAGTTAACCCCCCCTTTTGCAGGTTTACTTACCATAAATGATCCTTGGCTTGACACTATTAAAAGATAATTTGAGGATTCATAGGAATACATGGGAAGTCAAATATTTATTCATTTATATAAAAAAAATTGTTAATAGGGAATGCATACTTTGGGTCAACGAAGGGAGCAAGTAAAATCCTAACCATAGTCCCAAAAAGTTTGAGAAAAGGGACCGGCCTGCAATTTCTCCTAAAAAATTGATTTTCAAGAGGAACTCTTTAATCGGAACGGAGGGAATACTGAAAGAACAAAATAGTTAGGATTCTCAAGAGTTGCCAATGCAGTTTCCAATGTAACTTCCGATGTAGCTACAATAGAAGTCACAATGGTCAAAATAAAACTGAACAGCGGAAAACTTATAGATAAAACAGGAAACAGAACACACGTGATACCCAAACAATCTACAAGCCTATACTTGTAGATCTAGCCTCATGATCAAAAAGATTTCACTTAAAAAGATGAATTGTTTTACAAAAGCTATGTGAAATCACTAAACAAAACACTCTCACAAGACAACAAGTCTTGGAGAGCAAAAATCCCACATAAAAACAAATAAAGAAAACGTGGGAAGAAACAAACAACTTCCTAAAATCCAGCAGGAAGACAAAACAACAACAACGCCCAATGTAGTTCCTAATGCTGTAACATTGGAAGCTACAATGACAATCTGTCCAACGTCTGAGACAAAAACTGCTTTTGGAACTTCTGATTTTCTACTCTCTTTCTCTCTCTCTATGTATCCGTCTATCCGTATATCTTCCAGCCGTGGCCATGTCTCTTATTTATAGGAAGGAGGAACCCTACAATAAAGAATCCAACTCCAAGAAGAACAAGGATTAGTCTTTGGAAAGAATTACACTTACCATAATTCTTGGATTTCATTCCCTTATGGACAATAACTCAAGAACCACGGTTAGTATAGGATATTTGACTAGATTTAGTTTCCAAAATAGTTCCTAAACTTTAGGACCAAGAAAACCAAAATCTAATTAAAGATTTTGTTTCCAAATTTGTCCAAACATAACTTACCAAGAAAGGGGAAACAAAAACTAAAATAGGTGATACCTATTTTACCCTTACAATCACCCCCTTTGTTGAGCCTTTCTGGTCAAATATTATGACAAGGGTTGCCACATATAGGATATAAACAAGATCCTTCAAGAATCTGCAAATGTTAGTAGAAACACCCCCTGAATTTATCAACTAGAAGAAAGATATTAGCAAGGAGAAATAGAGCAGACTACTAAACATGTAATATCCAAAACAGATGAGTAGAAATCCATAACTTTGAGCTTATTACAAAATTCAGATTACAATCAAGAGAACTAGAAGATCAGTCATCAGAGTCTGCTTGAGCAGAGGCAGGAACAACTTCAGTAGAGACAGGTGCAAGAGCAGTACCAATACCAGCTGTACCAGCTGGTTCTTTAGCAACAGCAACACTAGGAGTCTCACCCCCTATTTGTCCAGAATGCAGAGCAAGCCAAGATGTGTACTGAGCAGCTGTGTGCTGTAGAAGTGCTATCTGAGAAGAAAGGAGAGCAATCTGGGAGTTGACCATATCAAGCTGTGCAGAGATGAAAGAGACAGAAATGGGAGCACATGGACCAGCTGAAACATGCAGAGATGGAGTAGCAGATGCAGTTGCATTGGTTGCTACATTGGGTATAACAAGAACAACTGGCTAAGATGTAGAAGGACCAGGAACAGAGGCAGGAGGATCAGATGAGATAGGAGGATAAAGGTATAACAAGGGCAGATTGAGCACTCTGTCACCCTTCAACAGCTAAACAGAAATATGAAGTGGATCAAGGGTAGGAGAGAGTCTAGTACCAGCAGCAGGTGAAAAACCTTGGGAGACCAGCACTTTAAAGATGAGAGAAGGGAATATAAGTGCCCTCTTATCTCCCTCTGATTCTGCCAGAGAGATAACCTTTCTGAACACAAAGTCTCCAAAATCAAAAGGTCTTCCAAACCCAATTTGATACAAAATCCTAGCATGTTCCTCTGTTAGAGAATTGGAATTGGTTGTAGGGGCCCAATTGGCACAACAAATCTTGTGCATAACAACATATAAGGATGACAGTTTGGAAGTACTAATATTAGACCCCTTCCCTGGCCATTTACTCACTATTCCACCAGTAAGTTCTTTTGCACAAATGTTCAAGTCAGACAACATGGTAACAGACCCAATGACTGGAGTGCCATACAACTAATTAATGAGAGAGGAATAAAAGTTATACCATTTACCTCTAACAAATACTTTCTCAAACCTAGGGTCAGAAGCAGAAGAGATCTTCTTTTCCAGATTAGCATAAAATTCAAAAATAAGGTCCCTAAAGTAAGGAGAAGCAGAGGATAAGGTGCCTAAGAGACCCCTATCAGTAAAGAACTGGACCAAATTTTGCTCAAGTAATTCATCAGTGGGGATCAGTCTTTCATCAACTATCTTTCTGGAAGTATTATATCTAAGGGAAGCAGCTTTAGAAAGAAACTGAGCAGAAAAGGGTTTACCCAAAGCAGCAGTAGAAGAAGCAGGGGGCAATGTAGCTTCTGATGTAGCTACATTGGTAGCTACGTTGCTCATTGCAGCCCTTCGTTTGGTAAAACAGATGGGTGGTTCTGCACTTTCTGAACTCTCTTCAGAAGTGTCTTCGTTCCGGAAAAATCTTTGTCAGAGCTATCGTCAAACTCTGATGAACTTGGGGTTTTTGCAGGAGAAGGAGGTGAAAATGCAGGGGCTTGTGATGAAGCTTGAGGATGAGCATTTTTCATGTGAACCAAGAAATATGCTAAGGTTCGCTGTTCGTCTGAAAAACTTAAGTTAGCGTCATTGACTGAAGGAGAAGCAGAAAAATCATCAGAAGAACTCTTGGCAAGTGACGGGGAGTCAAGTTGGAAGACAACCCTCGGAGAGGGAATCGGGTAATCTTCATCACCCACATCAACCGAAGCAGGAATGGAGGTGGATGAGTCAATTTGAGGAGCAGGGGCTTGACTGGCCGGAACAGGCTCATTTACAGCTACAAAATCCTCATCGTCGGAATCACTTGCAATGGGCACTGCCTCTTCAAATATGCCCGGTGTCACTTTGCACTTCTTGGCTTTAGCAACCTCTTCAATACTAGGATTCTCATAATTACAAGGGATTCCTCGCAATCGCTTTGACCTCTGAGAACTAGGGTTCCCAATTTGGGGCAACCCAGACAAATCAACAGGATTGTCGACATCAATTGCATTCCCTTTTTCCCCAGGAAGTATGATGGTTAGGGGTTCGGGAAGAGGTTGGGCTATAACAATAGCTGATTCAGGGTTTGGAGGGGATGATACTGAGGGCGATTTCTTGAGATGTAGCAGTGGAAGCTACATTCACAGAGGGGTTTTGCTTCATGGAGTCTTTTGAAGAAGAAGAAGCCATGAATAGAGTTGGGAAGAGATCAGAAAAGGGAGGATGAAGAGAGATTTGAGAGAGTATAGCAGGTTTCGTCACCACAGATTGGGAAGCAGGTGAGCAGAGGTGTTGTGAAGATTGATATTATGTCGGCCACCTGAAAAACCACTAAAACATCCACTAAATGCATTAGCCGTTAGTACCAAATTTTTAGGAATAGGAAGGGCTTTTTGTGACACACATAACCAATTTTTGATTTTTGAAGATTAATCAAGTTTTGACCAAATCACATTCAAGGGAGATAGAAAATCTGATTTTGTCAAGAGAAACAGTGGAGAATTTAAGTGTGTGAGATAACAACCAATCTTATTTTTAAATTTTTGAATTTCAAAGATTACCAAGGATTTTGAATAAACACACCAAGATATTAACTGTAATTGTATCAATACAGACTTTCAATAGCAAGTATAACCTTGATCAAGAGCTCATAAAACCCTGCACTGATTTGGACAACCACATAAATATCAACATGGAATACATGGGTAATTACTTTGCAATATATGGAGATAGGACAAAAAAGGTCAATAGGCTGATATGATCAAAACAAATTATGTCCTAAAAATTATGCCTAGCATATGCCAAGAACATAATAGGCAAGAGAAAGCCAATGCAGTCACACACATGTGATAGATGTCTAGATCATCTGAATGTAGTTCCCAATGTAGCTGCATTGGGAGATGCATTCCCCAAAGTTGTGATTTTATGAACACTTTCTCATCTTTTGTTCATTTTATCAGCACTCATCTCCCACAAATTCCATAGGTACTTTATTTCCCTAGGATAATAGCTCTACTTTATTTCAAGCATATTCACAACATGCCACTAGGAACCTTTCACACTATTTACCAAGGGAAGCCACTTTGCTTTTTGATCAACCCATGAAATCCAAGGATTTATAGTCCCAAAAGAAAGGTGCCACAACCTTGTTCATAGGTAGCTCTTTTCCGTTAGGTAGCTTTCACACTTTTTATTTTAAGGGAATTCAATTTTCTCAAGATCAACCCATGAGAACCTAAGTTACATAGTACCAAGATAAATTGTCACAACCCTAAATTTCAAAAGGTAGCTCTTTCCTTTGTGGGCTTAAGATTTTTCAACAACAAAAATTTTGGGAGAGAGTGAGGAGAATCAGAACAATGAAATCACAACAGAATTTGAATGCAAATCCAGGACAGCAAATAAGGGTACAAAAACATTAGGAGATGAAATTATTGTGCCCCCTAAATAGTCAATGCAAAATGCCTAATTTATATATATATATATATATATATATATATATATATATATATACAAATAGTGAGTGAAAGGTCACATGGCACACATACCGAGAGATTTCCTAAGATTTATAAATCTCTCAAAATCTAGACTCTTAGTGAAAATATCAGCCAGTTGATTTTCTGTTCCTACATGTTCAATGCAAATAATACCTTGTTCAACAAAGTCTCTAATAAAATGGTGTCTTATATCAATGTGCTTAGTTCTAGAGTGTTGAACATGGTTTTTTGTTATACTTATAGCACTGGTGTTGTCACAATACATGGTTAACACATTGTGTAAATCATAATCCTTGATCATTTGGTTCATCCATAAAAGTTGTGTACACCCACTACATTGTGTGGAGAGGGCAACACAGTTTTGTTTTTTGCTAAACCAAGAGATCAAGTTGTTTCCCAAATAAAAACATCCACCAGATGTACTCCTCATGTCATCAACACTACCAGCCCAATCAACATCACTAAAACCAACAAGATTGGTATTAGTGTGTTTTGTGTACCACAACCCCATAGCACAAGTCTCACCAACATATCTAATTATTCTTTTGACAACTTTCAAATGAGAGACTTTAGGGTTTGCTTGATATCTAGCACACAAACACACACTATACATGATGTCTGGACGGGTGGCAGTCAAATATAGCAGACTTCCTATCATGCTCCTATACAATGTATGGTCAACACTTTTAGATTTTTCATCTTTGCAAAGTTTATTGGATGTACCCATAGGGGTTTTCTTCTGTTTTCCATTCTCAAGACTGAATTTCTTCACCAAGTTAAGAGCATACTTGGCTTGAGATATGAACATCCCTTCATGCAACTGTTTTATCTGAATTCCTAAGAAAAAAGTCAATTCTCCTACCATACTCATCTCAAAGATGGAAGTCATGCAATTCACAAAATCTTTTTCCAAGGACTTAGAGGTGGACCCAAACACAATATCATCAACATAAATATGTGCAATCAGGATATGTTTATCTTGTTTTTGAATAAAGAGAGTTTTGTCCACCTCTCCCCTTTTAAACCCACTTTTCAAAAGATGGTATGTAAGTCTCCCATACCAAGCTCTAGGAGCTTGTTTGAGTCCATACAAGATCTTTTTTAATTTAAAAACATGATTGGGTTTATGGGGATCCTCAAAACCTTTTGGTTGTTCCACAAAAACTTCTTCTTCAAGAATACCATTTAAAAAAGCACTCTTCACATCCATTTGTTGAAGAGTAATATCAAGAAAACATGCAATGGCAAGAAGCAGACGTATGGACTCAATGCGGGCAACAGGAGCAAAGGTTTCATCAAAATCCACCCCCTCAACCTGTGTGTACCCTTGAGCCACAAGTCTTGCTTTATTTCTTATTATTTCTCCCACTTCATTTGACTTGTTTTTGAAAATCCATTTAGTTCCAATAACATTCACGGAAGTGGGTCTAGGAACAAGGTACCAAACATCATTCTTAGCAAATTGATCAAGCTCTTCTTGCATGGCATTGATCCAACTCTCATCTTTTAGGGCTTCATGCACATTCTTAGGTTCAATGGTAGACACAAAACATGAGGCATGTATTTCTTCACACTCAAGAGAAGACAGACAAGCCAATTTCCTATAGTCTACCTTACCTTTCCTCCTTGTTGACATTCCATCATGTACATTACCTATGACTTGTGAAGTGGGATGCACTTTCTGAATTTTGCTAGGAATGTCATGGCTGCGATCGATCAAAGCTGGGTGAATCTCAACTTGTTCGGGACTGTTTAGCATCGCTAAGTTTCGACCAATGTAGCTTCGATGTAGCTACATCGAACTACATTCGGACTACATTCGAGTCACATCCTCGAACTTCCAAGATTTGCGGGTTACATGCGTTGCAGTGCGAGAATCTTGATTTCAGATGCAAGTTCTGAGGATTGTGCTGATGAGTCGTGATCTCCAAAGTCAAGCAAACCTGAAACATCATCCTCAATGGTTTTGTGGCCAAGATCCGTTAGATCATCAAACACAATATTCATAGACTCCATGATGGTTTTTGTCCTAAGATTAAAGACTCTATATGCACGACTATTAGTGGAGTAACCCATGAAAACACACTTGTCACTTTTTGAGTCAAATTTTGAAAGATGATCTCTATCATTGAGGAGATAGCACACACACCCAAAAACATGAAAATATTTCAATGTAGGCTTCTTTCCTAGCAAAATTTCATAGGGTGTCATGGTCTTTGGTCTCGAAGACCTATTTCCTATATGACAAGCAGTGTTTAATGCTTCTGCCCAAAATCTTTTTGCCAAATTCTTAGAGCTCAACATGACTCTAGCCATCTCTTGAAGTGTCCTATTCTTTCTTTCCGCCACTCCATTTTGTTGTGGAGTTTTAGGAGCAGAAAATTCATGGGATATCTCATTTGAGGCACAATAGCTAGAAAATGAGGAATTTTCATATTACGTGCCATGATCTGATCTAATTCTAGTAAGCTTTAGATCATACAAGTTCATAACACGGGTGTACCATATTTTAAAAGCCTCAAAAGTCTCAGATTTTTCTCTCAAGAAAACTACCCATGTGTATCTAGAAAAATCATCAACACAAACAAAGGTGTACTTTTTCTTTCCTAGACTTTCTACTTCAATAGGTCCCATGAGATTTGTGTGAATCATCTCAAGGCATCTAGATGTGGAGCACTAAGATATGGGAAGGTGAGAAGCCTTGGTTTGCTTACCTTTTTGACATGGTCCACATACCTTTGTGTAGTTCTTATCTAAACTTGGCAATCCTTTCACTGCATCATGCTTTACAAGCTCATGAAGTTTGCGAAAACTCATGTGTCCTAGCTTTTGATGCCATAGATCTGTGATGTCAAGACTAACATTGTGACAGGTTTGAGCATTATTGAACATATAGCAGTTGTCAGATGATCTAGTACCTGTCAAAAGACATTTGTTAGATTGATCAAAGACTTCACAAGAATTTTTATCAAACCTCACCTGTAGGTCATCATCACACAACTGACTGATGCTAATGAGGTTGGTTTTAAGGCCTTCCACATGATAGACATTGGTGAGATTTGGAAGTCCATCTACATTCAAGGTTCCTTTGCCAATTATCTTACCTTTGGCTCCTCCTCCATAAGTCACAGATCCACCATTGACACTCACATAGTCCTTTAAATTCTCAATAGAGCCTGTCATATGTCTAGAACAACCACTATCAAAGTACCATGAACCAGCCATGTGAGACTTCAAAGATGTGAAAGTTACATTACATTGTTCATCATCAGACCATTTTGCACCGGGGCATATGTCAAAAGGCTCACAATATTTGGATTTATCCTTCTTGTTACTACCTTTGGGAACCCACATCTTTTTAAAGGTTTTAGGTTGCTGTTTCTGTGAATGTACCTTCTAATGTAGCTTCCAATGTTGCTGCATTGGATGCTGCATCTGATTCTGGACCAAGGAAGCCTGCCTTACTTCTTCCTCATAGATAGCCTTTTTAAGAAAACATAATGGTTGAATATGACCGGGCTTATGACAAAAGTGACACACAAAATTTTTATTTCTTGTTTTGGGTTTTTCAAAGAAACTTGGATTTCGAAAATTTTTTGTGGGCTATTTGGGTTCAGAAGTACCTTCACCTTCTCTAACAAACACCTTTGGTATAAAACCAATTCCAGACTTAACCTGAATTTCCAGAATTCAACATCTTACCCATTTTTTGTTGGCTTGAGTTCCATTTAGCCATGGTTTCATTGACTTGGATGAGCTCCTCTTTTAATTCTTCGATCTCCACATCCTTCTTACTCAACAAACTCTCCAGCCTTGTGATACACTCCTTTTGTTCTTCATTTGCCTTCTTTAGCAATTCATTTGCCTTTCCAAGCAATGTAACTTGATGAGCCCGTTTTTCCCAATCCTTGTACAACTCTTTGTATCCTTCCAGCAAGTCTGACTCTGACTCTCCACCGTCTTCAGTGACAGAAGAATTAAAGCAGTAGTGATCTTCCCTGTTTCTGTCCATTGCATCTTCTGATGTAGCTACATCCGGAGCTACATTGGGCAAAGGACCTGCACAATCAGATTCAGAGTCGTATATAGCTGTGAGAGTGATGAGATCTCCTGGATCTTCACCATCACTGTCACTCAAAGTTGCTGAAAAATTTAAACCCTTCTTCCTTAAAGTATTTGCACATTGGTTTGCATAATGACCAAATCCTTGACATTCCCTACATTTAATGGAATCAATATTCTTCCCATTGTAAGAAGTTTTTGAAGCAAAAGGATTGGTAAAAGGTTTTTCTGGTGTTTGAAAAGAATTTTCCTTAGGAGCAAATTTACCAGAATCAGGTTTAAAAAGTTTTTGGAGCTTGATGATGGAGTTCTGTTTTGACTCTTAGCTTTCAATTTTTTTAAATTTAGTAGTCAAAAGAGCTATGGAATCTTCTCCAAAATCAGACTCATCAATATCCCTTTGTAAATCAAGCAAGTCAGAAGAAACATCAACAGCAGTAGGCATAAGCAATGTTTTTCACAAGGGGAGTAGAAGATGAAGCACCTTTGCCTTTTTGTTTGATTTGATCATTTAGGTTTAATTCAAAATTTTGAAGGATACCAGCCAATCTTTCAAAACCCATTTTGTCAATATCATGTGCTTCCTCAATAGCACATATTTTAACATTAAACCTTTCAGGCAAAGTGCACATCATTTTACTAACCAGGCGATCATTAGTGATGGGATCACCTAAGGCTAAAGCAGAGTTGGACATATCAAGAAGCCTACCATAATATGACATGATATCCTCAGATTCATTCATTCTTGTGTTTTCAAACTGTGTGGTAAGCAATCTTAATTTAGAAGCACGGACACTAGCAGGTCCTTCACAAAGAGTTTGAAGGGCCTCCCATACATCTTTAGCAGACTCATAATTGGCTATAACCCTAAAGGTGTTAGCATCTAAGGCTTTGTATATGGCAGACAAGGCTTTAGAATTAAAAGAAGCAGTATTCCTATCTTCATTAGACCAATCAGATTCTTTAGTGATCTTAACATCACCATCAGTATCAGTTGTTTTAGGAGGACTCCAACCATTCAGAACAGCAAGCCACGCTCTCTCATCAATTGATTTGATGAAGATACGCATCTTGACTTTCCAAATAGAGTAATTTGCATTAGTCAAAGTTGGAGGACGAACAACATTCTCATACTGAGAATCCATCACGGCTACAACCAGAATCTTCTCTTAGTGATGTCAAGAGGAGGCTCTGATACCAATTGAAAGAACAAAATAGCTAGGATTCTCAAGAGTTGCCAATGCAGTTTCCAATGTAGCTACAATGGAAGTCACAATGATCAAAATAAAACTGAACAGGGGAAGACTTATAGATAAAACAGGAAACAGAACACACGTGATACCCAAACAATCTACAAGCCTATACTTGTAGATCTAGCCTCATGGCCAAAAAGATTTCACTTAAAAAGATGGATTGTTTTACAAAAGCTATGTGAAATCACTAAACAAAACACTCTCACAAGACAACAAGTCTTGGAGAGCAAAAATCCCACAGAAAAACAGATAAAGAAAACGTGGAAAGAAACAAACAACTTCCTAAAATCCAGTAGGAAGACAAAACAGCAACAACGCCCAATGTAGTTCCTAAAGCTGTAACATTGGAAGCTACAATAACAATCTGTCCAACGTCTTCTGGAACTTCTGATTTTCTGCTCTCAGCTTTCAGCTCTCTCTCTATGTATCCGTCTATCCGTATATCTTCCAGCCGTGGCCATGTCTCTTATTTATAGGAAGGAGGAACCCTATAATAAAGAATTCAACTCCAAGAAGAACAAGGATTAGTCTTTGGAAAGAATTACACTTACCATAATTCTTGGATTTCATTCTCTTATGGACAATAACTCAAGAACCACGGTTAGTATATGATCTTTGACTATATTTAGTTTCCAAAATAGTTCCTAAACTTTAGGACCAAGGAAACCAAAATCTAATTAAAGATTTTGTTTCCAAATTTACCAAATTTGTCCAAACATAACTTATCAAAAAAGGGGAAACAAAAACTAAAATAGGTGATACCTATTTTACCCTTATAGGTATATTAATACTAAAAGCCCAATGATACTGAAATCTCACACAAACAACCTAAATTCTTGTACAGTTTATTTAGAGTATGATGGGTTAGTCTAAGTCATAGAGGAGAGGAGTATAAAACATAAAACACGATTCGCTAATTTAGTTATTTGGATTCCCAAAATATTATTATTGCGCCAAAGATGAAAGATATTCACAATTAACCCACATTAATTAATAAAGATTCAAGATTTCTAGTAGATATCCAAACAAAGAGGTCCTAGCTAGGTTTAACTTTAGGGCAGGCCACAGTGCTGCTCTGTCAAGAGTAATTTGGAACTGAAATACAGAAAAGATCATATTCTATTCATATATAAAGAAGAGAAGCAAGAAACAAATGGTAGGTTATTCTGATTCCAACTCACCCCCACTTCTTTGGGAATTGGGAGATTCTGTTGCATGTGCAGTGCACACCAATCAAAGTTGTAAGTGGGAAAAGTAGGAGAATATTTGACAAAGCCTCTACATAAATCTTCCCCTGCAAGATATCACAAAAGCACTTTGTTTCATTATATACCCATTACCCACAATGAAGTTAATTAGTAGATATTATTTCACAAACAAAGATTAAAGAATATAATCACCACGTGCATCATGCATTACAACAGTCTAACTCCCCAACTTGAAGGAATTCCTTTTCCTTGATGAAGACCCATTCTCAATCTCGCATCATCTGCTATCAGAAGGGGGTGACGGGACGGAGAGAGAGGCCCCCCCCCAAAATCCTCATCTTATCAACTTTCTATACACAAAATTCGACTGGTGTGAGCACCATGATCACTTGCCTTGGATCATCCAAATTTTTGGAAGAATATACGTACTTTTACTACATGTGGAGATAATTTGAAAGGTATAAGATGCTTTATCGCCCAACATCAAACTCTCTGAATCGAAATTCAGATTTTATATATCACAAAATGGTTCAAACTTTCATTTCTAGTTTTGATCTGGGTTATGGTCTTGTTCAGTCGTATGGTCAGAGCCCAGTTTGTTGTTTGCTTAGGCTAGGTGTAGACAATATAAAATTGTCTATTTAATTAAAACTCTGACCTCAGTAGGCTTATACTAAACCTCTCTGACTATATTTTTAATCCTCCTCTCTAATGGGTGTAATAAGGTTTCTCAAACCATCTATTTATAATAGTCCTAATAATAAACTCTAAACTGACTAGGAAACACAATACTAATTGACCACTAAATTATAAATAATAAAGACTTCAAAACAAATACTAATTCTAGTTGGATTGTACTTGGTTTAATAGTCAACATTGCCTCCCTTAAACCAAGCTCGTTGGTCCATCGCCATCTCGAGCAATAATATTCAACGCAATCTTTACAGCTGTCAGTATTTCGTACTCTTGAATTCGAACATCGGTCTTCATCTTTACTCACGATTGAGGACGAACTTTATACTTGATATACAACTTCTTGACTTGTTCTTCATGATCAAAATAATCTTTTATGTTAACCCATTCATCTTCAAACTCATCATCTTCCCCATCTGATAAATTATACTTGCTTTTCTGTAGACAATTTTCTAGGTGAGTGCAATTCATCTGAGATTCATCTAGGAGCTTACGACTGATTTCTAACTCTCCCTCAAGCTTTGCAACCTCCTCCATTATAGATTCAATCTTGGTTACAACTTCAATCAGTTGATTTGACTTTTCTGCAATCTGCAATTCCAGCACAAGATCACCACTATCTTTACTGTCCAAATTATGGTTAATACCCACATTAGAAGGTGAAGTTTTTAACAGGTGCGACAAGCTATCAGAAGTGGAACTTGTTGCCAATGCCATGCCCGTATCTCCCAACAGGGTATCTTTGCCATCTTTTTCAGTCACATTCACTTCCTCCTTCGTATCACCATCAAATTCAAAACTTTCTTTTTCATCATTATTCTCTTCCAATTTATTTTCTTTTCGTCTTCCATCTACCATATTGTGTTTTCTCTTTTCAATTTCTTTTTCCTCATCTATCTTCTTCAAAATTTCTTTCATCTCCTCTATTTTCTTTAAATGTCTTCTTTGTTTCTCAACCGTAAATTTGTCTTCGGAATAATTCGTTGTCCAATATTCATTAAAAATAATTGGACCTACAAAGTATTTGAAATCACGCTCAAGTTTCTTCCATTCCTCATAATTTTTAAAAGTATGTTCTAGTTTTTCCCAAACCACTTGTAAAGATTCTGCACTTCCCAAACGCAACAACCCCCAAATTTCTCCATGTATCGAGTTTTGTAAAATCGGCCAAGCACGAAGCTCTTTCGCTATCGAAAGTGTCTTTAACTCTGAATTATCAAATTGCTCAAATACATCATACGACGATAAATAACATTCTTTGAGATAATTACTAATGTCAATACTCCAAGAATCATAATTATAAAGAACTAACTTGGGAAAATTCATCATTATAAATCAAACAACTAATTGACTCACCTTTAAATATAGCCCGTTATCGCAAATAACCACGCTCCAATAATTCATCTATAAGCTTTCTTCAACTCGTTATCAAGCGAACCCACATCGATATCAATACTCTGTTGAGTCCTTATTCAAGGGGTCGTCACCAAATAGTCAAAATTGCAAACTTGAATGACTATTTTCTCCACACAACCAACAAAGCTCAAGCTTTTATTGAACTTCTCAATAACCAGGATCGAGCCTCAAGCTCTGATACCAAATGTAGACAATATAAAATTGTCTATTTAATTAAAACTCTGACCTCAGTAAGCTTATACTAAACCTCTCTGACTTTGGTCCATGTACGTGTAGTGATGGTATTTTTTATTCGAGCTCAAGTGATGAGAAGTTAGTTGGTTATACAGATAGCGATTGGGCTGGTGATACGAAGAATATGAAAAGTACGTCGGGTTATGCATTTTATCTTGATTCGGGCGTGTTTTCGTGGTCTTCAAAGAAACAACAGGTTATCGCTCTCTCTACAGCTGAAGCAGAATACATGGCAGCAACGAGTAGTGCTACTCAAGCAGTGTGGTTGCGTAGATTGCTCAATGTTTTACAGTTTAAGCAAGATGGTCCAACGAAGATTTTATGTGATAAACAAGTTGGGGATTGCATTATCGAAGAATCCAGTTTTTCATGGTCGAAGCAAGCATATCGACATCAAGTTTTACTTCATTCGTGATTTAGTTCGTGATAAAGAGATCGCGGTTGAGTATTGTCCGACTGAAGATCAAGTTGCTGATATTTTTACAAAGCCATTGAAGACCGAGCTATTTTGGAAGTTGAAGACTATGTTGGGTATGATTAAGTTTGAAGACTTGGTTTAAGGGAGACAATGTTGACTATTAAACCAAGTACAATCCAACTAGAATTAGTATTTATTTTGAAGTATTTATTATTTATAATTTAGTGGTCAATTAGTATTGTGTTTCCTAGTCAGTTTAGAGTTTATTATTAGGACTATTATAAATAGATGGTTTGAGAAACCTTATTACACCCATTAGAGATGAGGATTAAAAATATAGTCAGAGAGGTTTAGTATAAGCCTACTGAGGTGAGAGTTTTAATTAAATATACAATTTTATATTGTCTACACTGGGCTGTGGTTGTCTTGTTTTTTGTTTGGATTAGGTTCTCTAGATTTCTTTGGCTGAGTTGCTACTTGGTACCTTCACAGAGGTGACGCATGCCAACCAACGAAATATCAAATGATAGCAACCACTGTTCAGTGGTACCCTCCTCGGAGACTCGCAGGAAGAGTAGATTATTTTGAACTTTGCATTAATTTAAGCCATAACGTTGTTACTACAGTTTACAACAAATAACTGAAATTATAATATGGCTTGTACTAAAATATAACATGGTGCCTATTCTTCTTTTCTCATTTATTCTACCACACTTCACTACAGAAGCAGTACAGCTTTCTTTATATCTTTAAGCATATTTGAAACAAAAATTTATTCGTCCAATACCTGAAACACCACATACTTATCTGGTAAAAGTGGAATAAAGAAAACAGTTCAAACAAAGTTTCAAGAGCTCTATAAATACAGTTATCATTATAACCCTGTGGCTATAGGCAACCAAGTCTTCCCCAAGCCCTTTAGCTTTATACTTGGCAAACGATAGTTTACTTTGAAAAATAACATGCTTAACCAGCCTCGTCCGGTTAACAAGAACGTCTGTCTTGCCCTAACTGAGGAGGAGTTGAAGAGTTGTTTCAGCAAGTATGACAAAAGTAAGGACGGCCTTCTTGATAAGAAAGAGCTGAAAGAAGCCTTCAAGAACCTTGGGGCCATTATCCCAGGATGGAGAGCTGACCGTGGGATTTCTAATGCAGATGATAACGGAGATGAATACATAAGTGAAACTGAGTTAGACGATCTTGTCACATATGCAGTCAGATGTGGTTATTATGTTAAATAGAATTTCACGAGTGAGTATCTATATATCTCAGATGCGCGCTAGCTAGCAGCAAGATGTAGCACTAAGCATATGTGAGAGTACAATAAGAAGAAATGGTTTTAATATTTCTTAACTGCTAAGTCCTATTAATAAAGTTTTGGTTTTGTTTTGGCAACTCCTTCAAACAACATCACAGTCTTTCACTTGCATGAATCTCTGAACACATTGTCTGTTCTTTTTTCCTTTTTAGCACAGAGAGAGAGAGAGAGAGAGAGAGAGTTAAATATTCCTTTATCTATAATAATAATAATAATAATAATAATAATAATAATCCTTCATTCCATCATCACTCCCTCCACATTCCAAATGTTATGAAGTGAAGGCACTTTAATTCTTGAAATTATGAATTTCATTCCACGCTTTCCATCATAATCAAACTTCAAAAACTTTTTACCCAACACCAACTTTACCATCAAAAGGCAAGTGTTTTTATTTATTTTATCTTTTTTAAAAAGAAGAAATAACATTAGATCGAAGAAGAAAGTACAAAAACAGAGAAAAACCCATCTGCCCAACGAAAGAAAAATACAAAAGAAACCAAAAAGAAGAAAAGGAAAATTGAAGATTGTCTAATGAAGAACTGCCCTCCAATCTCTTTTGAGGTCTATAATACGTACTTCTCTGAAAGCTCGGTAAGCTGAACCCTAAAGAGAATGATAACAAGAAATTCTTACCCGCAAAAATGCGAGTCCAGATGCACAACATAATAAACACTACGCACTGCCACAAAATCTGTGCATCCTTATCTTGCCCCAGAACTCATGTATCGCCTCAACCAGGGCTTACCGAACCCTGACCACAAATATCAAATAAAAATTCCGCAACTTCCAAGCAACCAGTCAATGGAGAAACAAATGCTTCTTTGTTTCGTTATGGCTCCAACACTTCATATAAATATGTGGGGAGATGCCCTTATTTGGCCTCCGATTCTGACGCCAATCATCGGTATTCAATCGGCTGAGCACAAGAGATCAGGCAAACACCTTTCATTTGTACAGGATCTTCCTTTTCGAAATAAAAGAGGCTACCACACAGGCACGAGGAACACGAGATCTTGACAAGATTTTCTAAATTGACCAAATAAAGGTTGTTCGTTTCAAAACCCAATGTTTGCGATCAGCCTGATCAGAAGGATGGAACAAAAGAAGATGATCAAGACGACTTCAACGCTCTGAGCTTCTCTGTCATTCAAATTCAAATGAAGGTTCCAAGAAAAAGAGTTGCCCTCCAGAACAAGGAAACAAAAAATAGGAGCATCATGGATGGTTGAGATACGATACAAGCAAAGAACGAAATGAAAAGAGGCAAAACCGCATACCAATGGTCCTCCTAACACTGAACATGTTCCCATTCCACAACACACTTGATATGGGCTGGAAGAGAAGAGAGCAAAAGTGAACGAGCTTCCAAGGACATGCATAGGTGAAAGAAGGGCTAATGTTAGCAACAAACTAAAGCCGATGTTAAAGCATAAAATACATTAGTGGGCCTCTCTCTAACAACTTAATTAAGCCTTTACATGAGTTAAGTAATTTAAAAAGTATTAGAGCTCAAGGTCTCATTAGGACCAAGGTTAAATCATCTTGCTTGCGTTTACTTATAATATTAAAAAAAGGGTCTGCATTGACCGTATATTTAAGTGCACATATTGGGTCATTCAACTCCTTTTCACGGGTGAATGCTAGGGAATTGTTAAAGCATTATAAACATTGTAGGGCTTGCTCTATAACAACTTTAATTTTTGCAAGAGTTGGGTACTTAACACCAATTGTGCGTTTCACAACATCATTAGCATTACTGCATTAGCCACACTCCTGGCCAGAACTTATGTCACGTGTACTAAAATCTAGGCTAGCCCAAATAACACTAAGAAGAAAAGACTTTTGTCCATAATTGTAGACACCAAGATGTTATACATATTATCAACTCCAGCTTATTGACACCCCTCACAATTCATCTTCACACTATCCACCCTAAGCTTAATGCAGAAGCCTGCTCCTCTTTCCACTACATTGTCTGTTGTCCTCATCTCTATCCCTGCAGAGCTCCTATCCCCAATCCTAGTTTCGTCAACTCTTTTTCTTCTCCATAATTTCTGCTGCTACTCTTGTTAGTTTATGATGTGTATGTCCAAAATAATCCACGGACACACTGGGCTTGGCAAATTGGATATCTGGCTTTCAATTATATCCAAAACCTTCAAGGCCCAACCCTGAAAAGCAAACACTAACTGTGAACTAGGCAGAGGCTTACCCTGCAAATGCACTCCGACGTAAGAATTAGTAACCACCCAGTTGAGTAAGTAATTTGACAGAGTTTAGCCTAGGTTAGAAAATCATATACCTCCCTCCTACATTTCAAGGGGTTTATATGGTCTTATCGGAGAACTGAATTAACTACTCCCTAAATGTCTGAGCGTATGAAACGGGCATATTAAAGACCACGTTCGACCGAACGGTCACTTCTTGAACGTGGTGACGGGTTTCCCGGTAATAACCACCCACGTCTTAGACAACCGTTACTGAGTTACCGAGCAGGGCGATCGTGCTCGCTTAAACCTTACTTGTTGCATACCCGAGGCCTTGCTCGCTGCATACTGGGACTCCAGGCTACTGGGCTAGGATGCTCATCTAAGGGTAATGTATTTTGTAGGCTGAGTGCTGCTGGCTGAATATTTGAATTTAAATCATGCAGGATGCACATGCTTTACTCGTGGCTAAAGAGAGCATGTTGTGCACGTGACCGTTGCTTGGGCCTTTTGGGCTGGGCAGTCCAGTGGCCCCCTGCTCCTTGTCTGATGAGGATTCATGCTCGGAGCGAGGAGTGAAAGAACTTGGAATCTCCTAAGAATCTGGTCGTTGTAACACTTGGTTCATTTAGATCATTTGCAAGTAGTGGTCCCGATATCAAATGGTAAGTGGATGCCAGCTTGAAGTACAATAGGTACTGAAGGGACGGGCTGCCTTTTGCCGTCTGTTACACACACGTACACATGCTCCGAGGCGTCATTTAATGCGACGCCTTGGTTTCCATGCTGTAATGATTCCTCCAGCTATCTCGATTGCTGCCCCGTGACGGTTCCCCCATTATAAAAGTAGAGCCCTTCGTTCATTTGAGATTTTTCCAGCAATCAAAGAATCCAAGCATCAATTCTCAATCTTCACTTTCTCCTTGCATCCAAACGAAAGAAAGAAAATTGTCCGCGACATCAAGATTCCCAAGAACCTTTTTGATCGATGTATTTTATACGTCGATTTTATATGCTTCTATGACTTAAATTATGCTATTTCACGAGACTTTTGGCTACTGATATGTGTTTTCAGTGAGTTTTGTGAGTTTCAGGGTTTTTAGTGAAAATATGCAAAACACAAGGGTTTTATATGCAAATTCCAAGAAGGGCCCAAGATGAAAAATGAAAAAGAAACGAAGGAAGTCCAAGCTGGAGACCTTGCGGTTGTAAGGTGTTTCAGACCTTGCCCCTGCAAGGTGGACAGTAGCTCAAAAACACAAGGCCCGGAATGCTGGAGACCTTGCGACTGCAAGGTGGTCAGAATGCGATAAGTTCGTATTTTCACAAGAGATTCAATTGGATTACAACTCCATGGTATAAATAGGAACCGGTTGCCAAAGCCTAGAGAGAGAAAAACAGCTGAAAACAGTTTTATATAGCTTTAGAGTAGATTTTAGGTTGTATAACATATTTAGATTGTGTAATTACAAGTATTGAAGTTCAAATCATGTTTCCGTTCATCTCCATGTGCTGTTCATTGTCTATGATGAACTAAATCATCCATAATCTAGGAGGTGGGAGGTAACTTGTATCGAATTTATGTTTTAATTCATATTTATGTTCATTCAATTCTTGTTGATTGTGGTGTTTATCAATCCCTCTATTATTTCGCTTTGAACAAATGAATGTAATCGCACATAATAAAGGCCTAGAGGTGCGGATAACTGCATGACCAATGTGCATATGTCGTACACTGGCTCACCATCACAATAAATTGGACCTATCGATACACGAGAGTGATAAGTTAGGACCAGGGTCATACATGATTTAGGTGACAGATAAATCATATGTTCTTGTGCTTAGGATATAGAATGAATGAATGTTGCGGGGATGGAGACTGAACCAATAGTTCAACAGACTATATCTATCTTTTGTGAACGAACCCAAGAAATTGAATGATAATTATCATGAATTAAACATAGAGGAGATATAAGTGAAACCCGAATCCTAGATTGCCACCTACCATAAGATCTTCATAACCTGTAATTACTGCTAATTAGTTAAACTCCTAAATAAATAATAGTAGATTAAAATAATTATAAAAACCCCCCTTAGATTAATAATTTGCTATCAATAGATTGCACTATTCGTGATCTCTTGTCTCTGTGGGTTCGACCCTTGCTTCCAATACTATTCTATAATAGTCTTGTCCACTTGCAAGGAAATAATTAAAATAAGACATCGATCAAGTTTTTGGCGCCGTTGCCGGGGACAAGCTAGTTCACGTAGTTAGTTTGTTGGTAGCGTAGTTCTTAATTTAATTTTCAGTTTTTATAAAAATAAAAATACAAAAAGATTTTATTTTTTTTAATAGTTAATTGTTTTTTTAAAAAATTGCTTGAATTTATTTTATGCACGGTCGTAGATCTTTGAATCCTAAATTGGTATAAATGAATCAAGATATAAATAACATTAAAAGGAATCAAGAAGATTTTGAAAATCTAGCTCCCGAGCCTGATAATCAAGAACAATTGAATCAAGAGGATCATCTGGTTGATCGTACAATGGAAGAAAATAATAATCGAAATCCTGAAAATCCAGTTAATCTAGTTAACATGAATCAAAGAGAAGAAGAACCTGCAAGAAGAAATATGGAAGTAGTAATAAATGAAAGAACTATTAATGATTTCAGTAGACCTTCATTAAATGTAGTAACATCATGTTTAGTCTTGCTAGATGCCATAAGGAATTTCGAACTTAAAGGTCATTATTTTAACACGATACTATCTTTTCATGGAATGCCTCACGAAGATCCTGTCAGTTTCTTAAGAGAATATGAATACATGATGAGTACTTTTCCTTTAGGAGGGTTGACTGAAGACCAAATTAAAATGAAATATTTTCCCAGTACATTAAAAGAACTGACAAAGCGATGGTTTATGAACTTAACACCTAGTAGTGTTTATACTTGGACTCAATTATATGATTTGTTTATGAGTAAGTTTTACAAGCATGCATCTCTCACTGAATACAGAAAACAAATCATGTCATTTCAAAACGAACTGTGAAACATTCCATTGAGTCTTAGGATAGATTTAAAAATCGCTTCATTATGTGTCCTCATCATAATTTGGCTCAACATGTGTTAGTGCTTTCAATTTTATCATGGTCTTTCGCCAAAGTTTACAAACTATGGTTGATAGTGCACTGGTGGTTCTATTAATAGAATGACACCGTAAGCTACTAGAGGAATTATTTGAGATGTTAAGTATTAATTCTCAACAGAAAAGTGCTATAGGTAAAAATAGGAGTCTATATCAAATTCAAGAAAAATCAGATACACAAGCTCAATTTGAAAATTGGCAAATTCAAGAAGCATGTTCATTATGTGGATTATATTCCCATGCTACTAATTTTTGTCCATCAAGTGCTATGTATGCTGAACATGTTAATGCTATGAATATGTTCCCTCAAAGGCCAAGGAATGATCCCTACTCAAACACATATAATCCTGGTTGGAGGAATCATCCTAACTTTTCTTAGGGAGGAAATAAGCCCTTACAACCTCAACAATTCCAGCCTCAACCACTTCAACCTCCACAATTTCCAAATCAGAATCAATTGAGAATTGAAGAAGTTCCTAAACAAGATGGAACGAACAAAAGTCAAGCAGTGTTGAAGAAATATATGCTTGAAGAGATTGAAAATTTAAAGAAGCAGATTTTGACTTCTGAAACCGAGAAAAGAGAAGAAGGGAAGTTTCCTAGTTAAACCGAGCAAGCAAAGTCAATCATCGTCTTGCGAAGCAGTAAGGTAATAGGTGAAGAGGTAAGTGATCCTGTTCATTCTTCTAATATGCCAGATACAGTAGAGAATTCTGAAAAAGAAGTTGAAAAGGATAATAATAGTAAAGAAAATAATGAAACAGTTAATCAAGAAATAGAAGAAGAAGTTCCAAATAAGGAACAAGAGAAAGAAGTTCAAAATAAAGAAAATCAAATAGAAGTAGAAAAAGAGTTAGAACCAGAAGAAGAGGAACCTTATGTGGCTCCACCACCATATGTTCCTCCAATTCCGTTCCCAAGAAGACTTATGAAAAACCGAATGGACAAACAATTTACGGAAATTTATAATATGTTATCTAAAGTGAATGTTAATCTCCCTTTGCTTAATGTAATTAAAAATATTCCAGCTTATGCAAAGTTTTTCAAAGATCTTCACTCTAAGAAACACAAGTTTGAAAATAATGAGAAAATTATTGTTTCTGAAAACGTAAGTTCAGTTTTACAACCCGAATTACCACCTAAGTTGAAAGACCCTGGTAGCTTTAATATCCAAGTTTCCTTGGGAAGCTCTAAAAAGATGAATGTCATGCTAGATCTAGGAGCAAGTATTAATTTAATGTCTTTTGCGGTCTACAAACAATTAGGGTTAGGAGAACTAAAACCCACTAGTATGCAATTACAATTAGCTGATCGTTCGGTTAAATATCCTTTGGGTATAGTGGAAGACATCTAGTTCGGGTTGATAAACTAATCATTCCATGACTTTGTGGTTCTAGAGATGGAAAGGAAGATTTGCACAAATAATGAAGTTCCTATATTGTTAAGGCGGACCACCATTTATGTCTCGCCAATACAATGATAAATGTGAAGAATGGTAAACTCACAATGTCGGTCCTAGGTGGCTGTTCGAAATCTCGTTTATAATGCTATGAATAGACCTAGTGACATAAATGCATGTTTTCCATAGACTAAATCGAATTGAAAAATTATCAATGAAACCTTTGAAAAAGATAATGAAGATGAAGACTATGAGAAAGATGTATTTATAGTTTATGATGATAGTCCTATCCCTCTCATAAAAATTGACATTGATGAGATAGAAAGAGAAATAGAAGAGGAAGAAAGACAAGAAAGAGAGAAGTTAGAAGCTCTTAAAAAGAAAGATAAAGAAAATATAGAAAAAGAATCAGAATCAGAAAATAGTTCTGATAAATTTGAAAAAGTAGAAGAAGAAAGTAATGAAATTAAAGATGATCGATGAAGTAGAAATCCTAAAATCTCTTTTTGAAGAAATTGAGATAGAAGATGTTAAAGTAGAAAATAAGGAAGATGTTAAAGAAGAAAATACCGAGGATGTTAAAATAGAAGAAACAATTAAAGCAGAAAATGCTGAATTTATGTCATCTATTAAATCTCCTCCAGTTGAAGAATTAAAGCCATTACCACCACATCTAAAATATGCATTTTTAGGGGAAGGTAAAACTTTGCCTGTTATTATAGCAGCCGATTTAACTAAAGAGTAAGAAGCTAGTTTGTTAAAAGTTTTATGGACACATAGAGAAGCTATAGGATGGTCCCTAGCTGATTTAAAAGGTATTAGTCCGTCCATGTGCATGTATAAAATTCACCTAGAGGAAGGTAGTAAACCTTCAAGAGAAAGGCAAAGAAGACTTAACCCACACATGGAAGAAGCCGTAAGAAAAGAAGTCCTTAAGCTTCTAGATGCGGGTATAATTTACCCTATATCAGATAGTAAATGGGTTAGTCCTGTTCAAGTAGTTCCTAAAAAGTCAGGAATTACAGTCGTTAAAAATGAAAAAAGATGAATTAGTCCCTACAAGAACAATAACTGGTTATAGAATGTGCATTGATTTGCGAAAACTAAATGCGGCAACTAGGAAAGACCACTTTCCTTTGCCATTTATTGACCAAATTCTTGAAAGACTAGTCGGTCACGAGTATTATTGCTTTCTTGATGGTTTTTCTGGTTACAATCAGATCCCTGTAGCACCCGAAGACCAAGAGAAACCAACTTTTACATGTCCTTTTGGTACTTTTGCTTTTAGAAGAATGCCCTTTGGATTATGTAATGCACCAGCCACCTTTCAAAGATGCACGATTTCTATATTCTCAGACTTAGTTGAAAGATGTGTTGAAGTTTTCATGGACGATTTTTCAGTTTTTGGAAATTCTTTTGATCATTGTTTAGAGAATCTTACATCAGTCCTGAAAAGATGCTGTGAAACAAATTTAACTTTGAGTTGGGAGAAAAGTCATTTCATGGTTAAACATGGAATTGTCTTAGGGCATGTTGTGTCTAATAAATGTATTGAAGTTGATAAAATCGAGTTATTTCACAACTACCTCCAACTTCATTAAAGGTGTTAGAAGTTTTCTAGAGACATCTTTGGTTTTATAAAAGATTCATAAAAGATTTTTCCAAAATCTGTAAGCCTCTATGTAACTTATTAGCAAAAGATACGAAGTTTGTTTTTGATAAAGAATGTTTGGAAGCATTTAATTTATTGAAGAAAAATTAACTTATTTTTATCAGGCCACGATTGGTCTCTTCCTTTTGAAATCATGTGTGATGCATCGATTTTGCAATTGGAGCCGTGTTAGGACAAATGGTAGATAGAAAACCTCATGTGATACACTATGCTAGTAGAACTCTAAATGATGCACAATTAAATTACACAACAACGAAAAAGAGTTTTGGCGAGTTGTATGCTTTAGAAAATTTAGATCATATCTGTAGGATCAAAAGTGATAATATTTTCGATCACTACTGCATTAAAATATTTATTAAGTAAGAAAGATGCTAAGCCTAGACTAATTAGGTGGATGCTATTGTTACAAGAATTTGACATTACAATCAAAGATAAAAAGGGAACCAAGAATGTCGTGGCCGATCATTTATCTAGATTAAATTTTCACCCTTGCTTGAGCGTCAATTTCTTGATGATCCAATTCCATAAATGAAGATTTTCTTGATGAGCAACTGTTAGCCATTAAAGATTCGGACCACGGTATCTTGATTTTGTTAATTATTATGTGTCGACATCATAAATCGATTTTGATCATTATGAAAGAAGAAATTTTTGGTGGCGAAATTATTTTTAGGAAAAGTCACATTTATATAAAATATGTTCGGACTCTTTAATAAGGAGATGTATTCGAGAAAAAGACCAACAAAGTATTATGGAATTCGCCATGTATACTCTTGTGGAAGTCATTTTAGTGGAAACAAAATATAGAAAAATTTTACAATCGGCTTATATTGGAAAGCGTTTTTAAAGATTGTGAACTGTTTTATAGAACATGTGATAAGTGTCAAAAACTGGTGGAATAGGAAAAAAAGAAATGCTTTACATATTAATATGGTTGTTGAAATCTTTGATGTTTGGGGCATTGATTTCATGGGTCCTTTTCGGTTCAAATAATTGTAGGTATATTTTGGTAATTTGATTATGTGTCTAAATGAATTGAGCATAGTAACTAAGACAAATGATGGTAAATCGTGGTTAAATTTGTGGAAGATTTGTTTGCTAGATATGGAGTACCTAAGGCCATAATAAGTGACGGAATCACTTACCATAAGTTATTGAATAATGTCCTTAAGAAACATGGTGTAACTCACAAGTTAACTACACCATATCATCCTCAAACATCTAGCCAAGTAGATGTAAGTAATAGACAAATTAAAGCGTGTTAGAAAAGACCATTAAGCTAATCGTAAAGATTGGGAATCTAAACTCAAGGATGCTTTATGGGCATACCGAGGCTTTAAAACCCCAATAGGAATGAGTCCGTGTATAGATGGTATATGGCAAGCATGCCATTTGATTGAAATTAGAAAGCATAAAGCTTATTAAGAAAGAACCGAACTTAGATTTAACCTTAGAGGTTGTTTCAATGAATGATTAAGAACATAGGCTAAATTGTATGAGAATGCCAAAACATATAAAGAGTACCAAGAAGTATCATGATATAGGGTTAGCCAACAAGATGATGTTTCGACCAGGGGTTGAAAGTGTTACTTTTAATTCTAGACTTGGGTTATTCCCGGAAAGTTGAAATCTAAATGGTCTCGGTCCTTTTATAATTGTACAGAT
>CM028378.1:136380880-136421318 GCA_013146195.2 Codonopsis lanceolata | reverse complement strand
TTATAATATTGGTTGAGGATTAGACTTTTGCAAGTCTAAGCGTTCTTCTGCTAAATATCGGCATGTAGGCCTACAACCTTCTTTTTATCGATGGGTAGCCTATGCAAGTTTAATGTACATTATGCAAATATATGAAGCGATATACAAACTTTACAAACTCAAATAAGAAATGTACCCGACATTGAAATTCAAAATTAAAGTTACAATACATTGATATCTGAACTGATCATTACAAAACATATAAATTTCAAATCGGACAGTTACTAAATTTGTGGATGCCTATCACTCATATGGGTTTGATCACGACACGAGGCGGTTGTGGCCAATTTGACGACACCTCGCATCTTTGTTTCAGAAAACTCTCAAGTTGACAGAATTCTTGTTATTCTACGGCGTCCAGCTCGACGTCGAACTAAAGGTGGCAAGATAGTCATTTCCTTAATATTATATGGAATGTCCCATTGTTCTTCAATGGACGCGGGAAGATGTTTTCGAATACGCCACTCTCCAACACTTTCGGTTGTATAGAATGATGAGCACGAACAGGTGCAAAAAAAACCTCTCTTTTTTGCAACTCGCTATTGCATGCTCGCATGGTGGTCAGGTGGTCAGAACTGAAATTTTGGTAGGTGCAAGTATTCCATCAAAGTTAACTGTGTAATTTTTGGTCCCGCTCCTCACCACTTACTTGGACTGATCAATGGGTTCAACCAATGTAAACTTATTGGCTTTCTGAATTGCTTTGCCTAATTTATCTTCCATTGTTTGGGTTAAAATGGTTGTACAACATTTTGCTGCTTCGCGCCTTTCACAAAACCACGCCTGTAACTTTTTTCCAATAAACTCAAGCGGCGAAAGTATAGGACTCGTCGAGCTTTCCTAAAAGCGAGTTGAGAGACTCTGCATTGTTTGAAGTCATGATATTGTAATGGTCTCCTTTGAAATGTGACCTTGCCCACGTTTCAAAATTTGTTTCGCTAAGATATTTCCAACCCTTCTCATCGGTTTTCTCAATTTCAGACATATGCTTGCGAAACTCTTCTCGGTATATGCCTCGCAACTCTTGAGCAGTGAGGCAGTGTGTCGACCTTTCGAGTAACAGGTCCTTAAGTTGCTTTTTATATGATAGATACAATGAGCATGACGTGCATTTTGAAAAAACAATACGGACAACACTAATAAGACTCTTATGTCGGTCGGATATCACAACAAGTCCTTCATGGTCACTTGTTATTTCTTTCAACTTTGTAAAAAGCCAAAGCCATGATGCATCATTCTCATAATCAACAACAGCCCATGCAAGAGGATATATACGCATATTTCCATCTGGCAAGTAGCAATAATCGAGCGATACCTTTATATCTTGCGGTTAAAAATGTTCCATCCACACAACTACCAGACGCATTGTAGTGGAATCCAAGAATGCAAGCCCCATACGCCAAAAGAAGTACTTAAAGTGGTTTTCACTATCAAGCTCTAAAGAAAGATTGTTGATGGATTAACCAATTTCAAGTTATGGGCAAATGCGGCCAACTTAGTGTAACTATCCTCAAATTTGAACCACTTAGGTGTTCTAAGGCGGATTCTCTACACCTCCTCGTTTTTGATAACTTAGATCTACACCCAATGATCGGTAAACATCGCAATGACATCGGCGGGGTCTATACGTAGTGTTCACGATCCTCAAGCCTTGGCGATATTTGTACTCAATAATGCAGCGGCGTTGCTTATCTATGATTAGCCATTGACATATTTAGGGGGCAAGTATGCTCACCTATATATTTTTGAATCTAAAAATAATCACATTCTAAGTATTTTGTTGCAAACAAACGCCATTTGCAATTATCATCACCACAAACTAGTGTGTACACTTTCTTATTCGATTTTTTTGTTTTGAACTGAAAGTTGTTGTTCAATGCAAGCAAGTGCACAGCTTCGTGAAGCTCTTTCTTGTTATTGAAGACTTGACCAACATTCAAATCAATATCTGCAGGTAACACTCGCGATGTACTTCCAATCGAAGAAACTAAATGCTCACTTGTGAAGTCATTTCCTTCTCGGCTGCCTTGATCTCGGTCACCTAGGCTAAACTCAAATCTCGGTGGTGTTGAGAAATCATTCTCATTATAGGATAAAGATTCTCGAATTACCTCCAACCTATCCGAATAATCATTCGTATTATGATCGCCTCCTTCAGGTTCCATTTCATCACTACCAACTCCATTATTTTCTTATTCAAATTGTGTGTCATCATCATGACCATCTCCATTATTCTCTTCTTCAATTTTCCTGTCACCACCACCACCAACTACATTATTTTCTTCTTCATTTATGTCACCACCAACTCCATTATTTTCTTCTCGGTGCCCGTCGCAATTTTCTTGGCTCACATGAGTTACACACAGAGGAGCCAAATAGCCTTGTTTATTAATATTCAAGTACTATTCAACTTCGTTGTTTGAAGTAATCCGGACTGAAATTTGAAAACTATGCACCGTTGCTGGAGTAAGAAATGATATCTCTATATCATCAACTTTGCAAATATTTCGTACTTCAGCATATAACTCTTCACATGAAGTTTCATCATTGATTGCAAGCCCTCTTGCATTTTGGTTGCCACTAAATTTTCATGACCATCCGTTGTTTTCATCTACAAAATGTCCAAAATAAAACACAGTGGTCCAAATTTTTGGTGAAGGCATAACTGCAATGCAATTGAATAAAAAATTCGTCCATAAAATTGTAAAATAAAATTATAGTTTCATAAATAAAAATAATGAAAAATATTAAGTCTGTATTCAATTAAGCCACCAAAATTGCAAATTTGAAATGCAACGTTTATAGTGGATTAGTTGACCAAACACGTATACACTCAAGTAGATTAATTGACCCTTTAATATCGAGTTAAATTAAGTTAAGACAATGCAAAACAATTTATTTACTTGAGGTCAATTAATAGACCAAACAAAAAGCAATACAGTCGATTAATCTAAAAAAATGAAAAACAGTCGATACCCTTTAATTTCATTCACTAATTTCAATTAATCAACCAAAGACAATGCAATACAATTACTTGATGTCGATTAAGAGACCAACACAACCAAAATGAAAAAAAGTTGATACCCCTTAATTTCATTCACTGATTTAAATTAATCAACCAAAGACAATGCAATACAATTACTTGATGTCTATTAAGAGACCAACACAATCCACTACCATAGACTCTCACTGGTCTTGTAATCGACCAATCATTCAATAAAATTTAAAAAAAACGAAACCTAAATCCAAATACCATCCTTGGCAGAGTAATAAAGTAGAGGGAATTCAGAAAGACGCAATAATGGGAAGACCAAATTTGAAAATCACTGACAGTTACAAAGCCGTTGCAAACCTATGTTTACGTTGAACTAACTGCAAGAGGAAAACGAAAAGAGTATTTAAGAATAAGGCGTTGGTAACTCATTTACTCATTTAAGGGAAAGGGGTATAATAGATATTTCTATAACTTATTTATCCTCGTTTAAGAAAAGCGAAAAAGTATTTAAGATAAAGGCCTTATTTACTCATTTAAGGAAGGGTAGGGGTATAATAAATTTCTATAACTATTTTCTTTCTCGTTTAAATATTTAAAAGGAAGGGTATAATAATATTTTCTTTCTATAAGGGTGGGGATATTCACACCCAAAAACATAACTCTACACCCCATTATTCTCTACACCCACTTCATTCTCACTTATTTCTCTACACCCCAACTAAAAACCTATTATACCCTTTTCCCCAACCAACCTAATTAATAACCAACCTAATTAATTCCTCATCTACAATCACACCCCTCCTCCCATATTCAATTTCAACTTGGTACGGCGAGCCATCGCCGGAAGAAGAGGCAAGACTTGTTGGTGAGATGTATTTCGGTGAGATGTATTTCTCTTCGGCCGAATTCCTCCTATCTTGCATAAACTAAAAATTCAAAAATCCAACATTGTGTGCAAATGAATTTGATTCTTTCACGTTTTGAAAGTCATCAACAATGTCTACATTATCTCAGCCACTATCAAATGTATGAAATGCATTAATTTGTGTTGAATTTTCTTTAAAAAATATAAAAAAAATTGAATTTGGGTTGAAGCGGCAAAAATCTGCATTTGTTGGCCTTGGCCAGAACACTACCTGGTTCGGCTCACATTGGCCGAACACTACGGCCGTTCATCTCAAGGTGGCGAACACTATTCATCTCAGGTGGCAGAACACTACACATTATTTGTTTTAGTATAATATTTGTGATTTTTAAAATATGGGGTGTAAATATAAAACAATGGGGTGTAGGGAGTATTATTTGTATTTTAGTATAAGGGTATTATAATTATTTCAATGGGGTGTAGAGATTAATTAATGGGGTGTAATGTTTAAAGGGGCCTTTTAAGTCATTTCACTCGATGGCATTTATGTAATTATTTTAAGTGGGGTGTAGAGATAGCTTTTTGGGGTGTGAATATCCCCTCCCTTTCTATAATTGTGGTTATTTTTATAACTTAGTCTTTTTTATGGCCCAATATTAAGAAAACCCCAGATCCACCGGCACCGTCGATCACCAAAAAAATACAGTCAAGGCGTGGTATATATCAAGTAAAAAGCCAGTGTAAATTTGACAAACCCCATATCGAATTCCAAAGAATTTCCACGAAAAGAAACCCGAATCTCTGAGTTTTCAATCGTTATTTCCTAGTGAGTGTGAGTGTGTGCATTTTGTAAACAAAACAGAGCCCTTATTTTGAATTTTTGAATCAGTATAAATGGCACCAGTCTCTGCACTAGCCAAGTACAAACTCGTCTTCTTGGGGGATCAATCCGTCGGCAAAACCAGCATCATCACCCGCTTTATGTACGATAAATTCGACAACTCTTATCAGGTGATACTCACATAATCCGGATCATATCATTTTCACATTTTACTATAAGAATGTCAGCATGAAACGTTTTGATTTTTTCTTGTTTGTGCTTCTGATTGATCTAAGAAACAATTTGATATCGTGATCTAATATCAATTTTATTCGAAATGTTTGAATTATTTATTTTAAAATTTTATGGGTTTGTGTAGTGTGATGGTTATATTTGGAAAGTTTGATCTATCGTTGGTTACCATGTTGGTATTATGATATTAAAAGTTTGGGCGGGTCTTGAATTGGTGAGCCAAATTTGGGTTAAGGTGTAGGGGATCATGTTACAATTGTTAGATCTTTAAGAACATGAATCCTGAAGAATGTGGTGGGCCTGATTTGACCAGTTATTGTGCATTGAACCGACCAAATTGGCTTGTCATATCTCTGTGAACTTGAATACTGAAAATATTTTCATAAAATGTGTGAGTGGGGTTTGACAGATAAAATTGCATTTGGCTGAACATAGTGACGAGAAAGGTTGATATTGGTTATCACATTGTACTACAATTGTTTAGAGGGCATAATTTTTTTACTGTTATTGATTGTCTATTGGAGAATTACTATGATCTAATTATACCGAGTTTGAAGTTCTCGCTTCCCGTTGGTACCATTTTTGCTTATTCATGGGGTTTTCTTCAAATTTTGCACTTAACTGCAATTTGTTTGGTTTTGTTCGGATTCAAATTTAAACTTTACTACCACTGTTTCTGTGTTATTATAAACTTGTTCTACATTCAAGTTCAGAAAGGGGGATCATGTTGGCAACTTGGGTTGGGTATAAACAAGGTGTGGGAGTAGATGGGGCCCTCTTAAAGTATAGTCCTTCTTAGGTATAGTGCTAAATTTTCGAAAATGATTAGCACCTCCTAAAGGATCAACATTGTCAACTCTGTTAAGTTTTGCTTTTGCGCTTTATGGTTCATGTTGGTGGGTTGGCATTGGAGTGGCCATTGGTTGGTCGGTTTTTCATATGGTGCCTCACTTGAATGATATTAAGGACCGCAATACAAGTAATGAGCATCCTTGGAGTTTGATTAGCAAACAAATTTGTAAAACCTTCATGGAAGCGTCAATTAAGCATAGGTTATTCAGTTGCACGTATGCATTAAGTAGAGTACTGGTCTAACCTACCTTTTCCATATTATGTAGTTTGAGGCTGGTGACCTTTTGGATTGCGACAGGAAAAGTAGCTACCCAACCCTTTTTCTGCGTTTGGTCACATAATTGGCTGTGAAAAGTGAATTATGTTAAAAAGAAAAAATCATTGTGCGGTGTGTGCCAGAAGTTTCCATGTAAAGGATTAAGTTTTTGAGCATGTGATAAATTGTAAGCCAATGAAAGAAATTTCACTTTAACTTTGATCTACAAAAGCACTTGCCTAACCAATTCCACACGAGCTGATTGGGTCATAGTTTTCTTCACATGAACTTTCGTTCTCGAATCAATTTTAGATTAAAAATCTAAGCGGTGGTTCAGTTTATAACTAATGTTTTGGCAATGGCTAGCACTTAGCCCTCTTATTGATAAGTGGTTTACTGGATTTCTCAGCATTAGTTCATTTGGTGGCATAATTCTGTATGATAACAGGATATCTGAAAACATGGTTACAAACTGGCTTGTGAAATTAATTCATGAACACAGAATGAAAATAATGCTAAACAACACAAAATCTTAACTAATTTAAACTCTATAGTAAAGACAGCTAAATGAGAAACATGGAGTGCCGTGGCTCGTTTCTTTTTGGATAAGAAAATAAGATTTGTTGAAAGAGCAAAAAATACAAAAGGATGGATGAGCAGTCATTGAGCAAAAACAAACATTCAAAGGCCACGATCTGAATTAAAAGAAAACCAAGAAATCCAAGAAGTTTGGTCCCAGTGAATCTCTGAGATGCGCACTCTTTAGAAGGCACCCCTGTCCAATGCCCAAAGAGATGCTATATAGACAACACAATCCCAGAGAAGAGTCAGAGACAACGAATGATTTCTAAATATTCTGGAATTCCCATATGCCCAAATGAACCAAGTCTATGTAATCAGAAACCAATATACTTTTAGCATTTTTTGAATTGACTTGTTCATTTCTAAGTGCATTCTGCTTCAATTCTAGATCAGAAAGTTGGGCTTTCTGCCAAGAAGAATTAAAGCGTTAATAAAAGATAGAGCTTTGAAAGCGTCCTTGCTTCAGTGAGTGTCTCCTATGCTATTTGGGACTAAAAACTGATCATTCAGGTGACACTTAAGGAGGGTGGATACAAATATGAACCAGGACAAACCCAATCTTCCCCCACCGCCCAAAACAGATTATTCTAAAGGAACAGACATCCCCATAGTGAAGAATTAAGTGATCATGATATTCATCGACACACTTGCTGACTTACACGTCAGACATCATTCCAGGGAGATCGCCATTAAGGTGTGCAAGTACTATGTTTGAGATGAAACAGTTAAGAAATAAGGATTTGAAGGACAAACAAATAGTCCATCGGAACATTGCTCTTGCGAAGTGCAATAAACAATAAGATCTCAGGTCCCTTGATCATTAGTATGGCTAAAGATGTGGAAGTTCCCAGGGATAGGATTTTCTATTAATTGAGGGGTATAAGCTTTATTATTGCACTAGTCTTGGATAACAGCCATTCTCTATGTACCAAGGACTTGAGTGTGGGTGTCAGGCGTGGGCACTTGTCTAGAAGTTGAATCTGTGGATGCCATGAATTTTAGGTTACTTTTTTTGGCGGAGGAAGAATAGAAATATTTTGTGGGAAGTTGCTCCCTTGGGGGTGTGGTGGACAATCTCGAAGGAAAGAAACCGGAGAGATTTTGATAATGAGGAAGGATCCATTTCAGATTTGAAGAGTGTTCTGCTTCATCTCCTGATTGCGTGGTGTGCAGGGGCTGTGCATTCACATATTTCCCTGTCTTCCTCTTTTGTAGATTTTGTGCAGAACTTTCCTATATGTTAGTTTTCTAGTGTATATAGGATGCGTCACCTGTTTGGACGCTTTGATATTAATACAATTACCTTTATAAAAAAAATGAATTTTAGGTTACTTGGATTTAGCTCAAAAGGATCCAAAAATAGGCTATGCTTATTTTGACATGGCTTATGGACATTATGGATATGATACAAGGATTAGTGAAATATTTTAGATCCGTGAGATTTTTATTTAAGATTTAAGAGTAGTGGGAGTTGATAGCTTATTTGGGAACTTTCGAAAACTTGTCTGAAATCACGAGTGGGAGTCTCAGTTTGGAGAGTCCAACATGGATCCCACACCCATGTCCATGTGTGGGACATGAGTATGGTGAGTGAAAGGAAGAGTCCTTGCTACACATGCCATTCTCGGTGCTCCTACATGAAGATTACTGTCCTAATCTAGCTAATGAAGTTATTGCTAGCAATGCAAATAAACACTTCTCTGATCACATCAAGTTGTCTCTATAGATGCATGATTTAGAAGTTCATCACTTCATCTTCCTTGCTCAATTGAGCGGAATAAAGTAATTTGGTGTTCATTAAGCATATTCATATGTCTATTGCAGTTGATCCTATTCCTATGTGATTACTGATTATATAATTTTCTTGATGAATCAACTTATCTCAGCCATTTCTCTTGGAGATTTTGTTTCTAAAAGTAAAGTTTTAAAACCAAAGCCATGCATAGGGCTTCATAATGATTCAATTTCTTAATTAAGCTAACCTGGATGCTAAATTGGTCAGGCTACCATTGGTATTGACTTTTTGTCAAAGACCATGTATCTTGAAGATCGGACAGTTCGGCTGCAGCTTTGGTAAGAGTTTCGGCTCATAATACTTTTATCGTTATTGAATGCGAGCCATGGTTAACTTTGGAATAGTACTGTGGTATAATGGTATGTCCGTAAAGTCTGTGCACTTGATGATTCAAATTATGTTTTCTTCTTCATTCAAGCAAATGTTTCTCTACTGCTATTTTATTGTAAGACGTTCAAAATGAAAAGAGAGGGTTTGATCGATTCACAATAATTTTTAGGTAAGAGTAGCCAAGCATCCAAAAGTAAAATCCTTTTTTCATTATTGGGGCAAACAAGAAAAACGAGACCCCTAATATAGTACAAAGGAAGACAAAATTCAAACATTTGTGTGTGTGTGTGTGTGTGTGTATATATATATATATATAATAATAATAATAATAATAATAATAATAATAAAGCTAGAATATAAGGTACTTAGCCAAAATCAAGTTCCATACTGTTAAGTTACCAACTCATCCAAAAACTTAAGTTATTAGATACGGCCCAACTAAACACTGGCATCACAAACCAAGCTGAGTGACAACATGCTTGCACTCGCAAAATTCACGGTAACGAATGCAAACGGGATGACTCGAACCCACGACAAAACCAAACCAAAGCCCTGATACCATGTTAAGTTACCAACTCATCTAAAAACTTAAGTTGTTAGATAAGGGCCAACTATGTATATCAGACTACTTACTCATCACAAACATATAAAAATAGTTCTTACCATAAACTTTTTATCATGGAATGTTTTTTTTTTTTTTTGAAACCAACTTTTGCTCATGGAATTAAGATACTTATTTACATAAAAATAGAAGTCCATAGTCAAACTCCAATGTAAGCTCCATTTTTCACCAACCTAAATTTTAATCTTCAATAACTACAATGCCAATGAATCCAAAAACACAAAATACGTATCTAATAATCACTGTAAAAATCTATACCATCTAACATTTTGAGAAGCAAAATCATCAGTAAAATCTTTCAAATCAAGTATTTCTAACATCTCTTTGTTGGCAAATTGTGAAATTGACAATATCCTTTTTGTTTTTGATCCCTATTGTGATTAGAGAGATCAAACAAGTGGGCTTAAGCAGTGAAATGGAAACTTAAAAAGAAAGGGAAAAAGAAAAACAAAGAGAGAGATCAACCGTTAGAATTCCTACGTTAAGAATGAGAGTTATAGTGAAGAGGAACCGAGGACGTTACAAAACTCTTTATAATTTTTTTTTTCTAAAGCTTTCTTTTATTATAGTCCTAAATAAGTTAAGTTTAATCAGATTAACAGGTTGAAGATAGAAGGTAATGTGACGGAAGATGTGATTCAAATCAGAAAAAGTATAGTAGACTTCTATAAAAATCTTTTTGCGCAAGATAGAGGAGGGGAAGTGGTGATAGATGGGATAGCTTTCAAGACCCTTAATGAGGAAGACAACATATGTCTAGAACAACCATTTACAGAAAAGGAAGTGGTGGAAGCTTTGGGGAGCTTGAAAGGGGATAAAGCCTCGGGTCCAGATATTTTTACATTAGCTTTTTTCAAGCATTGTTAGGAAGTAGTGAAGCTGGACATCATGGAGGTATTTCGATCTTTCTTTGAGGAGGAGGGGTTCGAGAAAAGTCTGAATACTTCGTTTATTGCTCTCATCCCAAAAAGAAAAGGCCCAGAGGAGTTAAAGGACTTCAGACCTATTAGTCTCATTGGAATACTTCGAAGGTCTTGTCATCCAGATTGAAACAGGTTATCGGTCGTGTGATTTCTGATTCGCAGCACGCCTTCGTGGGAGACCGCCAGATTTTGGACGCAGCTCTGATAGCTAATGAATTGGTGGATGCGAGGGTGAAAAGTGGGATTCCAGGGGTATTGTGCAAGCTAAATGTGGAGAAGGCTTATGATCATGTTAGATGAGACTTTCTGATTTATCTTCTCAACAGAATGGGGTTTGGAGAGAAATGGAGGAAGTGGGTTGTACTCTATTCTGATCAATGGGGAGCCTGAAGGTTTTATTTCGAGTATGAAAGGTCTTCGTCAAGGGGACTTCCTTTCTCCCTTTCTGTTCATTATGGTCATGGAGGCTCTTAGCCGGCTTATCAATAAGGGAGGTTTTATTAGGGGTTTTGAGGTGGGAAATGGTCCAGGAAGGGGGGTTTCAGTTTCCCACCTGCTATTTGCCGATGATACCTTGGTATGCTGCGATGCTGATCGGTCCCAGTTGGCTTATCTTTGTTTAATCCTCTTATTCTTCCGAGCAATGTCGGGGATGAAGACAAATGTATCAAAGTGCGAGTTAATCCCTATAGGTAGAGTGGATAATGTGGAGAGTTTAGCTTCATTCTTTGGATGTCGATCTTCTAATCTCCCCACGACTTATCTGAATTTGCCGTTAGGTTCTTCTTTAAAAAATGTTAATGTATGGAATTCGGTTGTAGAAAGAATTGAGAGGAGACTGTCGGGGCGGAAGAGGCCGTACTTGTCAAAGGGTGGAAGGCTAACCTTGACTAAGAGTATTCTTTCTAATCTCCCCACTTATTTCTTATCCTTGTTCGTTGCCCATGCCTCGGTGATAAAGAGAATTGAGAAGCTGGAAAGAGATTTCCTTTGGGAAGGAGGTGAGGAGAAGAGGAAATTTCAAGGAGGTAGGGGGATTAGGAGTCATAAGCCTCAAATTCTTTAATAAGGCACTTCTGGGTAAGTGGCTATGGAAGTATGTAGTTGATAAAGAGGCGTTGTGGAGAAGGTTAGTGACAAGTAAATATGGTATGAGAAATCACATGTGGTTCCCTTGTGAAGTCCTGTCCCCTCATGGGTCTGGTGTCTGGAAAGGAATCATGAGAGGTTGGGAGGCTTTTAGCAGATTCATCAAGTTTGAGGTTGGTCTGGGAAATCAAGTGAGGTTTTGGAAAGACACTTGGTGTGGGGATACTTCTTTGCAGATTCAGTTTCCTAGATTATATAACATCACGATTGATAGAGATGACCTGGTGAATGCCCTCTTAGTTAATCATGGAGGAGCAGACCTATGGAGCCCTACTTTTCGCAGAAATTTCCATGATTGGGAGATCGAAGAAGCTGTGCAGTTTTTGGGTCTGCTTCATGGATTTAAAGGGCAAGTGTCGAGTGAAGATAAAGTGGCGTGGGAGGGAACTATGAACAGAACATTCTCTGTTAAATCCTTTTATCCAAAGCTGAATGGTAGAGACAGAATCTCGTTCCCATGGAAAGATATTTGGAAAGCTAAAATCCCCAGCAGGGTGGTTTTTTTGTTTGGGAGGCAGCTAGGGCAGCTATTTTGACGGGGGAGAATTTGAGATCTCGTGGTATGATCTATGTAAATCGGTGTTATATGTGTAAGACTAAGGAAGAGAATGTGAACCACCTGTTACTGCATTTTCCCATTGTGAGGGAGTTATGGAATTTCCTCTTCCTATGTGCTGGATTCTCTTGGGCTATGGCCAGGTCTGTTATTGAGTTGATAAGAGGATGGTCGCTGGCCAAAAGGAGGAGGAAGAACGTGTACTGGGACTTTGCTCCGGCAGCAGTGTGGTGGACCATCTGGAAAGAGAGAAACGGAAGGGCTTTTGGCTTTTGAGAATGTCGAATTAGATATTGATGGTATAAAGAACTTCCATCTGGCTTTGCGCTCCCGGTGCTACATAGCCGATTCTAATTCTGAAGATCCTTTTGTTGATAGAATGGACAGTTCTTTTGTTTAGTATATTTTTGATCTTGTATACCTCCAGTGTACAAGGACGCGTCACCTCATCTGGCGCTTGTTTATAATACTTTACCTTATCAAAAAAATATTTGAGCCATTCTATTTTCTTAATGATAAAAATAGGTGTCATATTAGATTAATATTAAGCTTTTTATTTTTATTTTTTATGCTAGGTAAGTGTAGCCCCGTGTTGGTATGAGGATTGGAACAAAGGACCTCAAGATTTTTACCTGAGTGCCCTTGCCATCTCTCGCACCCCTTGGGGTCCAAAAAAAGAGGCTCAATTCTTCTCCTCAAAAAATAAAAAGAAGCTCAAAAGAATCATATTAGTATATACAAATATTTCTAGTTATATATATATATATATATATATATATGAATATATGTGTATATATATTTACTTATAAATAAAAAAATGTATTCTGGGGCCCCAAAAATATGGGGGCCCTAAAAATATGGTGGCCCTGAACGGTCGCCCCATTGGCACATGCTCTGGGCCTGTATATCAGTTGTGAGTTGTAGATTCTTTTGGGTACCTGAGTGGTCTTATCCAGAAATTCTTAGTGTATTCCCTGGTTCGATGTAAAGAGTGAAGTTAACCTATCTGCTGCCAAAATGGGGTTTTAGTGAGAATTATTGAATCCTTGCTGTACTGCATCGAGTATAAAATAACTTGAATTCATCTGTTTCTGTTTAAAACTTTATCATACTATTATTTTGAATGTGTCTCTTGAGATTGCTTTTCTAATGCTTTGCCACACTATTTCAGGGATACAGCAGGGCAGGAAAGATTTAGAAGTCTCATTCCTAGCTATATAAGGGATTCTTCTGTTGCTGTCATTGTATATGATGTTGCAAGTAAAAACACTACGAACTTTCATCTTTGAAATATTTTCCTTAGAAATACTTATCAATTTTTTTTTCCTTTGAAATATATTCAATTACTCCTGCTCGACTACTTCCTCTGTCCTATTTTTTAAGGAAGCCATGTGGACAACTGCTGTTCCCTCAAATTGACTTTTCTCTTACTTGCTCGGGTCAGTCATGTATATGCGTCTGATCTGCTTTGTGCCTCTGTTATTTAGGTCGACAAACATTTCTGAACACGTTAAAGTGGATTGAGGAGGTTCGTGCAGAAAGGGGTAGTGATGTTATTGTTGTCCTGGTTGGAAACAAAAGTGACCTTGTGGACAAAAGGTGTTGGTTACTAGAATACTTGATTTTCAAGTCTTGCTTTCAGTAGATTTAACTGTTCATAATGCTCTTTGTCTTTCTAAATTAATGAAGATATACATTGAATTTCCTGCCATAACATATCTAGTTCTGATGATCCTGCAGGCAAGTCTCAGTTGAAGAAGGAGAAGGCAAGGCC
Organism: Codonopsis lanceolata; assembly: GCA_013146195.2. Classification (NCBI taxonomy): domain Eukaryota; kingdom Viridiplantae; phylum Streptophyta; class Magnoliopsida; order Asterales; family Campanulaceae; genus Codonopsis; species Codonopsis lanceolata. The sequence goes on along the minus strand of CM028378.1, from coordinate 136,407,508 downwards.
CGTGACCTTAATGTCATGTTTATCGAAACGAGTGCTAAAGCTGGATTCAACATAAAGGTCCCTTTCTCTCTCTCCAAAAGAAACAAACACACACAGAATGCTTTTTAGCTTTCCATTGTGTTTAACCAACCAAAGTTTAATTTGAATAAGGCAATTGCTTGACAATGCCTAAAGCGGATGAATGTTGTAAACCACTTCCTATTGGTAGATAATATTAAGTTTTGGATAACAAGTTTATAGAAGGCGTAATACAGAGATCTGTTACGGTACTTTGGGCGAATGTTCAACTCGGTTACTGCACTTGGAAAATATTCAAAATGGTGTGTTATTCAGGCTAACACTGTTCTCCAGAGAGTGCTCTTATGAGACCCCATGGTCAATGTGAGAAAAAAGTAATATTAAGAGAGTTTGTTCACAATGGACGTTGATGCTCAACCCTTCGCTCGACTTTTCAACTTGTTTCCGATCTTGCTCGACTCCAGGTTCTGATTTGACATTTTAGTACTTACTGTAACTCCATCTCTGTAGGTGCAAATTCTTATCCAAAATTGAAAGGCATATCTGCATTTCTTTCCAGTGTATGCTCCACCAGACTCTCTTGGAAAAACCTTATGCAGAAAGTAGATTAAACAAATAATGTAATAAACCTGAGGGTATCTGTGTCACTTGCCATTTTGAAATCTTTTGTCCACGAAAAATAAAAACGTTAGCCTGAGTCAATCGGGGCGTCTACCCTGGTCTAAGCTGCTAATGACATGTGAAGGATTTGTTTGGCGAGACAGGATTGATATACTCCCTTTGTTCCACCCAAAGAGTCCATGTATGGAAAGTCTAATTATTAAGAGATACTCCCTCCGTCCCAAAATTATCGTCTGGGTTGACTTGGTGCACGGTTTAAACAAACACATTTGATTAGATTATTAATATTAGTTTGATGTGTAGTTTACTTTAAAAAACTCATGTGTATGTGGTCCATAATTAAAGTAGGATGAAAAAGTAAGGGTATAGTGGTAAAAGTGTTGTCCTAAAAAAGAAAGTTTCAAACAAGACAATTATTTTGGAACAGACGAAAAAAGAAAGCAAGACTATAATTTTGGGATAGAGGGAGTATAAAACTAGCATTATAATTGGTCATAATTACAAAAATGTTGAGCATAACCAATATGTTAATATCAAAAAATGTGGAGGGTAAAGTTGAAATGTTATGGAGATGATAAACATAATTTTTTGAAAGTGGACTCCTAAAGTGAAACATCTAGTGAATCATCCCAAAATATTATGGTACACTTTTTACCTGGAACAGAGGGAGTAATACTGAGACTATACCGCCCATTAGATAAAGCTCATCGATCAAAGGGCACAGCTAAACCTTGTTTTTGTTGACATTGGATTTTTCCGGACATCAAAATAGATCTGAACAATAAATCTAAGTCCAATGATGGTATATATAACAGTAACCTAGTTGAATGTACGTAAAAAATACAATAACCAAATTTTGTATTAAGCCTTTAATACAGTGGTGAGTACTTCATGAATGCTGGCCACTTTATTGAGCATTGAAGTTTACCATATCACATGTAATCCATTACGGGTTGAATCTTTGTCCCTTTCACCTAGTTGCATACGTTGACAGCATCAGTGAACCTATCTGCAGGCTTTATTTCGGAAAATTGCTGCTGCATTGCCGGGAATGGAAACACTTTCTGCAACAAAGCAAGAAGACATGGTTGATGTGAATTTGAGATCTACAAGCGCAACAGCGTCATCCCAAACTCAATCCGGTGGATGTGCTTGCTAATAAAACTTGGTGTTGCAGTCCCTGCCTTTGAATATCTATACTCCATTTATGGCTCTTTTGAGTGTTATCGTTTCTTGCAACTATCTGTAAAGTTATTCATTTTTTTCCTTGCAATTTTGTTGTTGACGTACTTGTACGAGTGTAGAATCAACCGTTTTCCCTGCAAATCCTCTGGGATACAAGATATAGAGGAAGGTAGTTACAGTAAGGACTGAAGTGGAACCCATTATTATTGGTTTTAGTTTGTGTTATGTTGTATTAAGACTTACATGGAAGAGTAAAGTTTTTGACTCCATGTATTCACACTTTCTCGGGTTTTAGCTATCGAGCTTCAAGTTGTTGGTGTTTGCATTTGTACATGTTTGGTTGAGTGGTGAAGGACTCATACAAAATATACTATTTGCTGCTGCAAATAAGCCCATTGTGATGCTGCAAGTTTACTCATAAAACATGGTGTTGCAGTCCCTATTCCCTAGTTTGTATTTCATTGATGGCTGCTAATTTTTCTTCATTTCTTGTAACTATATGCAAAGTTGATAGACAATTATTTTAGAACAGACGAAAAAGGAAATGAAGATGATAATTTGAAAACGGAGGGAGTATATTAGATTAGATGATAATAGTTGTAATTATTATTAGTGGGAAATACCGTATATAGTTCATTTTCTTGTATATTTCTTTCATTCTTATAACTCATTTCTTGTATAAGATTCTTGTACCCTACTCTTTGTGTAACTCTAATTGTAACTCCCTATATAAATAAGTGATTCAATCAATGAAAAAGCTATGTCGTTATTCATAATTATTGTTCCTAAACCTCCTTCCCTTTATTGCCGTTGCCTAACACTTTCGCCTCCATGGCTTCCGGCAACCAAACCCTCACCGACCAAAACCCCGTTGATCCGAATCAAACCTTCCAACTCATTAATATCTCCCACAACATCTCCAAACTCACCACCACCAACAACATCGCTTGGAAACACCAAGTTGAGGCAACCCTCATTAGCTATGACCTCTACAAGTTCGTAGATGACCCACATCCATGTCCGCCTCCCACCATCCTTTCCAAGGATGCTCAAACATCCAAGGATGTTCCTACGCCCAACCCACAATACCAACCCTGGATCCGGCAAGACAAACTTCTGTTTGGCGCCTTTGTTGGCTTCCTTTCTGCTCCCTTAGTTCCTTTGATCCAACAGACCGCCACTACCCGCGATGCATGACAAACCCTTGCTTACACCTATGCTCGCCTAACCCGTGGTCATATCAAGTAGATCAAGGACTATCTCAAGCAAGCTTCCAAGGGCACTCAGTCGATCTCCGAATACATGCAGTTCGTCAAAGGTCGAGCTGATGAGCTCGCTGCTCTTGGAAAACCACTCGACCACGAGGATCTCATTGAGATCATCCTCGGGGGTTTGGATGATGACTACGGCCACATTGTTGATGTGGTCAAAGGTTGCGACACTCCTATCTCGTTTGATGAGCTTCATGAAAAACTAATCAACCGCGAGCTGTTTCTCAAGCAGTCCCAGACCGCGTCCTTCTCGCATCATGTTTCGGCCAATCCTACTGCCCCGAGGACCAACCATCCTAGCAAGCTTGGTAATTGTCCTCGTAACCTAGGCAACCCTCTCAGTCCTCGGCAATAACTTCTCGAAAAGAACGACCATATCTTGGAAAGTTTCAAGATGTTGCCAACAGGGACACACATTTGCTCGTTGCCTCAACTATCAACTGGTCCCCACCACACCTCTGTCCGTTGCTCCTAACTCGGGCAATGGCTCCAAGTGGCAACCACACACAACCATAGTAGACACATGGACACTGAGCTGACTTCTTGATAGTGGTGTCTCTCACCATGTTACTAGTGATCTTGGAAATTTATCTCTACACTCTACCTACATAGGCACAAATGACATGGTCATTGGTGATGGTACATGGTTAACTATCTCCAAAACTGGTTTTTCTTCTCTTTTCACACAATCACACACATCTGCCTTGAATAATGTTCTCTTTGTACCCAATATGAAACGTAACCTCATATCCATATTTCAATTTTGCATCTCAAATAAAACATCTATTGAGTTCTTGCAATCTTCTTTTCATGTGAAGGATCTACTGACAAGGAGCTTATTGCTGACTGGACACTCTAAAGATGGTGTGTATGAATGGCCGACCACAAAGACTGACATCATCGGCTTGGTCATCCTTCTGAACCCGTCCAACATCAGATTCTATCTAGTTTAGCTTAAGACATTGCTCGCATTAAACAAACACACTGTAATGATTGTTTATGCAATAAAAGTCATAAAATTCCTTTATCTCAATCTACTATTGTGTCTACCTCTCCGCTCCAAATCATTTACTCTGATGTTTGGACTTCCCCCTTCATTCTGTCGATGTGTTTAAATATTATGTGATCTTTGTTGACCACTTCACACACTACATATGGCTCTACCCCCTCAAACGCAAGTCTGAGGTAGCCACCATATTTCCCCGCTTCCAGGCCCTGGTCGAAAACTATTTCAAAACGACCATTGTCACTCTTTACTCGGACAATGGAGACGAGTACACTGGCCTTGCTCGGGACACTAGCTTGGCCACTATCTATTCGTTAACGGCATCTCCCATCTCACCTCACCACCTCACACTCCGGAATACAATGGGTTCTCGGAACGTCACCATCGCCATATTGTTGAAACAGGCCTCTCCCTTCTTTCCAAAGCATCTGTCCACTGCCTTTCTGGTCGTTTGCCTTCCAAACAACAACTTACCTCATAAATCGGCTACTCAACATCTATCTCCCTACCAAAAACTGTTCGGGTCTCCGCCCAACTACTACAAACTTTGTGCCTTTGGTTGCCTTTGCTACCCTTGGCTCCGCCCATACTTCGCCATAAGCTCGCTGCTCGCTCCACCCCGTGTGTCTTTATTGGTTACTCGCTCACCCAAAGTGCCTATCTTTGCTATGATCTGAACACCACCAAATTGTTCGTTTCCCGTCATGTTCGGTTTGTCGAGTCCGAGTTCCCCATGTCCAACCTCGAGTTACATCTTTCTCGCCCCATTGATTCCACACAAGCTACCTGGTTACCTCCTCATGATATTATCCCGGCTTCATACACAACGTTTGCTGCCCGCTCCAGTGACTCTGCGCCAGTTTCTCCTAGCACTAATCAGATCGTGGTTGATCTCAACTCTCCCATACACCAACCTCATTTAGTCAGTACTATGCCCGCTACCAGTCCTGCGCGTATACTGCTCAACCCTCATCGGCACCTAGCACCCTGCCCGAGGACAACTCTATGCCTGCTACTGGCTCTTCCTCGGCACCAAGTTCCCCGCCCGGGGAAAACACTGTGCAAATTACTCCGGTGCCCGTTGAACCCGAGGACAATCCAGTGCCCACTGCCCCAGTTCATGTGCCTGCTGCTGCTGGTATCTCATCTATTGTTACTTGCTCCAAGAACAATATCTACAAGTCACTCACCAACTCAGCCTCTCGGTTCAACTAGTAGTAGACAATGAACCGACTTGTGTCACACTGCAAATGGATCTTCCGTATCAAACGTCATGTTGATGGCACCATTGATCGCTACAAAGCTCGCCTAGTTGCCAATGAGTTTCTCCAGCAACCAGGTGTTGACTATCATAAGACCTTCAACCCAGTGGTTAAACCCACTATAGTGCGACTAGTTCTATCCTTGGCCGTCTACCGAGGATGGGCTCTTCGGCAGCTCGATGTGAACAATGCATTTCTCCAAGGTACTCTTCCGAGGAGGTATTCATGGCTCAACCTCCGGGATTCATCGACAAGGACAACCCTTAGTATGTATGTCGGCTTCACAAGGGTATCTATGGTCTAAAATAGGCTCCTTGAACATGGTACAATGAGCTGCGTCAATTTCTCCTTGCCTCCGGGTTCAAAAACTTTGTGGCCGGCACATCAATGTTCATCCTTAATATAGAGGGCACCATCATATATCTCTTTGTCTATGTCGATGACATTATCATCACTGGGAACCAACCCGCTATTGTTTAGACCTTCATCTCCCTGCTCGCTTTTCGCTTAAGGTCCTTGGTGACCTTTACTATTTCCTTGGTGTTGAAGTTGTTAAACGACCAAATGGTCTTCCGCTCTCTCAGCACGATTATATTGCAGATCTCCTCGCTCGCACGGGCATGACAGATGCCCGCCCGGTTGCTACTCCCTCGCCACCTCGCTAACTCTGACACTTCAGTCGTGTACTGCTCTCACCGACCCTATAGAGTTTCGGTCTGTGATTGGGAGCCTTCAGTATCTGTCTCTCACTCGCGCCCTGGAATGCGATCAATCGAGTTCTTCGATATCTATGCGGGACCATTGATGCTGGAATTCTCCTTCATCGTCAGTCTCCTTTAGCTCTCTATGCTTTGACCGATACCGAATAGATGGGCAACAAAGATGACTACACTTCCACCAGCGCCTACATTGTCTACATTAGCAGCAACCCGATCTCTTGGAGCTCCAAAAAACAACGCACTGTTGCTCGCTCCTCGACTGAAGCTGAATACCAAGATGTGGCTGCTACTACTGTTGAGGTCCGCTGGATTGTGTCTCTCCTCGGCGAGCTGGGTCTCACATCCTCCACTCAACTCGTCATCTACTGTGACAATGTGGGCGCCACTAGTCTTTGCTCGAACCCAATTTTCCATACTCGCATGAACCATATGACACTAGACTTTCACTTCATTCGGAAACATGTTTAAGACGGGCTATTACGGGTTTCCCATGTCTTATCGGCCGATCAGTTGGCCGATGCCTTTATCAAGCCGCTTGCTTACCAGCGCTTCCAGATGTTACTTCACAAGATTGGTCTCTCCTCTCGGGTGTCCATCTTGTGGGGGCATATTAGAGAATAATAGTTGTAATTATTATTAGTGGTAAATACCGTATATAGTTCATTTCCTTGTATAGTTTTTTCCTTATTATAACTATTTCCTTGTATAGATTTCTTGTACCATACTTCTTGTGTAACCATAATTGCCGTAATTGTAACTCCCTATATAAATATGCGATTTAATCAATGGAAAGGCTATGTCGTTATTTATAATTATTGTGAGTTTCTACGTTTCATAGGCGATTGAATTAGACAAACCCATCCCTGTCCAGAAACAATATAATGGGTAGACTTAACCATGTCGGGGTTGAAGCAACAAGTGGATGCCCACTTTTGTTCAATCATCATCGCCTTGGGCTTTACCAATCTCGCCAAATGTCAATTTGTTCCCTTTTCTTTTACTTTTCATTTGTTTTGTCAAATTTCATTTTAGTGGTGAGACGCATCAAATCCGCATTTGTATTGGAGATGTTCATTTTAATTGAATGTGAATGAAGTGAGAAAAATTACTTAATATAATTGAATGTGCTAATTACCCACGGCCACCTAGGATCAAATCCATGCTCGGATTGGTGATGCTTTAGCATAGTATACTATATATTTTGTCTTGAATTAATGAAAAAAATGGATGCCGTCAGTCAAAACTTAATGATATATTTTAATCCTCTAAAAAAGCTTATCTAAACAAAGCCAAAGTGACCCCTAAACCTAACCCCTAAAGTCAAATTCTAGTTGAGGATGTGAATACATCATAGTCATCATTTTCTTTTTAAAAAACTCTTCCTATTAGTTGTTCAATTTTCTATTTTTTTTGGCAAATTTATTTTAGTGATGGAATGCATGCTACATAAAATTAAATTCATAGTTGAACTGAAAATGTTTATTTTAATTGAATGTGAATAAAAATAGAAAAATTATCACGTGTTGAGAGTGTTAATTGTGGATAACCACATGAAATCAAATTCACGGTTGCATCGGTCATGTTCTAAATTCTATACCCTAAATATTTGGCCTTTTCAAACTTGATGAAAACTTTTAGGAACACATAGTTTTCACTAAGGACATACCCTAATTGTAACAATATAATGTGCAAAAAATAAAATTGCACAAGCTTAGACTATTATTTGTAAAAAAAAATCATAATCATTACACATAGCTTTAAAATATTAAATTTATCATTCAACAAATTGGTAAAACTTTATTAATTGAGGAAGTCAGTTGAGTGTGAATATAGCTTTTTCGGAAATCAGAATGGCAATAATACTTAGGAAGATGAAGACAAAAAATGTGATATATACTTCTGGGTTGATGCAAAGCACTTGACAATATACTGCAGAAATCCTTTGATATGTTGATGGAATGGACGATCACTTTGTTCGCCGAAAATACCACGACCATATGTTGAGGAGTACACATCAATAAGGAGCGGGAATTGTAATCTCACGAATGAAGTGACGGGAAGACAAGATAATACAACCAACGGAATAATTACCCATCCATTTCTCCCGCCAAACACAAGATAAACTGCGGTGCTGAACGCTAAGACCATCGATGTTATCGAGAGGAAGAGGGTAAGCAGGCCAAATACTAACCTCTTGGGCAGAGTATGGAGAAAGTCTTCTTCTGCGTAGCGTGCAGTCAGTATGGACAAGAACATTAACAATGATGTTGTTGACATGAAAAAAGCGACTGTGTCTGAAACTGCATATATCAAGAATGCTGTATCTTTGTAAAACACTGGCTGGCCATTATATTCTTTGTTACCACCAGGTACAGTAATTGCTGCTGCAAAGACCATTGTGATGATGAGTGCTGCTGCAATACTGCACGAGTTTGCCGTGTCTTTCATCCATTTCTCTCCTTCTATCACCAACTCTTTGTGCTCTCTTGTGAAAACCATTTCAGGAGTCTCTTTCGAAGAGTTGGGATATATTCGAAGGAACGGATTTGATAGCTTCTCCACTTGCTGTACAATAATAGCTCTTATAGTAAGATGGAGAAGAATGGTTTCTAAGATAAGAATCAACATAATTTATTTTTTACATTGAGATTCACATGTAACCAAGAGAAAAACTTTAAGTACCAACTAAAACCAACTAGCATTTTAAATGAGCATGTTTTATGAGTCCAATGTAATGAGCCAGCGAGAACTTAGTAAGTACTACCGTCTTAATAAGGTGGTTGGTCAGAATGGAAAGACTTGGATTACCTTAAACCATTGTAACTCTCGTTGCATTTGTAATGCTGCACCTGAAACAAGGTTGAGTTTGTGCTGAGGCGCCTTTCCCCCAGCCAAGTGCAAGATGCTATTACCTTTGGTATCAAAATGAAATTTCATATATTCTTGTAATTCATTCATCTGACATGTTATGTTGAAAACTTTCTCACACCGATTAATAACCGCTATTTCAGTTATAGTATGGTTGCTTTCGTCCCTAGACCAAATTGTATGGGGAAGTATAAGTAGAATCTCTTCAACTACTTCATGGGTTCCAAATCTTGCTGCAATGATGAGTGCTTCGGATGAACGACTACGAAAAGAAGCGTCATCATTCGAAGATTTCACAGCTTCACACAAGCATTTAACAAGTTGAACAGCTTGATGATGTAGTAATTTCTTTTGTTGGATGATCTTGATTGATGACACTACAAAGATGGGCCGCAATGACCGATATGATAAATTTTAATTTCATCAATAGTTTAATGTGCTTAAAAACAAAATTATGTGTTTTCACTCACCCAATAGTATCACATCCCAAAGCATCAACTTCAATCTGTTACAAAATACTACACAAAGATGTTCAAGGTACCGGAGAAAATTAGTAATTCGATATAATCATTGTCATTGAATACTATAAGTTAATTAATTTCCCTACCGATGACCTAGTCTATGAACTTAGCAGGTAAATTCATTGTCAATTAGTATAATGTTTTATCAATATTGACCTAACAGAAGCTAGTTGGGGATGAAACATTTACCTCCAAGATAATGCACCCAGTGATGGAGCAAGGTTTGAGTGTTATTAGCTGGGTTCTCAACGTCACTGTTACCTCTATGCCTGTCATTATAATTCTCAAATTGGCAGGAACGCCTGATTGCATGACCCAAAATGTACAAAAATAAGAATAATGATAAAATTGTTAGAGCCATTAATATTGTGCCACATCGATGATATGTATATGAATAGATATTGCTCATTATATATTTGCAAATGAGGGACTACCCCATCTAATATCTACTGGTTTTAGGAGGAATAGAATATAGTGTAATTATAAAACTCAGGCTACTCTTCTCTCACCAAACCAAAAGAGAAAAGAGAAGTAGAATAAAATTCAAAATAAGCTATACATTCATTTTCGTGAGAAACTCACATGAGTAGATGAAGCTTTCTACAAAGTTGAGCCTCATTCCACTCCGAAAGCAAGAAGGCATTTGAGCTATCCTACTCAAAGGCGACAAGTACGGCTTGCATATCAGTTGCGCTGAATGAGGATAACGTTTAACCAAATCCAATGCCAAATCTGGATATACATTACAATGTAACAACAATCAGATAGTCAATGAGTAATTTCTAATTCCTTATGAAAATTGAATGTTTTTCTAATGTAATTTTGATGTATTTGAAAAAAAAAATTACATCTTAGTTTGACCAAAAATGTCAAACGGAACAATAATTTAGGGTCGGAAGGAGTATTATTCTATTGGCCAAAGGGAACAAGAAATCACTCAATGAGTGTGTGTGTGTGTGTGTGTGTAAATTGGATAAATATTCTACTAGTTAGAAAAGGCATATATGTTGAAACATCACACAATGCGTGTGTGAATTGATGATAGTTACATGTTTTTGGAGTGGTAGGTTTAAGTAAGAGGCTAAGAGCATGTAGTGTAATAGATGCATGCACAAATTACCTTGCCGATTGATAAGATAGAATACGTCAACTCAGGACTTGAATATGGTACGACCAATTACAAATGGGAAAAGTAAAATAGATCATGAAATCAAGTTGAACTCACCAAAATTTTCGGAAATAATCATTGGAAGCAAAAGTGCACTAGCAGATTCTCCAACGTAGTGATCATCATTGCACAACTCCTTGAAATACAAATAAGTGTCCCTGTGTTCATACATAACAGCAGTATAAATTGGCAAAGTACCGCTGGCATCCTCAACAGAGAGGAGTGCAGGGTTTTTCTTCATCAAGATTTTTGCAGCCTCCGTGTTTCCTACAATTGCTGCAATATGTAGGGCCGTCCGGCCAAAATTGATCTCTTTTTGGATCAGTGCGTGAGTTGGCAAATATTCCACCAGGTTCTCCAAGAAATGAATATTCTTTCCAGTCACAACGGCCAAGTGGAGAAGTGTAAAGTCGCTTTCTAAGATGGTAGCAGTTGCCGCATCCTTGTCTTCGTCTAAGATATTTTTGGTTGCCTCCCAGTCGCCTGCTAGTGTAGCCTCGTACAATGGGATGTACTTGCGAATAGTACTTTTCTCTGTTGTGTGCCAACTTGGTGGTTAATTGGTAGTTGTTGGATACGTGCAGGGGTATATATAACATAGTTGTTGGATTGCACTCGTTTTTTTATTTCATTTTGTCTTTCTTATTTTTTAGTTAGTTATTTTTTTATCTATCTATCTATCTATCTATTTATCTATCTATCTCTCTCTACATATAAAAGTTAAGGTTATTTTTTTATAATTTAATATATGAACAAAAATAACCATTCATCAAATAAACCCCCATCATTTAATTAAGGACAAAACAAATAAATTTACCACTAATCATACAACTTTTCTTACAACTAAGTCTTGAATTAGGGAAAATTGTTTTAGACAAAAATAATTTTACCCTTCTTCAAAACTTAGTTGTAAAAAAATTATAGAATTAATTGTACGACTAGCACGGTTGGATAATTATACCCCCAAAAAAATTACACGTGAATGTGTGATAATAAAAGTACAAAGATGTCAAATTTTGTAAATCAAATGGCCTAATTAAAATACATTAATATATATAATTACTTCAATGAGTGGCAGTGCCACATTATTGAGCTAATCATATCTTATTAGAACTGCTTGACGAAGGGAATATTTAATTGTGTTAGACCCAATTTAATTCCCAGTAAGGAATTAATATAATTAAGCATAAATACGCAAATAATGCAAACGATAAGTATTAAGGACTCCAAGTTTTGAATTAATCAAACAATATTAACTACACGGGTGGAGTTTTACGTACCTTTTTCACTGCGCTCAGTTACTGACTTTTTCTCGATGAGCGTGTGCTCAGTTACTGACTTTTTGATAGTAACAACATTTGACACATTAAACGTAGACGTGTATGGGTATTCTTTAACACCGATGTCTTCTTCCTCTATTTCTTCTTCTTTGTTTTCTGAATGAATTAAACAATATCACTTTCATTAAAATTATCTTCCAGAGATGATGTTAAAATAAATAAACTATTTTTTGAGATCATTAAAGGAGAAAACACAACATAAGAACATATATATGTTAGTTTCGGATTCTTATTTCTTGTGGCACAATAAAGTTTCGGAGCCTTTATCGATCCAAAAAGAAAACAAAAGTAATCAAGTCGTACATTTTTTGTTAGTTCATCCTAAAAACAAGAGCCACGTTTCTAGGATTTAAGGTCAAATTCTATTTTATAGTGATACATAAATAGAATTGTTTCTCTACTCCAAAAAGAAAGTACTGTAATACTTTTCATTTTGGTTTGTCCCAAGAAAGTGTAGCATTTTCCACATTTTTTCAAAATTTTCTTTCCTTTCGAAGATATAATATTTATGTATTATGTCATACCAAAAAACATATATTTAGTCCAATATAAAGAAATATAGAGAAGCAAAGATCTATTTCTGCTATAAAAGTGTGAGTTGTTATAAATTAATGTATGAACAATTAACATTTTATCTAATAAACCATCCACTATTTAAGGACAAACAAGTAAATTTATCATGATAAAAGATAATATTTGTACAATTACATTTAGTAAATACTCACCATTGAGTAATATCAAATAAGTAAATTTTTCATGGGCTAATCAATTCCATTAATGGTTAAATAATAATTTGGTCCCTCGACTTGTACTTAACTTTAAGTTATGTCCTACCTCTTTGAATTATATTCATTTAGTCTCATATGTCTATTTTTAAGTCTAATTCCCCTCCTGCAATTACCGTTACAAATGTTGTCAAATATTTTTGAATGAGACAAAAATACTCTTACTAAGATGAGTGACTAAACCTTTATTCGTAATTTTTATATGACCTACTTGTTTTGATGATGTTACAAACAAACCTTATATTGCTGATTTCATGGCACTTCAACTAACGGAGTTATGGTCATGGATTACCGGTGTCCAAATTTGTATTCTTTGGTCTATGGTGTGCATTTGGGTTGTACTATGCTAGTGGACTTTCTTAAAGTTCAGGGACTAATGGTATAATTTGCCTCTAAATAAAATTCAAAATTTATTTTTTTGGGACATTTTTTAACTTTAAAGTTAATTATGAGACAAATTTTAATTATTTTTGGATTATTGAAACAATTATTCATTAATTTTTATTACAAACATATCTTAAATATCAAATGGTTAACTAAATGATAGGATTATAACTAAATCCAATTTTTCACTGAAGTAAAATGACTAAAATAATCATCATGTGAGATGCACGTGTCATTTTCCATGAGTATTATTAACTCTCATTGACGTGAGGGGATAAAGTGAGACAAATAGCAAAATTGTGTATAAAAGTGGGACACTTAATTTGTAAGCTAGGGTGCAAGGTGAGATTTAAGTAGATGCTTCCGGGTGTGAATCGTATTTTGGCACCATAAAAATTAGGCCCAAAAAACAAATATCCCATGAAAGCCTCAATCAAATCTCACTTTAGTTTTTTATGATTAATTTAATGAATTAAATAATATTTTGGTCCCTGGACATTAGCAAACATATTAGTTTTGTCCTTGGGCTCTAAGACATATTCATGCCATCCCTTAATTTATTTTTTGGATCAATTTCTCCCCTCCCACCGTTACCGTTACATTTTTCGTACAATATTATTTCAAATGCCAAAAATACCTTAAAATTTTAATATGGGATGACTTTTCAAAATGTCCAAAATATAGGGGGGGTTAATGTGTCAATTCAAAAAGGAGTCTCTTCAACCTTTGAGATTCAATGTCAGACTCCGACAGTCTCGACTCCATCGGTGGACAAAAACTAATCTTGATTTGGATCTCCAAGAGACTCTAGGTAGGGTTTTCTCCCATCAAAAAAAATAATTCTAATAATAATGTAAATCCTTCCATCCTATTCTCTCTTGCTCAAAAACCTTCTTCACATCTTCTTCTCCTTGTCTTTGTAATTGCATACAACATTCTTTCCCAATTAAAAATGGAGTCTCTTCAACTTTTAAGATTCAATGTCAGACTCCGGCAGCCTCGACTCCATCGGTGACAAGTTCGTGTTCCGTGTCCCATCTGATTTCGTCGCCAGTGAAACCTCAATCGTCTCCGAAGAAATCTACGCCGTTCGTGGTTTCATCAAAGACTTTCACGTTGGCAGCGCTCGTTTACTTCTTAGTACCTGCGTCGATAGTAATGGTTCACCCGAAGGAAAGTCGTCGTTTTCTACCGTCCAAGTCCATTGCCCGTCTAGCCAATTTCAAGGTGTTTTTAATATTGGTGTGATGGTCTACGACGATTCTTAGTAGGAGATCTAGATCAAGGTCCAAATCTGAAACTGGAGAGAGACCCACCTCAAAAATGGAGATAGAAACCAAGATCTGAAAATTTGATTTTTGGGTATGTATAAACTCTTCAACTGTCACATTTGATCTAGGGTTTCACTCCAATACCCATTTGTTAGATTTTGTATTGTATGTATTCCTCAGAACCACCGTGTGCCCTGCCATTGTCGCCGTCGGGAGGCCGGAGTTTGACATTGAATCTCAAATGGGTTTCAATGGAAAGCTTGCTCACTCCTCTCCCATAGTGAGCAATCTCTTTCAATTAGTCACCTTCTACACTGCCCATAATCTGTTCACGATAATGGGTCGATGCCGGAGAAGAATTCGAATAGGTCTTGTGCGATGTTGATGGCGGGGGTGGAGACGGGGTGGAAAGAAATATGAGGCTTTCAAAGTTGATGACTCTTTTTTGAATTGGCACATTAACCTCCTATATTTTGGACGTTTTGAAAAGTCATCCCATATTAAACTTTTAAGGGTATTTTTGACATTTGAAATAATATTGGACGGAAAATGTAACGGTAACGGCGGGGTGGGGGAAATTGATCCAAAAAATGAATTAAGGGATCACATGAATATGTTTTAGAGACCGATGACCAAACTAATATTTTTGCTAATGTCCAGGGACCAAAATATATATTAATCATATGTATGTATATATATTTACATATATATAAATATATAAAACTTCATTAATTCTCGTGAATAATATGCTTTAAAATCTAATACTCCCTCCGTCCCTAAATTATCGTCCTCCTTTCCTTTTTCGTCTGTCCCAAAATAATTGTCTACTTTAAAACTTACCTTTTTAGAACATCACTTTTACCATTTTACCCTTACTTTTTCACCTTACTTTAATTATGGGCCACATATACATGTGCTTTAAAGGAAACTACACATTAAACCAATATAAATAATTAAGTCAATTGTTTTTTTTAATCTGTGCGCCGAGTCAAGCAGGACAATAAATTAGGGACGGAGGGAGTATTATATAATTTTGAGAGAGAGATATATATATATATATATATATATATATATATATATATATATATATATATATATATATATATATATATATATATATATATATATATATATATATATATATATATATATATATATATATATATATATATATATATAGTTTTTTTTTCGTATATAAGAACTTTATTGTATTGATTTTTATTTTTTATGATGGTGATTAACTAATATTGATTATAAAAAATAAGTAGTATAATTTTAATAAATATAAATTAAATATTCGTATGATACAAAAAAATTTGGAAACAAAAAATAAGCAAGCTAGCTTATATTATTTTTAAAAAGTTAATTAAAAAAAGAGATACAAGAATAACCAACAAAAAAGACAAAGGTGCATGATAAGTTGCTATACAATTGTAAAAATTATACATTCTAAATGAAGAAAAAACCAAAGCACTAAAAATAATAAACACACAACAATACAATTTATAAATTTGAAAACTCTGTTAAGATGAAATGATAAAAATATCTCAATAATTATAAGCAAACAAATAAATGAAGGCAAAACACTTTACAAAAATTATTAATAACACGTGCAACACACGTGTACCTAGCTAGTACGATATTAACAGTTTGACTAAACAAATGCTGCTTTTTTTAGGGGGATGGGCTGTGGCGACCCCGACCCCGGACCCGAGATGGAACCGCGGACCGGAGCGCCAAACAAGACAATACGAGACAAGAAAGGAAGAACATGCGAGGACTAAATATTTTTAAAACTGACGTGACGCAACATTTCAGTCGCAAGAGAACTCGACACAAAAGGTCGGCATTTAAAAAACGATTTCACCTGATAAACAGTTAAGCAATTAATCCAAGTCTTCGGCGACACTACAAACCCAACCCAAGCTAAGCAGTATATACAACAAGGAAATAAATAAGAGCTAATAGGATGCTCAGCGGAAGTCTATACGTAGTGAACGCTAACAAGATATACAAGGCACGGCTAACATAATTGCCGGCATCAAGAGAAGTACAAATACTACATGAGTTAATACTACAAGTAGCTAACAGGAATACACGAGTTCAAGTCTATACAATCCCAAGCATAGTCTAGATGACTAGCTTATACCCATCGTCCTTGCAAAATACAAAAGAAGAGAAGAGGACTTCTAAGAACCACCTCTTCAACTGCAAAAGCCTGATCAAAGGAAAACTAGAGTATACGAGCACTGCGATCCTCGGGGGAGGTCACGACTGCTAGGATCTAAAAAACAGGGAGCGGGTAAGTCATAATGACTCGTAAGCTATCAATCATGCATGACATGGCATTATGCAACACGTTAGGCAAGACAATATTACAATCATGTAGATCAAATATCTAAGATGCACATTATTGCACATAGTTCACATAATATGAGGATATAGAGCTGGGCCGCTTCGTAGACCTGCAAAACAGACACCTTCGGTAGCGTGCGGTTATCGATGGGTGTGATAATACATCGATCTTCCGAGAATATGCTCGGGATAATAGTAGTCAATCTCAATGGGCGCGTATTGGTTGGCCAAGGAGAGCTCTTTCCCCACCGTGGGTGGAGGGTGTGGTAACAAGTATGCCACTGGACTCATGCAATGCCAAGTAGTATTTACTCAACAATCAATCAGTATGGAACGAGTCCGACAAGAGCGTCCTCGTTCAAGACTAGTATATAATCTCATCAATAAACAATCAAGATTGAGATCGACAAGAGCGAACTCAACATATATCAAGTATGCATTTATTATGTCACAAGGATACAAGCATGACAGTCAATCCATTTCAATAGTCTAGAATTACTTTTCTAGTGTAACGCATGTAATAACGTCGTAGGGATTAATCATTGAGCCGGTATTGTTCGATAACTCACTAATGTCGACTCCGTTGAGTCATTTCTATAGTTCAAACCAAATAGAGTTAAACACTATTTGCATTTCCAACTCTTTTCTAAGTCATCGCATTGATTAATCTAAGTCATTAATCCAATTCATAACCATAGCTAACAATAAACTCAAGTTCCTAAATTATGGAACCCTAGATCACGTTTTCCCAAATAATGGTCGAAAGTCTATGACCCAAGAATAATAGTTATTTCTAATGTAGCGTAGAACACTTTTACTTCTAGGCTTAGTGTCCAAATCGAAACATTTGCTGTGAGAACCCAAACCCTACTTGTGTAACATGCCTTCTATACTTGATTAATATGTTCATTAGGTGCCTTAACATGTTTTAGAGTCCATATTGTTCATACCATGCTCGCATTAGGTCAACCATGATCGTAGTTGCTTGTATGCCTTCTATACGTGGCATGCTTCGTGTATCACCTTAGTACTTAACTAAGTCCTACTAGAACCTTAGTACATTTATAAAATGCTTAATGTATGCCTTAACATGTTAAAGACTTCATTCTGTTCATGTCATGCTTGCATTAGAGTTGTTACGTTCATAGCCTCTTGAATGCCTTCTATGCATTGCATACCTTGCCGTTTGTGCTTTGAGTGTTCGCCTTAGCATGTTAGCACTTAACCAAGTCTTGTTGGAGTGCTATTACCTTGCATAAATGACTTATAACATTCATCTTGATCATAGTAGGCTTGGTTGAGAGTTTAGAAGCATTGTTGCTTCGTTTGAGCCTTAGGGTTTCTCGGGATTGCCTTTGTTGCTCGTATTGTTTGTGTTTTAAACTTGCGAGAAGTTCATTTGAGTTCTAGACCAAGTGTACTAGTATTTATCATGCTTGCTCAATCATTGTTCATAGACTTGTTGAATTTGGTAATAAGATGACCAATTTATTCCTTCACAGATCAATCATGTTTTTGGGCAAACTTCGGGAAAATTCTGGTACTAATCTACTAAAGAGAATTTTCTAAAAATTTAGTATGTTTTTCCTACATATGTTAGGATACTCTCTGTAAAATTTGGTAATTTTCCAAGGTGTCTAAGTACCTCAATTAGGTCTTTACTTACGGCTGTGCCAGAATTCAGTTTTCAGGAAAACAACTTCTGTACTTGAACTTGTAGTAACCATATCTTGATCAATATAAGTCCAAATGGAGTACTTCAAAATTCTAAAATATAGTTCAATGAGTCTAGTTTCAGAAAAATCAAAAATCACCTCATTTGGAGTTGTGAGCGATTTATGGTCGATTTTACAAGATTGACTGTCCAGTAAGCTTTCCATGCGCCCGCCTCGACTTTAGTGAGGCGCCCGCCTCAACTTCTGGGAGCATTTCAACTTCAGCTTTCAGCCCCTGCATCTGAGGCGCCCGCCTGGGCTTTGGTGAGGCGCCCGCCTCAACATCAGAGGCCATTTACGGGATTTTTACTTCCTGTTCTGGTGTGTACGACTTTTGCCACTTAAACACCATTCCAAACCTCTTCTAAAACCTTCCTAACACCCTTGCTTATGTCCTAACATCACTTAACATGTTTTAAGAATGGATTAATCAACCATTAGTGAGCATTAATCAAGCCAAAATCAGATATTTTCTTACCACATGAGAGTGACACTTGTCCCACTCAGATTTTGAACCTTTAAACACCACAATCTGATGTTTTGACCTTCATTCTCCTCCTTCACTCTTCATGAACGAAATTTCTTCTTCTCCCAAGTCTCCCATGGCTCCTTGAAGGTGATCTCTTGGTCCTCCATCATCCTCTCATCTTTTGCTCAAGCTTCCTTCATTAAAAGTGTAGAGCTTGAAGTGTTGAGCAGTTTCAACCAAATAGTTTGTGCTCTTCCTATCTTCTTCCTTGGTGAAAGGTAAGCTATTGATTCCCCTTAGGAAGTATGTTAGTCTTGCCATGTCCCCCTCTTCTCATGTTTCCCATGCTCCTACCATGTCCATGCCATGCTTGATGAAGAGTTGAACTTGTAAGGATTTTGAATGAAATATTCATCTTGTAGTTTTTGGTCCTATGCCTAGAAGTAAATATGTTCTATGCCTCCTTAGGAACAACTATTGTTCTTGGATCAATGACTTTTGATAACTCTATGAGATTTTGAATTCTAGGGTTCCACATGCTAGGAATTGTTCATCTTATTGATTGGGTCCTATGCTTAGAAGCAAATGTGTTCTATGCCTTTCTAGGATTAACTAATGTTCTTGGACTATTGGCTTTTGATAACTTTTGAAATTATGATTCTTAAGTTCCCTTGAATTATGAAATGTTGAACTTGATAATTCTTGACTATGGTTGTTAAGTGGATTAACGGCCTAGTTACTCGACTTCGAGAACTTAGAAAAGGGTTATGGATGCATTTAGCATCTTAACTCTCTTGGATGAATTGTTAGAGACGACTCAACGGAGTTAACTTAAGTGAGCCATTGAACAATACCGGCTCAATGATCAATCCCTACGACGTTCTAAACATGTTTCTCTAAGAATGATAATTCTAGACTATTGAATTGGATTGATTACCATGCTTGATCCTTGATGTCATGTTATAGAATACCTATTTGACATGTTGAGTTCGCTCTTGTCGAACTCATTCCTGCTTGATTATTGATGAGAATATTTACTTGTCATGAACGAGATCGCTCTTGTCGACCTCGTTCCCTACTTGAAATTTGTTAAGTAGACACTACTTGACATTTGCATGAGTCGGTGGCGTCTGTCATTGATTCACACACGCCTCCACTTTGTGGCCACGGTGGGAAGTAGCTCCCTTGCTGTAATCTTCAAGAGCACCATTGGTGTCTATCCGGGCATTCCCTCGGAAGGTCGATGTACTTACGCATCCGACACATGCACGCTCAAGATAACGCTTGTATGCGTGAACTACGTAGCGGCCGGCTCTCCATATATCCTTGTCCTATGTGATTTAATTTCAAGCACCTATGTGAAACAATGTGCATCTTGGATATATGATCTCATGCTTATGTGACAATAACTTGCCTTGTATGTTGCATATTGCCATGACATGCATGATTGATAGCTTACAAGTCTTTATGACTTACCCATTCCCCTTTACTGCTTTAGATCCTAGCAAGACAGGTCCTTCTCGTTGAGGATTGCAGTGTTCGTGCTTTGTTCCTCCTTTTGTCAGCCGTTGCAGTTTGAAGAGGTGGTCTAGATGTCCTCTTCTTTTCTTTTGTTATTTTGCAAGGACGATGGGTTAAAGCAAGTCACTTAGACTATGCTTGGGAATGTGTATAGAACTTAATCTTGATGCTTTATTTAGCTACTTGTAGTTTAACTCTTGTAGTACTTGTAACCTCTTTATGCGGCATTGTGTAAGCCGAGCTTTGGTTATCTTGTATAATAGTTCACTACGTATAAGTCTTCATTGAGCGTACTATTAGCTCTTATCTAATTCTGTCTATAAAGCTGTTAGCTTGGGTTAGGCATGTAGTGTCGCCGATGACTTGGTTTAAATTGTTTAGCTTTATCGGGTTTTAAAAGTTTTAAAAATACCGGCCCTTTAGGGTCGAGGCGTGCTCGTCTCTAATGTTGCGTCACGTCGTTTTCTTGAATTGAGTCCTTGCATGTTTATTGTCCACTTGTTTTCCCCTATTTGGGCGGTCCGGCCGCGGTTCCTCCTCGGGTCGGTCCGGGTCGTCACTGATTAATATCGAGCTTGTTTATAGGTTAGCTATCGGCCAGGATAGGTTCCATGGCCTAGTTGGGTTAATTCTTGTGTGAATCATGACGTTGAGTGTTCTCTTTCGTGCCTTATTGGCAGATTCTTCGTTAATGAATAGGACTTAGAATCCTAAGTTCATTGTAATCTAGGTTCTCGTGAGTACAGTGTTCGTGTCAAGGAATATTACCTTTCTCCCGTTTTACTTTCAAGGCACAGTTATACCAAGAGTAGGTGTTACGCTACTATAGATCCATTGTTTCCTTGCTTCGCTACTTGAAATCATAGAAATCAGTTTGTCGGTCCCAAGAGTGATCGTCGTGGAATTCACTACAGCCAAGATTCATTGTACGCGTTTTGAGAGCGGAATGGCTTAGCCTCCCGTAGCACTTATTAATATTTCATTATTGCTATATGAATACTTGTACCCATTGTAGTTCATGATCATGTGTTCATGTCTTGCTTGCTTGGAGGAAACTTGAGTACTTGCTTCCCGATATTAATTTTAGTTAAGGAGATTATCTCAAATAATGAAATATTTTCATTCATGACCTGTTAAAATTTGTGATAAGCCAAGAGTTAATCACGTGCCACACCTTTCGAAATTGTTTTCAACCTATACGTGTTTTCATGTGAAATGATTAGTAGTGTATTTGTGGGTAAACATATTCTACCTACTGATTTTGAAATTTTGTTCTTGCCTCTTTGTTAACCTAATATATGAGGAAAGTATTAGCTTTGGGTATTGTGTTGTGCCTACCATTGATAAGTGGTTAATTGTGTGATTAATAACATACTTGAATTTTCTTGAACTTGGATATCGAAAACTACTTCGTGGATTCCTTGAAATTGACTAAATAATATTAGACCACCTTACCTTGCATGAATGTGTATATGTATGATAAAAACACGATTATTCCATACTTGTTATACTTGTATAGTATAGTTAAAATACTATGTTACATGAAGTTTGTACCCTATCTATATGTATACATCTACTGTAGTACCTAATCGTGAGTGCTTGGGCTGCCTAGTGTCGGGAATTGGAGGACTCTTTCCTGCTGCATGTTATTTAGATTGAAGGGATACCCTAATGATCAAGGTATTGTTGTGGTTTCAAGTTGAGACTTGGTGAGTACCCGATAGGTGATCGCATGATCTATGATTGGATTAATCGTCAACTTGTTTACGGCTTGACCCATAGTGATTTGAGGTCTACTAGTTAATAACTATTTGCTAGCCAAAGATTATTAAGTTATTGTCTTGTACCATTATTCAACTAATACGTTAATAGAGTATTAGCATCTTGTAAAAGGATTTATCTATCATTAGTGGATCGTTAAGGGTATGAATGTTTCATACTTGGCATACTTGCATGGTAGATTAAAATACTATGTATATGATATTGATTTCCATGCCTAAATGTAACTATATATTATGTGCATGAGACCTTCATAAAGGATGCTCTTATATGACTTGTAACCCCTCCCGCATCCTAAACGACGAAAGCTTTTGAAGTCACTTCAGAGGGCCCCTGACTTGATTATCAAGAGGTATTCGTCGGAGAACTAGAATGGTATAATATAATATAGGAATTGACTGAACCCGTTACCAACTGGAATGAAATTGTAAGTGGTATCTTGTTTTGCTTGTGCAAATATGTGCAACGTGTATATTGAAATCATGTTATGAATAAATTGAACCTGTGACATGATTGAATGAATTACATGGTATTGAATGTCTTCTTTGAAAGGCGAATATGTGGTCCATGATGATTGACTACTTGATTTTAGTGTAAGGGCGTTAGACCCTAGAGATTCGTGTTATGACCGGAATAATTTAGTTAGCCCAGAAAACACTTTGTTGGAAAGTTTGTTAGTTCGGTGCAACTATTGCACGTGCATATGAATCACTTGTTTAGTTGATAAGGAGGAATTTTCACCTCAATGTCCACGTTTGTTGGAACTTTGTAAACCTCGATAATGTCCTTGAACCCTGTCAAGAGTCAAGATGACTTGACTTTGGAATTGATTGGAGATGATATTTAAGTATTTTTCCCCTATTTTTGCTTTCCGATTCGTTTCTCCATGACCCGTATTTTTTGTATACGGCTTATCTACTTTATTGAGCTCGTTAGCTAAACTGTCCGACTCGCACTACTGTTTATGCAAGTGCTTGTCCTCTTCTTGCCTTGCCTCGCGACCGGGAATTAGAGTTTTACCTTGAGCCTTTGCCAGGGACTTCGCCTATATCTAGAACGCCTCACAGAATAGCTCCACGGGTTGTGAGAATTGAAAGAGTAGTTGTAAGAACTTCAAGATAGGAGTTCATTAAACCGAGTGTGTCACCGTGGGTGCACCGATATTGTTTGTGAAAGAAATAAGGTAATTTACGCCTTTGTATAGACTATCGAACCAGATTGCTATCAAGAATCGATATCCCTTGCCACACATTAATGATCTCTTTGATCAACTTCGATGCTTTCGGTTGGTTATTCTAAGTTTGACTTGAGGAGTGACTATTATCGCTTGATAGTTGAGAGGAGGATGTTCCAAAGACGCCTTTTCGTAACGTATGGCCATTATGAGTTCGTGGTTATGCCTTTTGGTTTGACGAATGCACCTGCAGTTTTATGGACTTGATGAATAGGGCTTTTCATGAGTATCTTGATTGCTTGGGGTGGTATTTATTGATGACATTCTTGTGTACTCCAAGTCACGAGAGGAACATAAGAATCATTTATGAGAGGTTCTTTCTATCTTGCGGAAGAAGCAACTTTATGCGAAATTTAGTAAGTGTGCTTTACGGCTAGAGCAAGTTCTTTTCTAGGGCACGTGGTGTCTAGTGATGGTATTGTGGTGGAGGTATTGGAAGATTTATTGCCGCTTGTGCTAAGGAATTCAAAGGTAGTTGAGATTCTCATTTACTACTAGTCGAATTTGCGTATAACAACGCTACCGATTCGATCCGATTGAGATGGCGCCATATGAGGCTTTAAATGGGTGTAAGTGTCGTTCACCGATTTACTGGGATGAAGTTGGTGAAGCAAAGCTATGGGGTTCGGAAATGGTACAATGATCAGGGGCGAGAGTGTGAAACTTATCGGACGCATTTCTTACGTACTCATAGTAGACAAAATAGCTCACTTGATTTCTTAACCGAGGCGTGATTTAGAGTTTCAGTTGGTGACTTTGTATTCTTGAAAGCATTCGCCCAGGGTACTAAGCGATTTGGGATGAAAGGTAAGCTTTCTCCTAGATTTATTGGACCATTCGAGATCCTAGAAGAGGATTGGGACTTTGGCGTGATCGGTTGGCATTGCCACCTTCTATATCGGATGTTCATGATGTCTTTCATGTCTCGATGCTACGCAAGTACTTAAAGGACGAGTCTCATGTCCTTACTTATGAGGAGATTACTATTGAACCTGACCTTTCTTATGATGAGAAGCCGGTGAGGATTCTTGATACGAAGGAACAAGTCTTAAGAACCAAAAGAATTCCGTTAGTGAAAGTCTTGTGGAAGAATCATAATATTGGGGAAACTACTTGGGAAACCAGAGCTTGTTATGAGAGAGAGATACCCTTCCCAATTCGATGATTCGGTATGAATTTAGGGACTAAATTCCTTTTAGTGGGGAGGATGTGAGAACCCAAACCCTACTTGTGTAACATGCCTTCTATACTTGATTAATATGTTCATTATGTGCCTTAACATGTTTTAGAGTCCATATTGTTCATACCATGCTCGCATTAGGTCAACCATGATCGTAGTTGCTTGTATGCCTTCTATACGTGGCATGCTTTGTTAAAATTGCTTCGTGTATCACCTTAGTACTTAACTAAGTCCTACTAGAACCTTAGTACATTTATAACATGCTTAATGTATGCCTTAACATGTTAAAGACTTCATTCTTACGTTCATGTCATGCTTGCATTAGAGTTGTTACGCTCATAGCCTCTTGAATGCCTTCTATGCATTGCATACCTTGCCGCTTGTGCTTTGAGTGTTCGCCTTAGCATGTTAGCACTTAACCAAGTCTTGTTGAGTGCTATTACCTTGCATAAATGACTTATAACATTCATCTTGATCATAGTAGGCTTGGTTGAGAGTTTAGAAGCATTGTTGCTTCGCTTCGAGCCTTGGGTTTCTCGATTGCCTTTGTTGCTCGTATTGTTTGTGTTTTAAACTTGCGAGAAGTTCATTTGAGTTCTAGACCAAGTGTACTAGTATTTATCATGCTTGCTCAATCATTGTTCATAGACTTGTTGAATTTGGTAATAAGATGACCAATTTATTCCTTCACAGATCAATCATGTTTTTGGGCAAACTTCGGGAAAATTCTGGTACTAATCTACTAAAGAGAATTTTCTAAAAATTTAGTATGTTTTTCCTACATATGTTAGGATACTCTCTGTAAAATTTGGTAATTTTCCAAGGTGTCTAAGTACCTCAATTAGGTCTTTACTTACGGCTGTGCCAGAATTCAGTTTTCAGGAAAACAACTTCTGCTTGAACTTGTAGTAACCATATCTTGATCAATATAAGTCCAAATGGAGTACTTCAAAATTCTAAAATATAGTTCAATGAGTCTAGTTTCAGAAAAATCAAAATCACCTCATTTGGAGTTGTGAGCGATTTATGGTCGATTTTACAAGATTGACTGTCAGTAAGCTTTCCATGCGCCCGCCTCGACTTTGGTGAGGCGCCCGCCTCAACTTCTGGGGCATTTCAACTTCAGCTTTCAGCCTGCATCTGAGGCGCCCGCCTGGGCTTTGGTGAGGCGCCTCACTTCAGAACGGGATTTTACTTCCTGTTCTGGTGTGTACGACTTTTGCCACTTAAACACCATTCCAAACCTCTTCTAAAACCTTCCTAACACCCTTGCTTATGTCCTAACATCATTAACATGTTTTAAGAATGGATTAATCAACCATTAGTGAGCATTAATCAAGCCAAAATCGATATTTTCTTACCACATGAGTGACACTTGTCATCCTGATTTTGAACCTTTAAACACCACAATCGTGTTTTGACCTTCATTCTCCTCCTTCACTCTTCATGAACATTTCTTCTTCTCCCCAAGTCTCCCATGGCTCCTTGAGTGATCTCTTGGTCCTCCATCATCCTCTCATCTTTTGCTCAAGCTTCCTTCATTAAAAGTGTAGAGCTTGAAGTGTTGAGCAGTTTCAACCAAATAGTTTGTGCTCTTCCTATCTTCTTCCTTGGTGAAAGGTAAGCTATTGATTCCCCTTAGGAAGTATGTTAGTCTTGCCATGTCCCCTCTTCTCATGTTTCCCATGCTCCTACATGTCCATGCCATGTTGATGAAGAGTTGAACTTGTAAGGATTTTGAATGAAATATTCATCTTGTAGTTTTTGGTCCTATGCCTAGAAGTAAATATGTTCTATGCCTCCTGGAACAACTATTGTTCTTGGATCAATGACTTTTGATAAATCTATGAGATTTTGAATTCTAGGGTTCCACATGCTAGGAATTGTTCATCTTATTGATTGGGTCCTATGCTTAGAAGCAAATGTGTTCTATGCCTTTCTAGGATTAACTAATGT
>CM028378.1:136326872-136380780 GCA_013146195.2 Codonopsis lanceolata | reverse complement strand
CAACACTTCAAGCTCTACACTTTAATGAAGGAAGCTTGAGCAAAAGATGAGAGGATGATGGAGGACCAAGAGATCACCTTCAAGGAGCCATGGAGACTTGGGAGAAGAAGAAATTTCTGTTCATGAAGAGTGAAGGAGGAGAATGAAGGTCAAAACATCAGATTGTGGTGTTTAAAGGTTCAAAATCTGAGAGTGGGACAAGTGTCACTCTCATGTGGTAAGAAAATATCTGATTTTGGCTTGATTAATGCTCACTAATGGTTGATTAATCCATTCTTAAAACATGTTAAGTGATGTTAGGACATAAGCAAAGGGTGTTAGGAAGGTTTTAGAAGAGGTTTGGAATGGTGTTTAAGTGGCAAAAGTCACATAAACCCAGAAGTAAAAATCCGTAATGGCCTCTCGATAAGGGAGGCGGGCGCCTCACCAAAGCCCAGGCGAGGCGCCTCAGATGCAGGGGCTGAAAGCTGAAGTTGAAATGCTCCCAGAAGTTGAGGCGGGCGCCTCACTAAAGTCGAGGCGGGCATGGAAAGCTTACTGGACAGTCAATCTTGTAAATCGACCATAAATCGCTCACAACTCCAAATGAGGTGATTTTTGATTTTTCTGAAACTAGACTCATTGAACTATATTTTAGAATTTTGAAGTACTCCATTTGGACTTATATTGATCAAGATATGGTTACTACAAGTTCAAGTACAGAAGTTGTTTTCCTGAAAACTGAATTCTGGCACAGCCGTAAGTAAAGACCTAATTGAGGTACTTAGACACCTTGGAAAATTACCAAATTTTACAGAGAGTATCCTAACATATGTAGGTAAAACATACTAAATTTTAGAAAATTC
This sequence comes from Codonopsis lanceolata, assembly GCA_013146195.2. NCBI lineage: Eukaryota > Viridiplantae > Streptophyta > Magnoliopsida > Asterales > Campanulaceae > Codonopsis > Codonopsis lanceolata. The sequence continues at coordinate 136,379,935 of CM028378.1, read as the reverse complement.
TCTTTAGTAGATTAGTACCAGAATTTTCCGAAGTTTGCCCAAAAACATGATTGATCTGTGAAGGAATAAATTGGTCATCTTATTACCAAATTCAACAAGTCTATGAACAATGATTGAGCAAGCATGATAAATACTAGTACACTTGGTCTAGAACTCAAATGAACTTCCATAAGTTTAAAACACAAACAATACGAGCAACAAAGGCAATCCCGAGAAACCCAAGGCTCAAACGAAGCAACAATGCTTCTAAACTCTCAACCAAGCCTACTATGATCAAGATGAATGTTATAAGTCATTTATGCAAGGTAATAGCACTCCAACAAGACTTGGTTAAGTGCTAACATGCTAAAGCGAACACTCAAAGCACAAACGGCAAGGTATGCAATGCATAGAAGGCATTCAAGAGGCTATGAGCGTAACAACTCTAATGCAAGCATGACATGAAGAATGAAGTCTTTAACATGTTAAGGCATACATTAAGCATGTTATAAATGTACTAAAGGTTCTAGTAAGGACTTAGTTAAGTACTAAGGTGATACAAGCAATTTTAACAAAGCATGCCACGTATAGAAGGCATACAAGCAACTACGATCATGGTTGACCTAATGCGAGCATGGTATGAACAATATGGACTCTAAAACATGTTAAGGCACATAATGAACATATTAATCAAGTATAGAAGGCATGTTACACAAGTAGGGTTTGGGTTCTCACATCCTCCCCACTAAAAGGAATTTAGTCCCTAAATTCATAACGGAATCATCGAATAGGTAAGGGTATCCCTCTCTCATATCAAGCTCGGTTTCCCAAGTAGTTTCCCCAATATTATGATTCTTCCACAAGACTTTCACTAACGAATTCTTTGGTTCTCAAGACTTGTTCCTTCGTATCAAGAATCCTCACCGGCTTCATCATAAGAAAGGTCGGGTTCAATAGTAATCTCCTCATAAGTAAGGACATGAGACTCGTCCTTTAAGTACTTGCGTAGCATCGAGACATGAAAGACATCATGAACATCCGATATAGAAGGTGGCAATGCCAACCGATACGCCAAAGTTCCCAATCCTCTCTAGGATCTCGAATGGTCCAATAAATCTAGGAGAAAGCTTACCTTTCATCCCAAATCGCTTAGTACCGAGGCGTACTTTCAAGAATACAAAGTCACCAACACGAAACTCTAAATCACGTCTCCGGTTGTCTGCTAGCTATTTTGTCTACTATGGTAAGAAATCGTCTCGATAAGTTTCACACTCTCGGTATTTGTTGTACCATTTCGAACCCCATAGCTTTGCTTCACCAACTTCATCGATAAATCGGTGAGCGACACTTACACCCATTTAAAGCCTCATATGGCGCCATCTCAATCTTGAATTGTAGCTGTTGTTATCATAAATTCGACTAGTAGTAAATGAGAATCTCAACTACCTTTGAATTCCTTAGCACAAGCAGACAATAAATCTTCCAATACCTCCACCACAATACCATCACTAGACACCACGTGCCCTAGAAAAGAACTTGCTCTAGCCAGAAAGCACACTTACTAAATTTCGCATAAAGTTGCTTCTTCCGCAAGATAGAAAGAACCTCTCATAAATGATTCTTATATTCCTCTCGTGACTTGGAGTACACAAGAATGTCATCAATAAATACCACCCAAAGCAATCAAGATACTCATGAAAAGCCCTATTCATCAAGTCCATAAAAACTACAGGTGCATTCGTCAAACCAAAAGGCATAACCACGAACTCATAATGGCCATACGTGTACGAAAGGCTGTCTTTGGAACATCCTCCTCTCGAACTATCAACTGATAATAGTCACTCCTCAAGTCAAACTTAGAATAACCAACCGAGCATCGAAGTTGATCAAAGAGATCATTAATGTGTGGCAAGGGATATCGATTCTTGATAGCAATACGGTTCAAGCGTCGATAGTCTATACAAAGCGTAAATTACCTTATTTCTTTCACAAACAATATCGGTGCACCCACGGTGACACACTCGGTTTAATGAACTCCTATCTTGAAGTTCTTACAACTACTCTTTCAATTCTCACAACCCATTGGAGCTATTACGTGAGCGTTCTAGATATAGGCGAAGTCCCTGGCAAAGGCTCAAGGTAAAACTCTAATTCCCGGTCGGGAGGCAAGGCAAGAAGAGGACAAGCACTTGCAAAACAGTAGTGCGAGTCGGACAGTTGAGCTAACGAGCTCAACAAAGGTAGATAAGTCGTATACAAAAATACGGGTCATGGAGAAACGAATCTGCGGAAACAGTAGGGGAAAGAAATACTTAAATATCATCTCCAATCAATTCCAAAGTCAAGTCATCTTGACTCTTGTGAGTTCAAGGACATTATCGAGGTTTACAAAGTTCCAACAAACGTGGACATTGAGGTGAAAATTCCTCCTTATCAACTAAACAAGTGATTCATATGCACGTGCAATAGTTGCACCGAACTAACAAACTTTCCAACAAAGAGTTTTCTGGGCTAACTAAATTATGCCGGTCATAACACGAATCTCTAGGGTCTAACGCCCTTACACTAAAATCAAGTAGTCAATCATCATGGACCACATATTCGCCTTTCAAAGAAGACATTCAATACCATGTAATTCATTCAATCATGTCACAGTTCAATTTATTCATAACATGATTTCAATATACCGTTGCACATATTTGCACAAGCAAAACAAGATACCACTTTCAATTTCATTCCGGTTGGTAGCGGGTTCGATCAATTCCTATATTATATTATACCATTCTAGTTCTCGACGAATACCTCTTGATAATCAAGTCGGGGGCCCTCTGAAGTGACTTCAAAAGCTTTAAATCGTTTAGGATGCGAGGAGGGTTACAAGTCATATAAGAGCATCCTTTATGAAGGTCTCATGCACATAATATATAGTTACATTTAGGCATGGAAATCAATATCATATACATAGTATTTTAATCTACCATGCAAGTATGCCAAGTATGAAACATTCATACCCTTAACGATCCACTAATGATAGATAAATCCTTTTACAAGATGCTAATACTCTATTAACGTATTAGTTGAATAATGGTACAAGACAATAACTTAATAATCTTTGGCTAGCAAATAGTTATTAACTAGTAGACCTCAAATCACTATGGGTCAAGCCGTAAACAAGTTGACGATTAATCCAATCATAGATCATGCGATCACCTATCGGGTACTCACCAAGTCTCAACTTGAAACCACAACAATACCTTGATCATTAGGGTATCCCTTCAATCTAAATAACATGCGGCAGGAAAGAGTCCTCCAATTCCGACACTAGGCGTGCCCAAGCACTCACGATTAGGTACTACAGGTAGATGTATACATATAGATAGGGTACAAACTTCATGTAACATAGTATTTTAACTATACTATACAAGTATAACAAGTATGGAATAATCGTGTTTTTATCATACATATACACATTCATGCAAGGTAAGGTGGTCTAATATTATTTAGTCAATTTCAAGGAATCCACGAAGTAGTTTTCGATATCCAAGTTCAAGAAAATTCAAGTATGTTATTAATCACACAATTAACCACTTATCAATGGTAGGCACAACACAATACCCAAAGCTAATACTTTCCTCATATATTAGGTTAACAAAGAGGCAAGAACAAAATTTCAAAATCAGTAGGTAGAATATGTTTACCCACAAATACACTACTAATCATTTCACATGAAAACACGTATAGGTTGAAAACAATTTCGAGCAGGTGGCACGTGATTAACTCTTGGCTTATCACAAATTTTAACAGATCATGAATGAAAATATTTCATTATTTGAGATAATCTCCTTAACTAAAATTAATATCGGGAAGCAAGTACTCAAGTTTCCTCCAAGCAAGCAAGACATGAACACATGATCATGAACTACAATGGGTACAAGTATTCATATAGCAATAATGAAATATTAATAAGTGCTACGGGAGGCTAAGCCATTCCGCTCTCAAAACGCGTACAATGAATCTTGGCTGTAGTGAATTCCACGACGATCACTCTTGGGACCGACAAACTGATTTCTATGATTTCAAGTAGCGAAGCAAGGAAACAATGGATCTATAGTAGCGTAACACCTACTCTTGGTATAAGTGCCTTGAAAGTAAAAGCGGGAGAAAGGTAATATTCCTTGACACGAACACTGTACTCACGAGAACCTAGATTACAATGAACTTAGGATTCTAAGTCCTATTCATTAACGAAGAATCTGCCAATAAGGCACGAAAGAGAACACTCAACGTCATGATTCACACAAGAATTAACCCAACTAGGCCATGGAACCTATCCTGGCCGATAGCTAACCTATAAACAAGCTCTGATACCAACTGTGACGACCGGCCCGGACAGGAGGAACCGCGGTCGGACCGCCCAAATAGGGGAAAACAAGTGGACAATAAACATGCAAGGACTCAATTCAAGAAAACGACGTGGCGCAACATTAGAGGCGTAGCACGCCTCGACCTAAAGGGCCGGTATTTTTAAAACTTTTAAAACGATAAACAGTTAAACAATTTAAACCAAGTCATCGGCGACACTACATGCGGAACCCAAGCTAACGGTTTATAGACAGGGAATTAGATAAGAGCTAATAGTACGCTCAGCGGAAGACTTATACGTAGTGAACTATTATACAGGATAACCAAAGCTCGGCTTACACAATGCCGGCATAAAGAGGTTACAAGTACTACAAGAGTTAAACTACAAGTAGCTAAATAAAGCATCAAGATTAAGTTCTATACACATTCCCAAGCATAGTCTAAGTTGACTTGCTTTAACCCATCGTCCTTGCAAAATAACAAAAGAAAGGAAGAGGACATCTAGACCACCTCTTCAACTTCAACGTCGGACCAAAAGGAGGAAGCAAAGCACGAACACCGCAATCCTCAACGAGAAGGACTGTCTTGCTAGGATCTAAAGCGATAAAGGGGAATGGGTAAGTCATAAAGACTTGTAAGCTATCAATCATGCATGTCATGGCAATATGCAACATACAAGGCAAGTTATAGTCACATAAGCATAGAGATCATATATCCAAGATGCACATTGTTTCACATAGGTGCTTGAAATTAAATCACATAGGATAAGGATATATGGAGAGCCGGGCCGCTACGTAGTTCCTGCATACAAGCGTTATCTTGAGCGTGCATGTGTCAGATGCGTGTAAGTACATCGACCTTCCGAGGGAATGCCCGGGATAGACACCAATGGTGCTCTTGAAGATTACAGCAAGGGAGCTACTTCCCCACTGTGGCCACAGTGGAGGCGTGTGTGAATCAATGACGGGGCCTTGGTGGACTCATGCAAATGTCAAGTAGTGTCTACTTAACAAATTCTCAAGTAGGGAGCGAGGTCGACAAGAGCGATCTCGTTCATGACAAGTAAATATTCTCATCAATAATCAAGCGAGAATGAGTTCGACAAGAGCGAACTCAACATGTCAAATAGACATTCATAATCAAGAGTCAGAATGTCATGAGTTCTCAAGTCAAATAGGTATTCTATCATGACATCAAGGATCAAGCATGGTAATCAATCCAATTCAAGAGTCTAGAATTATCATTCTTAGAGAAACATGTTTAGAACGTCGTAGGGATTGATCATTGAGCCGGTATTGTTCAATGGCTCACTTAAGTTAACTCCGTTGAGTCGTCTCTAACAATTCATCCAAGAGAGTTAAGATGCTAAATGCATCCATAACCCTTTTCTAAGTTCTCGAGTCGAGTAACTAGGCCGTTAATCCACTTAACAACCATAGTCAAGAATTATCAAGTTCAACATTTCATAATTCAAGGGAACTTAAGAATCATAATTTCAAAAGTTATCAAAAGCCAATAGTCCAAGAACATTAGTTAATCCTAGAAAGGCATAGAACACATTTGCTTCTAAGCATAGGACCCAATCAATAAGATGAACAATTCCTAGCATGTGGAACCCTAGAATTCAAAATCTCATAGAGTTATCAAAAGTCATTGATCCAAGAACAATAGTTGTTCCTAAGGAGGCATAGAACATATTTACTTCTAGGCATAGGACCAAAAACTACAAGATGAATATTTCATTCAAAATCCTTACAAGTTCAACTCTTCATCAAGCATGGCATGGACATGGTAGGAGCATGGGAAACATGAGAAGAGGGGACATGGCAAGACTAACATACTTCCTAAGGGGAATCAATAGCTTACCTTTCACCAAGGAAGAAGATAGGAAGAGCACAAACTATTTGGTTGAAGCGCTCAACACTTCAAGCTCTACACTTTTAATGAAGGAAGCTTGAGCAAAAGATGAGAGGATGATGGAGGACCAAGAGATCACCTTCAAGGAGCCATGGGAGACTTGGGAGAAGAAGAAATTTCGTTCATGAAGAGTGAAGGAGGAGAATGAAGGTCAAAACATCAGATTGTGGTGTTTAAAGGTTCAAAATCGAGTGGGACAAGTGTCACTCTCATGTGGTAAGAAAATATCTGATTTTGGCTTGATTAATGCTCACTAATGGTTGATTAATCCATTCTTAAAACATGTTAAGTGATGTTAGGACATAAGCAAGGGTGTTAGGAAGGTTTTAGAAGAGGTTTGGAATGGTGTTTAAGTGGCAAAAGTCGTACACACGAGCAGGAAGTAAAAATCCCGTAAATGGCCTCGATGTTGAGGCGGGCGCCTCACCAAAGCCCAGGCGGGCGCCTCAGATGCAGGGGCTGAAAGCTGAAGTTGAAATGCTCCCAGAAGTTGAGGCGGGCGCCTCACTAAAGTCGAGGCGGGCGCATGGAAAGCTTACTGGACAGTCAATCTTGTAAAATCGACCATAAATCGCTCACAACTCCAAATGAGGTGATTTTTGATTTTTCTGAAACTAGACTCATTGAACTATATTTTAGAATTTTGAAGTACTCCATTTGGACTTATATTGATCAAGATATGGTTACTACAAGTTCAAGTACAGAAGTTGTTTTCCTGAAAACTGAATTCTGGCACAGCCGTAAGTAAAGACCTAATTGAGGTACTTAGACACCTTGGAAAATTACCAAATTTTACAGAGAGTATCCTAACATATGTAGGAAAAACATACTAAATTTTTAGAAAATTCTCTTTAGTAGATTAGTACCAGAATTTTCCCGAAGTTTGCCCAAAAACATGATTGATCGTGAAGGAATAAATTGGTCATCTTATTACCAAATTCAACAAGTCTATGAACAATGATTGAGCAAGCATGATAAATACTAGTACACTTGGTCTAGAACTCAAATGAACTTCTCGCAAGTTTAAAACACAAACAATACGAGCAACAAAGGCAATCCCGAGAAACCCTAAGGCTCAAACGAAGCAACAATGCTTCTAAACTCTCAACCAAGCCTACTATGATCAAGATGAATGTTATAAGTCATTTATGCAAGGTAATAGCACTCCAACAAGACTTGGTTAAGTGCTAACATGCTAAGGCGAACACTCAAAGCACAAACGGCAAGGTATGCAATGCATAGAAGGCATTCAAGAGGCTATGAACGTAACAACTCTAATGCAAGCATGACATGAACAGAATGAAGTCTTTAACATGTTAAGGCATACATTAAGCATGTTATAAATGTACTAAGGTTCTAGTAAGGACTTAGTTAAGTACTAAGGTGATACAAGCAATTTTAACAAAGCATGCCACGTATAGAAGGCATACAAGCAACTACGATCATGGTTGACCTAATGCGAGCATGGTATGAACAATATGGACTCTAAAACATGTTAAGGCACATAATGAACATATTAATCAAGTATAGAAGGCATGTTACACAAGTAGGGTTTGGGTTCTCACAGCTTTTGTACCAAAGATGTTTGTGAGAGAGGGTGAAGGTACTTCTGAACCTAAACAGCCCACACAAAATTTTCAAAATACAAATTTCTTTGAAAAACCCAAATCAAGAAAGAAAAATTTTGTGTGTCATTTTTGTCATAAGCCTGGTCATATTCAACCATTTTGTTTTCTGAAAAAAGCTATGTATGAGGATGATGTTAGGCAAGCTTTCTTGGCAAAAAATCAGATGCAACATTGTATGAGACAGCCAATGCAACAACCAATGCAGCAACATTGGAAGTCACATTGGAAGACTCATCCGAAGTCACATCAGAAATCTCATCCTCAGAAAAACCAAACTAAAGTTTTTAAACAGATATGGGTTCCTAAGGGTAGTAATGACAAAGGCAAGTCCAAATACTGTGAACCCTTTGATATATGTCTTGGTGCTAAGCGGTTCTATGATGAATCTCCTCCAAAATCTTGAGAACGATACGAAACCATTGAATACGCACATGATCGCAACTTGCATTTTAGAAAGTTCACCAATGTGATTCACAATGTGTCACCCAATGTTTCACCCAATGTTGCAACAATGGGAGCAACATTGAAAAACTGGCAGTCGAAAACAGTCTGAACTTTCGAATCGTCCTCGTACATTCGAAAAATCAGTCCAATTTGGATGATTGCAGCCATGACATTCCTAGCCGTATTCAGAAAAACCATCCAATCTCTCAAGTGATAGGTGATATTCATGATGGCATATACACAAGGAGAGGAGGTAAGGTTGATTCTCAAAAATTTGCATGTTTATCAAAATATTTTTGAGAGAAGCCTTAAAATTTTTATGGATGCTCCAAATGATCAAAGGTTATGGACTTCACATTGATGCGTTAACCTTGTTTTTTGATAACACCTATGCATTTTGCTTAGCACAAAAATCCAGTTCATTATTCTCGAACTAATCACATTAATATAAGACACCATTTTTTTAGAGACTTGGTTGATTATGTAAATTGTTTGCATTGAACATGTTGGGACCGAAAATCATCTTGCTGATATATTTGCCAAGTGTCTTGTTTTTGAGAGATTTTTCAATCTTTGGAAATCTCTTGTGTTTTGTGTGCCATATGATTTTACACTTAGTTAATTATTAAAAAAGCAAAAAAAAAAAAAAATTAGGCATGATTGCATTTTGTCTTTAGAGGGCACTCTAGATCAATTGTCTCACATGTATGTATCTCTTGTGGTTGCTTGGGAATTTCATTCAAAATCTGTTGTGATTTCATTGTTATGATTCTCTCTCTCTCTTCAGTTCTTGAGTATGTTTAAAGTCCACAAAGGAAAGAGCTACCTTTTGAAATTTTTGGGATGTTGCAATTTGTCAAGGTACTATGGAGCTTAGGCTTTCATGGGTTGATCTTGAGAAAATTGACTCCCCTTAATTGAAAAAGTGTGAAAGCTACCTAACGGAAAAGAACTACCTATGAACAAGGTTGTGGCACCTTTCTTTTGGGACTATGAATCTTCGGATTTCATGGGTTGATCAAAATGCAAAATTGCTTCCCTTGGTAAATAGTGTGAAAGGTTTCAAGTGGCATGTTTTTATAGCTTGAAATAAAGTAGAGCTATATTTCTAGGGAAATAAAGTACCTATGAATTTTGTTGTTAAAAAATTTATGATCTTGGGAGAGAAATTTGGTTGAGAAAATTAAAAAAAAATGCAAAATTGAAAATAAAATCACAATTTTGGCGAATGCATCTCCCAATGCAGTTACACTAGGAACTACATCCTTTGATCTGGTTTTTGTCACTTGTGTGTGATTGCATTTTTTATTATTCTTTTGCCTAGCTTTTAGTTATCATGTTTTTAGGCATAAAATTTTAGGACATGCATTGTTGGCAATGATATCAGCTTAGTGAAATTTTGTCCTAAACTCAAACTGTGCAAATCAATTTTCAAAAAATCTCCATGTTGAAAAATATTTAGTGGATGTCTAATTTTTGTGGGAAACTAAGAGGTTTTGAATCTGGATATGATGTGCTCAGTTTTTGCTAAGTGGTGTGATCAAATCTTGGTGAACACTTTATTGTGTTTCTCAAAATCTTCGATTTTTGAGAGTTCCTAAAAGTTTGTTTATCCCTCTTCCTTTTCCGATCAAATAGGGGGAGAGAGATCAAGTGTTTCTTGTGATGGTGATGATGATTTCTGATTTGTGCTCCTTGCACAAATTCAGGGGGAGATGTGATTTTCTAACCTATGCAGGTTAGATGGTTTGATTGGTGATGAATAAACACTTGTCTTTTGATTTGACCAGAAAGGTTCAACAAAGGGGGAGATTGTAAGGGTAAAATAGGCATAACCTATTTTAGTCTTGTTTTCACCTTTCTTGGTCAAAGTAGGTTTTTAAATTAGTTAATGTTAATTTAGGATTTAGTATATTTTATTAGATTTAGTTTAGTTATTTTTGGTAACAAAATATTTAATTAGATTTTGTTTTTCCTTGGTCCTTAAGGTTTTATCATTTTTGGAAACATAATTTTCCTAAAGATTTTTGGTTTTCTTGGTCCTACAGTCTAGCAGTCATTTTTGGTAACAAAATCTTTTATTAGATTTAGTTTTGATATTTTTTGGTAGCATAATCTTTTTGTAGATTTTAAGTGCACATATTTGATAACTAAATCTTTGTATAAATCCTAGTCTAACCATGATTCTTGACCAATTTCATATTTGGTAATCAAATCCCATAAGTTTGGTAAGTTGTTGATTTTTTCCTTAAATACTAATCCTTGTCATTGTTGGAGTTGGATTCCTTTATGTGTGTAGGAGATATTGGCATTATATAAGGAGGAGCTTGGACATGGCTGGAGACACACGCCTTGGCACATAATTCTGGGAGAGCAGATCAAAAAGGAGTGCAGAAAATTCAGAACCTGATTTCAGAATTTCAGCCGTGCTGCAGATCTGAATGTGCTTCCGGATGTTGCAACATTGGAAGCAACATTGGAAGTAACATTGGACGTTTTTGCTGTTTTTGACTTCCTAGCTGATTTTAGGAAGCTATTTCTTTCTTCCCACGTTTTCTATACCTGTTTTTATGTGGGTGTTTTGCTCTCCAAGACTTTTTGTCTTGTGAGAGTGTTTTGTTTTGTGATTTCACCTAGTTTTTTGTAAAACAATTCATCCTTTTTAGTGAAATCTTTTTGGCCATGAGGCTAGATCTACAAGTATAGACTTGTAGATTGTTTGGTAAATTTTTGTGATTAATTTCGTGCTTTAGTATTAAGTCTTCCGTTGTTTTCGTTATTTTTCTGTCTATTGTGAATTGAATTGTAGCTTTTTCACAAGCTACATTAAATCTTTGAGAATCCTAGCTACTCCCGTTCTTTCAGTGACCTCTCTATTGAGAGTTGTAAAGTACAGTGTGTCTCTATTGAGATTTGATCAACATCTCTGTTAGTAGAAGTGAGCAGTACCAGTTGAGGTAGAGCTCGTTAGTAAAGTTGAAGCTATTATAAATACGATAGTCTTAGAAAAACACTCATGATTTTCACCTATTTTGTTTTTAGAAATTAATGTGTATATCTTAATAAAAGTTGTAAAATAATATTTAGAATTCTTTTTGATAAAATAACGAATAATGTTTTTGGTTGTTTATTTAAAATAAGGGTAATGATTGGGCCACTCAATACACAGATTATGAAAAAACAATTGACTTGATTATTAATATATGTGATATTTGAGTAGGTACCATGCGGTGGAATTATAACAGCAAAAGACCACTATTATTTTTTTAAACCGCTGCAGCACTTTTTGGGGGGAAAAATGATAAAAATACCCTTAATAAGGGAAAGGCGCGCGAACAAAGCCATGATCCAAATTTGGGCGTCAATCAAAATTTTAGGCATCGAAATGCAAAAACCACTGCCCAAAATTTGGGCGTCGCAAAGAAAATAATTGGGTGTCACTCGAAATTTCGGGCGTCACAACGAAAAAATTTCGACGTCGCTCAAAATTTGGGCATCATTCTCGATTGAAGTCCCAACCAAATTGGGCATCGTCGAAACTTTAGATGTGAGTATGACTGTGTCTTTGAATTGGCAAGCCCCGCCATTCAATCCCCCCTCCCCAAAAGGTAAGTCCACTAAATTCTCCAACTTCCAGTAAGATAGTCCCTGAAGTTGCTTCGCTTGCTCAACTTTGTAAATATCATAATCCATACAACTCCCTACAAATATTCCTTTCATCCCCACCAAAACAAAAAAGAAAAAGTGCGACACCCACATTCAAAACATCTAACGCCCACATCGAAACATCCGACACTCACATCGAACACATCCGACGCCCACATCAAAACATCTGACGCTCGCGTCAAAACATTTGATACCCACATCGAACATCTGATGCCCACATCGAGAACAAATAAGATAGATAGACTACATCGTCAGTGTTACAAAGAGAAGAATTTGCAGTGAGATAGAATATCTTCCACCAAGGGAGAGGATGAAGAAATTCAAGGCACGAAGGAAGACTGAAAGATATAAGTGAATATCTTCTAGTTGCTGAATTCCTCTGTCTTTACTAAAGAGCGATAACGATGAAGTATTTTTGGACAAAAATTTTGAAAGTAGACTTTTCTGGTTAAATAAAAAAATAGGATACTTAGGCGGTTACAATTTTACAAAAGGGGACCGGCCCGCAATTAATCTCATTAATATTGATATAGTATGTAGTTTAAATTAAAGTTCATGATTATATAGCTCATAATTGAAATAGAACAAAAAGTAAATGTAAATTGTAAACGGATAAAAGTGATGTTTAAAAATGAAACTTTCAAATAAGAAAATATTTTCGGTATAACAAGAGTACAATAATTTTCGGACTGAAGAATTATATATTTGGGAAAAGGTCTAAAAAACGTAGAAATGTCAGATTTGAAATGATGTGTATATTGTAAATAAAACTCATACAATAATTTTTTGAAATTTATTTTATTACTTTTTAGTATTAAATTAAAATAAACTAGAATAAGACTCATGGTTTTCACTAATTTTCTTTAGAAATTGTAATTTAAGAATTTGGTGAGTATATTGTGTGTTATCAAGTTTTATGCCCTAAAGATTTGGTTACAATTTTAACTCGATTTAGTTCAATTTTGAATTTGTTAGAATCGATTAGTGTCAGTTTGCATTAGGACCTTCGATTGATAGATTTTGATGTTGCAAAACTATGATAATAAAGATGTGATGGAGCTCACATGAAGAACAAACAACACTCAACACAACCCAAAATCAGGCCACATATTGAACTATCATTGAACACATTCCAACTGTTATAAAACCCTAAGGGCTTGTTTGGTAGTCGGACAAGGATAAGCAGTATTATTAATCCCAGTACTATTAGTGCCCTCGCTATTAATCCTGACTTGTATATCGGGGGTAGTTTTGAGATTACAAATGTTAATCCCAATTTTTTTTAGTGAGGGCACTAATAATACCACCCTCCCCCTTGGTATTAATAGTGAGGGGATAATGACTTTATCCGGATAACTCGTACTATTAGTCCCGACTACCTATTGCGTATCAAACATCAGGCAACTCGTCTTATTAATCTTATCTGGCCTTAATCCTGACTACCAAACGGCTCCTAAATGAATGTTTAACACGTACAAATCATCCTTCAATCTAATTTTGTCAGCTTTTTTTTGTCATTAAGTACGTTCATGTGACTTACACGTGCATTTATTGAAAGGTAAAATAGACATTTCATCTTGTAAAAGTATAGGGACAGACTCTAGAATATAAATACAAAGGATTGTTTGAATACTCAAGATTGGAATTGAATTAGAAATTTAGAATCACAATTTCATGGAAAAATTCTAACATATTTAAATTTTATAAAGCTATAATTTTGCTGTTGGCTAATATATCAAATTCCATTAAAATTAATTTTTACTGTCACGTCAACTGTTCGGATAGAGGATACGCAGCTAGTTTCATGGAAATGGATTACATACGGCTAGAGATAGAGATGTTAATAGGATCGAGAAACATAAGTTCAGAAATATTAAACTAAGTATTTTCAAGTTTAGGTTCAAAAAATTACAAATCGATTAGTTTGCGGGCTAAACAGGTTGGGCCTACCGGTTCGCGGGTTTTGACCGTTGGATCGCAGTTAGAGCTATTATTTTTTAAAAAAAATTTAAGGCAAAGTCTCAAAATTCGATAGACTTGAGACTTCAGTCTTCACACACAAAGTCGAGAGAGAGAGAGAGTAGAGACGTCGCCAGAGACCAAACGGCCAAACGACACTCGAGTCTCAACAATTGGAATCGGCCACCTCCGTTTGGCGTTCTCGTCCCATCCGTGACTCCTTCGTCCTCGTCCAACAGTGTGTAGACTCACAGAGTCACGGTGAGTTCCTGGTTCACCGTTCGCCGTTCGGTCCACTCCTCGCCCAGTCGGCAATCGCCCCTTTCAAACTGGTGAGTAATTAACTTTGTCTCATTGTCTGATTTCAAATTATTTGTGTACGTCATATAAACTGTTGGGTGATTGCACCAATACACGTAAATAGCCAGGAGTTGTTCCAATACAAGAAACGGAGTTAATTAGAATAACAGACCCAGATTAAAATATAACGGATAACATTACAACCTGGGATGAGGGTAACATTTTAATCACTAGGGGTCAATAAACAGTAAATAATTATACTAATATTCTGAATACACAAAGTCCCAAAATATTGCTCCAAACTGTTATGAGTTAACAGAGGAGGAATATTTTGTTGAGCTTCAAAACCAATGGGAAACAGAGACAGAGTATCATCAACAGAAAGTTAGGGCAGAAAACATTAACATTTCTAACTAATAGAATGTAGATGGAAACTGAATAAATCGACAAAGCCACAGACAAGAGCAAACACCCGCCGTGTTCAGGGACACGACTCGCCATCACCGGTCATTGACCTCGGATGTGCTCTTGTAGGCTCAGATACCCTCTCACGACCAATATCCACTAAGGAGTTCGACTGGGGAACCAACTCTCCACTGCCAAGGTCAAAGCCACCAACAAAAGGCTCGACCCAATCCGGCAACACAAAACCACGGGAGAACAGAGAAGGAGAAGAGAAACGAGATTCACAGACAAGAAGCTCATGTGAAATGCCCAACCCAAGAACCCAGCCACAAACACACCCAAGACGGAAATAGAGTTCACAAAGGACTCTACAACCACCGTCAATCACCTCCCTCACAGCTCACAGAGACGCTCGAAGAAGAAGGAAGAAGGTCACCGATGAAATCGGATACAAGGCTGGGGCGAAACTGGTAATGGCTACCTCTCTCTTGTTTTCTCTCTCTATAACCGCTCCCTCACAGATCCTCTACTAAATCGCTCAGTCTGCCTCTCTCTCACTCTCTGGATTCTGCTCTCTGCAACAAATGACGAGGAAGGAGCAATATCAAAGAGCGGCAGAAACAAGGAAACCAACCAAACAGGTGAGTAAAGACAATGCTGCCCCTCCGCTAAAACGCAAGGGACGGGATGGGCTTCACCAACGAATTGGGTAGGCTGCACAAAGAGATGGGCCAGCTAGATTGGGCTTAGGGACTAATTAGTAGAAAATTGGCTGCCACACAGGTTTGGGCCTCACGCAATTTCTAACAATCTCCACCTTGGAGCAAGTGTCGGTTCCAACCAATGAACTCAAGGACATTTAACAGAAAAGGTGTCATCATCGCCTTAGCCCTGCACTTGATCCAACACGAAGGAGGACCAAAGCAGGGAAAACAAAATTTTAAGCAACCACAAAAGAAGCAGAAAATTTAATGGAACGAAGCTAATTCACAAACAGAAAAAGCTAAGTTACCATGATTGCTCACACAGAACAAGCATGGATTTTCGGGGAGAAAATCACGGAAAACGGGTCAACCTCAATTGCCGGGATCACCGGTGTCAAACATCAAAATTTTAAGACAATTCAAAAAATTTGAAACAAGAAGGCACTTGGTATTCATATCAGCAGGATTCAAACTAGTGTCAATCTTATCCAAATAAATGATGCACTTAGCAACAACATCACGAATAAAATGAAAACGCACATCAATGTGTTTTGTTCTATCGTGAAAGACAGGATTTTTGCAAAGTTGTATGCCACTTTGACTGTCCGAAAATACTATCACTTTGTCTTTTAAAAAACCGATTTCAGAAATCAAACCTTTTAACCAAAGGGCTTCCTTGATACACTCGGTTATGGCTATGTATTCAGCCTCGGTTGTGGACAGGGCCACAACGGATTGCAGTTGGGACTTCCAACTAACGCAAGAACCGCAAAGTGTGAACACATAAGACGTGGTCGATTTTCTATGGTCTCTATCATTGGCATAGTTTGAATCAACATATCCTACCAACCTAACACCGTTTTCAGATTTAAAAAACCTCAATCCATAGTTCATCGAATGTTTTAGGTATCGCAACAACCACTTAACGGCATGCCAATGGGGCAAGCCCGGGTTCGACATGTAACGGCTAAGACAACTAATGGCATAAGCAATGTCGGGGCGAGTACTAACCATCAAATACATTATTGAACCTATGGCATTGGAGTAAGGGATTCTACTCATTTGATTCATTTCGAATTGATTTTTCGGACACTGCTCTTTACTAAGCACAAAATGAGAGGCAAGGGGAACATCAACAGAATCAGCATTAATCATCGAGAATTTACTCAAAATCTTTTCAACGTATGAAATTTGGTTTAAGTAAACAAATAACAATTTCGGTCTCTAACTATGTTCATGCCAAGTATCTTACTAGCATCGCCTAAATACTTCATGTCAAATTTAGCACTCAAGCAATTTTTAACATATTCAATAGATTTAGTGCATGGGCTAATAAGAAGCATATCATCCACATATATGAGCAAGAAAACAGGCACACTCCTATCATTTTTGAAATAAAGACAATGATCATAAGCACTCCGCGTAAATTTCAAATCTAGCATGCATTGATCAAATTTAATATTCCACATGCGAGGAGATTGTTTTAAGCCATATAAGGATTTCTTTAACAAGCACACATAGTCAGGACGCTGATTATCCACATATCCCTCGGGTTGCCTCATATAGATTTTTTCAACCAAATCACCATGCAAAAAGGCAGTTTTAACATCCATTTGTTTCAATTCCCAATCAAATTGAGCTACCAAAGCAAGCATAATCCTAACGGTTGTGAACTTAACAACGGGAGCAAAAATTTCAGTGTAATCTATTCCTTCCTTTTGAGTAAATCCCTTAGCCACTAATCTAGCTTTAAACCTAATTGAATCTGATTCACCCTTGATTTTATAAAGCCACTTACAAGAAACTACAGAACAGTTCTTAGGCTTAGGCACTAAAATCCAAGTTTGATTAATGTGTAACGAATTCATTTCTTCATTCATGGCATTAATCCAATCATTACAATTTTCATATTTCAAAGCTTGATTATAAGTCTTTGGCTCGGAATTATCAATAGATTCAAACACACCGAAAACAAATGAAGTCATATGAAAATCATCAAAATGGGAAGGCTGCCTAGAAATCCGTCTAGGTCTATCACGCACAAGTTGATAGTCATGCAAATCATCCAATTCAGGAATTTCGTTTTGTCCATTTTCATTATCTTCATTTTGCTCATCAAGTTCATTTTCAGGAATATCATGCTCAATTTCAGAATTCACATTTTCAGGCAATTCATGCAAATTATCCACATTCACATTTTCAGAATTTCCACCAATTTCAGAATTCACATTTTCGGATTGGTCACTAGCATCACTTGATCCTATGGGATGCTCCACCATAATGGGAGCCGGGGGAGGGATAGGCTCGGCGGGAACAATCAAGCAGGGAAATTCATTCTCATTAAACACCACATCCCTACTAATAATCACTTTGAAACCTGGTTCCTCACGCAACCACAACCTATAACCTTTAACGCCCTCCGGGTAACCCAAGAACACGCATCTCACCGATCTAGGTTCAAGTTTATCTAGCTTTCTATGGGCATAGGCCGCACAACCAAAAACACGCAAGTTTGAGAAATCTACCTCCCTACCAGAAAACACCACCTCAGGACAACGGCCATGTAAGGGAACGGACGGGGACCTATTTATGAGGTAAGCGGCAATCAAAACTGCCTCTCCCCAAAACTTTTTGGGAAGATCCGACGACGCTAGCATACTCCTCACACGCTCAAGAAGGGTTCGATTCATTCTCTCCGCGACACCGTTTTGTTGGGGGTTGTAAGGCACGGTCTTGTGCCTCTCAATCCCGTTTTGCACACAAAAACTATCCATGTCATGATTGCAGAATTCTAACCCGTTGTCGGTCCTAAGTGTCTTAATTTTTAAACTTGTTTGGTTCTCAATTAAAGTTTTCCAATTCTTGAATTTCTCAAACACATCCGATTTGTTTTGCATCAAAAACAACCACACTTTTCGGGAAAAGTCATCAATGATCGACAAGAAATAACGATTACCACCATGCGTTGGAACGCTCGCGGGACCCCACACATCAGCATGTATGTATTCTAAGGCGCGTTTTGAAGAAAACCTTTTAGGGTTAGGGGGAGGGGGAAAACTCATTCGTTGTTGTTTGCTCATCACACACGTTTCACAAAAGGGCAATTCCGAAATCTTATCCTTCCCAAACACTCCGGTTTTGTTTAAGATTTCAAGTCCTTTAGAACTCATGTGACCTAGTCTTTTATGCCATAATTCAGTTTTATCTTCATTAGCAAGATTCACACAATTATCATCACAAGACATAGGCATAGCAGAGCAAACATATGATTTCGGCCTTTTTAGCAATCACCAAAGATCCCTTAAGAATTTTCATAAACCCATTTCCCCATTTACCCTCAAAACCCGCATCTTCCAAAGCAGCACATGAAATCAAGTTATTACACAAATCGGGCACATGTCGAACATTTTTTAAGCTTAAACAATTTCCAGAATCAAACTGAAGACAAACATCACCAATACCAGCAATTTGACATTTTCTTTCATTTGCCATGGAGACATATCCAGTTTCCAATTCTTTATACGTGGCAAAAACATTCTTAAATGGTGACATATGATAAGTACAACCAGAATCTACCAACCATTCATTTTTGCATGCAGGCATAGAATGAACAGAATTCACAGTCTCATCATATAATTCAGTTACCATAAAGACTTCAGCATTACCATCACTATTGGAAGCCATGTTGCAATCATTTTGTTGGTTATGGTTCGCGTTTTTCTTCCTAGGATTAGGGCAATCCTTCCTAAAGTGTCCAACCTCTCCACAATTATAACATTTACGACCTTTAGTTCTAGATTTTGATCTATTCTTGCTCCTATTCCTACCATTTCCGGAATTTTGATTCTTTCCCTGATTCTGATTTTGGTTGTTCTTTTGTTCACTGTTTCTTTCCAAAGTTCGTCCTCTCACCATATTAACCTCACCGGAACTCGATTTACCTTTCCTAGCAACTTTTAAATCTAATTCTTTGCCTTTCAGACTTGTAATCACCGTATCAAGTGTGATGTTATCTCTACCATACTTAATCGCATATTTCATGTCGGCATAAGATTCAGGTATCGCATTTAAAAGCATGATTGAGGTATAATCGTCTATATGTTCGTCTCCGGTTTGTTTAATATCTTCTACTAACTTAGTGAATGCGTCAATGTTGTCCTCCATGTCTTTGTTTAAGTCTAACTTAGAACTGAAAAACTTTTCAAAAAGATGAATTTTACTTGGCAGAGTTTTCTCAAAGTAAATTTCTTCTAATTTTTCCCAAAGACTTTTGGCGTGTTTATGTTTTCCACATTTACGCATTACAGAGTCAGACAAGTTCAAAATAAGAGAAGCATAAGCACTTTCATCCATTTCGCGGATAGCATCTTCAGAAGCATCTTTTGGAAAGTTATGAGTTATAGCTTTAAAAACTTTTTCTTTTATCAAAATGTTTTTCATTTTTTGTTGCCAAATTGAAAAGTCTGTTTTTCCGTTAAAAAGTCCTAAACCATAAGAAGTTGCCATTCCAAAAGATTTTCCAGAAACAGGCAGAACACCAAAAAATAACACAGAACAAATATCAAAATAAATAGGAAGCAAGATCAACTAAAGCAGTTATAAACTAGTGAAGCAAAAAACAGAGCACTTTAAACAGTTCTGGAATAGAGCAACAAACCCAAGCACAAATAAGCAGTATATTAAGCAGGGTAACCGAAGCTCACCAAGAAACACTAGGAGAGAGTTTCTAAATATTGGATTGAAGGGACTCTACTGATTCAAAGTACGGGAACAAGGGCGTGGCTCTGATACCACTGTTGGGTGATTGCACCAATACACGTAAATAGCCAGGAGTTGTTCCAATACAAGAAACGGAGTTAATCAGAATAACAGACCCAGATTAAAATATAACGGATAACATTACAACCTAGGATGGGGGTAACATTTTAATCACTAGGGGTCAATAAACAGTAAATAATTATACTAATATTCTGAATACACAAAGTCCCAAAATATTGCTCCAAACTGTTATGAGTTAACAGAGGAGGAATATTTTGTTGAGCTTCAAAACCAATGGGAAACAGAGACAGAGTATCATCAACAGAAAGTTAAGGCAGAAAACATTAACATTTCTAACTAATAGAATGTAGATGAAAACTGAATAAATCGACAAAGCCACAGACAAGAGCAGACACTCGCCGTGTTCAGGGACACGACTCGCCGTCACCGGTCATTGACCTCGGCTGTGCTCTTGTAGGCTCAGATACCCTCTCACGGCCAATATCCACCAAGGAGTTCGACTGGGGAACCAACTCTCCACTGCCAAGGTCAAAGCCACCAACAAAAGGCTCGACCCAATCCGGCAACACAAAACCACGGGAGAACAGAGAAGGAGAAGAGAAACAAGGTTCACAGACAAGAAGCTCCTGTGAAATGCCCAACCCAAGAACCCAGCCACAGACACACCTAAGACGGAAATAGAGTTCACAAAGGACTCTACAACCACCGTCAATCACCTCCCTCACAGCTCACAGAGACGCTCGAAGAAGAAGGAAGAAGGTCACCGATGAAATCGGATACAAGGCTGGGGCGAAACTGGTAATGGTTACCTCTCTCTATAACTGCTCCCTCACAGATCCTCTACTAAATCGCTCAGTCTGCCTCTCTCTCACTCTCTGGATTTTGCTCTCGGCAACAAATGACGAGGAAGGAGCAATATCAAAGAGCGGCAGAAACAAGGTAACCAACAAAACAGGTGAGTAAAGACAATGATGCCCCTCCGCTAAAACGCAAGGGACGGGATGGGCTTCACCAACGAATTGGGTAGGCTGCACAAAGAGATGGGCCAGCTAGATTGGGCTTAGGGACTAATTAGTAGAAAATGGGCTGCCACACAGGTTTGGGCCTCCAGTAATTTCTAACATAAACCCTACCATTTTGATTTCTTTATCATCCTGTTAATGGAAAAATTAATTAGTTAACTTGCTCTGATTTTTGATTCCTTAACACTTGCTTGAGTAGTGAGTTAACCCCATTCCTAGTTACTTAAAGAATTCCTAAAAATGAAGAGGATGTAACTTTGTGATGCCCACTTAATTTTGTGATTTATAACTTGCTAAATTTACTTCTTTGTGCTTATTAGGTGGAGCGTTTTGGTCAAAACGTTGTGTTTTCTATTTAAAAGTGTTTCAATACAGCGTTTTAAATGCAACATTTTAAAAATGTGAAGCGTTTTAAAACGCTCCAATTTGTAGCCTTTTAAAAGTATGCAATGCTTACAACTACTCTGTTTATGAAAAATAGCGTTTTGAAATAGTTTTCCAAACGTGTTTACAAAAATAAAATTACATTTTAAAAATGATGCGTTTTAAAAAAGTTGCGTTTTCAAAACATTGCACTAAACGAGACCTTATTAAGTATTCCTTAAGTAAGTAACTTATCTTAGTCCATGTTTAGTGTCGGATTAATTTTCAATAATTCCAAACTTTCCAATCATTTTTTCTGTATTACCAGCATGTTGCATTGTCAACACTTCATTCTATTGTAGTTGGACTGGAATTGAATCATTGATATTTACATTTAAGTAATTTAATTCCCAGTTAGATAAGTAATTTAATTAGCTCAACTGGTACTGCTCACTTCTCCTAACGGAGAGGTTGGGTGTTCGAGTCTCACTAGAGACACCCTGGACTTTACAACTCTCAATAGAGAGGTCGGGTGTTCAAGCCTCTTCAGAGGCATCGTTGTTGTTCAAGCCTTATCCAAAGGCTCAATTTAGCTACTCACTTATCTTAACGGAGAGGTTGAGTATTCAAGCCCTACCAGAGGCACCCTGGGACTTAACTACTCTCAACCGAGAGGTCGGGTGTTCAAAGCCTCCCCAGAGGCACCAATTGTTCGAGTCATACCAAAGGCATCATATATGTATAATTGTAGCCTTTCAAGGCATAAAAATAATAAAAAAATAAAAAAATTAAGGTGGGTACGGTCTATGTCCCCTCCAACCTTTAAAAAAAAATAGATAAGTAATTTAATTTATTTCGATATTTACATTTCTAAAATTTCTATCCTCATTACTTTGTTGCAGACTTCCAGCATCCCATGGATTGTAATCATCGATTACTTGACGTTGATGATGATGATGATGATGATGAGCTAGTGATTATGGAATCTAGGACTCCTACAGTCATACTCCTACAATTAACATCAATGTGGATGGAGATATATATATATATATATATATATATATATATATATATATATATATAAGTTTTTTTTGTTTTGTTTAAGTGTAACCTGTTAGCTACCTGTTTAAAACCGAAACCTAGATAGGTAGGTTCAAGTTTGCAATTTTAACGGACCGTTTAAAACGAGACCGATTAGGGATCGAAATTGACAAGGCTAGACATAAACCGACAGGATTGGACCGATTAACATCTTTATATACGACCACCAATTTCTCCTTCTTTCGGCCCAAACTTTCCTCTCCACTTTCTCTCTATGTAGAGGGAGGTTAACTATATATTATCACCATTAGAGATGTTAATCGGTCTAGTCCTAATGGTTTCGATCCCTAATAGGTTCGGTTTAGACGATTAGCGATATTATCTGGTCAAACACCTGACAGTTTCTGTTCAAATTTGCGGTTTTCGATCAATTATTGCATTAGTACGCTTTTTTTTTTCAGTGAGTTATACACGTCTCGTATATTATACCAACTATATTAAATATGTTAATTGGTCTAACCCGAACGATTTTCGATACTATATATGTCTTGTATATTACTAGCTATACTAAACCGTATGAAAGACAGCTTTCAGTTCAATCCTAACGGTTTTCGGGTTAGACCTAACGGTTTCAACCCCTAAACAGTCCGCCTAGAATTTCAACCCTAATTGTTTCGGTTTAACCGGTCAAAAATCTAATGGTTTCTATTCAAACATGCGGTTTTCGGCCTTATAAACATCTCTAATCACCGTATGCAGCTTGAGGTAAGTGGGTTTAGTTGTTTACAAAATGTGTTTTTTATTTTTTTCATTTTTTGATCTACAAAATATTTATAGATTGCC
This sequence comes from Codonopsis lanceolata, assembly GCA_013146195.2. NCBI lineage: Eukaryota > Viridiplantae > Streptophyta > Magnoliopsida > Asterales > Campanulaceae > Codonopsis > Codonopsis lanceolata. The sequence goes on along the minus strand of CM028378.1, from coordinate 136,356,523 downwards.
TTTAATATTTTTATTTATGACCTTTTCAAATATATAAAATACAAAACTAACATAGCTCTCAAAAAATTATCAAGTATAGTCTCTTTTATGATAAATTATCTATAATACCCTTTTGACTCTCAAAACTAATACAAGGCGATTTAGGTTTATTAACTAGACCTTTGGGTCGATCAAAGGTCGACTTAATAGACCTTTGGTAGACCTTATTATCTGAAGGGTATTTTTATCTATTGAGATTATTCTAAATTTTTAAGTGGTCGAATTAAAGGCCACCAAAAAAGATTACAGGGATCAAAAGGCTATACGTGATATATTCCACTTGCGCTTGCGGGTAACTAAAATCGCTAATTCCATTCATGAATCAATTTCTCACCCTCACCTTTCCAACCCACCGCGTCCTACGCTCATTAATGGAGTACTTAGGCCATTTGATGTCTGAAATTCCCTTAAACTAGTTACAGAATCCGTCCTTTGCACTGGTATAATGTGTGATATATTTTTTTATAATAATAATATAATTTTTTGATATTATAATTAGATTGTTAAACTGTTCAATATTTATAATAATTTAATTTGAAAAAATACCAAAAAGTCTCACTAAAAAATTCTAATATAAAAAAAGTATCAAAAATATTTCTTCTATCTAAAAAGTCTCAAAATTAAACTCATAATAACAAAAAGTCTAAAACTTAATGCTTCTACTAACATGGTTAAAGTATGAGGTTTTATTTGAAATGAAACTTTTTTTTAACTTCAATGATTTTAATGATTCAATATTTTGGATAAAATAATATTAATAATATTAATAATAATATTAATATTAATATTAATAATAACATTAACATTAAAAAATTATGATTTTTATTAATAATAATATTATTATTTATAATCAATCAATAATGATAAAATTATTATTATTGTTATTATTATCATTATTATCATTACTACTGCTAATATTACTACCTCAATTTCATAAAGGTGTAAATGTTAACTTTTTAAATTTTTAATATGAAAAGATTCATTTGAGATTTTATGGATTAAATAGTTGTTTTGAGATCATTGGGAAATGAATTTCTTAAATAAACTTTTGATATTTAATAGTAATTACGTTAATGAAGATAATGATAATCATAATCATAATCATAATGATATAATAATTTGACTAGTCTTGTGTATTCCTTATTCATGAGAGGAGTTGTTAGTTAAGTTGACATGCCAATGAAGTTCCAATTGCAAAGTTTAGTTAGTCACTATGGTTTAAATGATTGGATTAAATTTAGTAAAAGCAAGTCTAATGAATCAAAATCGAGATTGCATAGTCCTAACCATGTGTATGTAGGTCCATTCATGGAAGATACTTTGGTTGATAAGTCATTAGGATTGCATTGTTTATTGAAAGTTGAGAGGGAATCTCTTAGTTGTGCATTGAAAAGAACTAGAATTCATCTTTTTACAAGTTTATTACATGATGATGGTATGATTGTGAATCTTAATATAGGACATCTTAAGCCATACTATGAGATAGTAGATGTGTTCCATAACACTTTGATAGGTGTTGAATTGATGAGTTTGCATGGTGTGACTAAATTACCTAATTGTGTGAGTTTTATACGTGAGAACATGCAATATTCTTCTATATTGATTTATGTTGATGCATGTTTCCAAGAAGATGTTGTTTTCCATGTTATATTATTCTTTCACAAGATTTATGGACTGCATGAGTTACATATGGATTTATGGAAAGAGACAACTCATGTTAAACATGTTAAACCTTGGAAATGTGATGAAATTCATATTGTTGATGATTATAAGCATGTGTTTAACACATGATCTAATTTTTTTAGCATAAAGGATGTTTATCCTTGAGATTACACTCTGGTTGTAATTTCTTATCGTTGCATGATTCATTATTGATAAATATGGGTATGCAAAAGATGAAAATTTTTAGTTTGATCTTTGTACTTGGTGAAATCAATTGTTTGTTTCAAATTGAGGAACTAAGTAAGTTGATGAGTGAAAGATTTGATTATGGTAGTATCTTGTCTTATATAATCATTTTATTGATTTGCATGATTTATTGTATATGATTTGGATTGCATAAAGTTGTGATGTTAAGCATGCTTGTGCTAAAAAGGGGATTTACTAGGTTAATGTTTAAACATGATGATTGTGGTTTTATAAAGGATTTTCATGAGGGAACATCGAGTTTTGATAACTTGATGAGTGAGATTATAAACATTGATGGATTTACTTGTCATGACGAATTTGGATACATGAGTTGGTATGTCATATTGCATATTATCTTATTATACTTATTAATATCTTTCATTGACATTCCTTATGATACGCTTTTTTTTTTCAGTGTGTTAGACACGTCTCGTATATTATACCAACTATATTAAATATGTTAATTGGTCTAACCCGAACGATTTTCGATACTATATATGTCTTGTATATTACTAGCTATACTAAACCGTATGAAAGACAGCTTTCAGTTCAATCCTAACGGTTTTCGGGTTGGACCTAACGGTTTCAACCCCTAAACAGTCCGCCTAGAATTTCAACCCTAATTGTTTCGGTTTAACCGGTCAAAAATCTAATGGTTTCGATTCAAACATGCGGTTTTCGGCCTTATAAACATCTCTAATCACCGTATGCAACTTGAGGTAAGTGGGTTTAGTTGTTTACAAAATGTGTTTTTTATTTTTTTCATTTTTTGATCTACAAAATATTTATAGATTGCCTTTAATATTTTTATTTATGACCTTTTCAAATATATAAAATACAAAACTAACATAGCTCTCAAAAAATTATCAAGTATAGTCTCTTTTATGATAAATTATCTATAATACTCTTTTGACTCTCAAAACTAATACAAGGCGATTTAGGTTTATTAACTAGACCTTTGGGTCGATCAAAGGTCGACTTAATAGACCTTTGGTAGACCTTATTATCTGAAGGGTATTTTTATCTATTGAGATTATTCTAAATTTTTAAGTGGTCGAATTAAAGGCCACCAAAAAAGATTACAGGGATCAAAAGGCTATACGTGATAAATTCCACTTGCGCTTGCGGGTAACTAAAATCGCTAATTCCATTCATGAATCAATTTCTCACCCTCACCTTTCCAACCCACCGTGTCCTACGCTCATTAATGGAGTACTTAGGCCATTTGATGTCTGAAATTCCCTTAAACTAGTTACAGAATCCGTCCTTTGCACTGGTATAATGTGTGATATATTTTTTTTATAATAATAATATAATTTTTTGATATTATAATTAGATTGTTAAACTGTTCAATATTTATAATAATTTAATTTGAAAAAATACCAAAAAGTCTCACTAAAAAATTCTAATATAAAAAAAGTATCAAAAATATTTCTTCTATCTAAAAAGTCTCAAAATTAAACTCGTAATAACAAAAAGTCTAAAACTTAATGTTTCTACTAACATGGTTAAAGTATGAGGTTTTATTTGAAATGAAACTTTTTTTTAACTTCAATGATTTTAATGATTCAATATTTTGGATAAAATAATATTAATAATATTAATAATAATAATAATATTAATATTAATAATAACATTAACATTAAAAAATTATGATTTTTATTAATAATAATATTATTATTTATAATCAATCAATAATGATAACAATATAATTATTGTTATTATTATCATTATTATCATTACTACTGCTAATATTACTACCTCAATTTCATAAAGGTGTAAATGTTAACTTTTTAAATTTTTAATATGAAAAGATTCATTTGAGATTTTATGGTTTAAATAGTTGTTTTGAGATCATTGGGAAATGAATTTCTTAAATAAACTTTTGATATTTAATAGTAATTACGTTAATGAAGATAATGATAATCATAATCATAATTATAATCATAATGATATGATAATTTGACTAGTCTTGTGTATTCCTTATTCATGAGAGGAGTTGTTAGTTAAGTTGACATGCCAATGAAGTTCCAATTGCAAAGTTTAGTTAGTCACTATGGTTTAAATGATTGGATTAAATTTAGTAAAAGCAAGTCTAATGAATCAAAATCGAGATTGCATAGTCCTAACCATGTGTATGTAGGTCCATTCATGGAAGATACTTTGGTTGATAAGTCATTAGGATTGCATTGTTTATTGAAAGTTGAGAGGGAATCTCTTAGTTGTGCATTGAAAAGAACTAGAATTCATCTTTTTACAAGTTTATTAGATGATGATGGTATGATTGTGAATCTTAATATAGGACATCTTAAGCCATACTATGAGATAGTAGATGTGTTCCATAACACTTTGATAGGTGTTGAATTGATGAGTTTGCATGGTGTGACTAAATTACCTAATTATGTGAGTCTTATACGTGAGAACATGCAACATTCTTCTCTATTGATTTATGTTGATGCATGTTTCAAAGAAGATGTTGTTTTCCATGTTATATTATTCTTTCACAAGATTTATGGACTGCATGAGTTACATATGGATTTATGGAAAGAGACAACTCATGTTAAACATGTTAAACCTTGGAAATGTGATGAAATTCATATTGTTGATGATTATAAGCATGTTTTAACACATGATCTGATTTTTTTAGCATAAAGGATGTTTATCCTTGAGATTACACTCTGGTTGTAATTTCTTATCGTTGCATGATTCATTATTGATAAATATGGGTATGCAAAAGATGAAAAGTTTTAGTTTGATCTTTGTACTTGGTGAAATCAATTGTTTGTTTCAAATTGAGGAATTAAGTAAGTTGAGGAGTGAAAGATTTGATTATGGTAGTATCTTGTCTTATATAATCATTTTATTGATTTGCATGATTTATTGTATATGATTTGGATTGCATAAAGTTGTGATGTTAAGCATGCTTGTGCTAAAAAGGGGATTTACTAGGTTAATGTTTAAACATGATGATTGTGGTTTTATAAAGGATTTTCATGAGGGAACATCGAGTTTTGATAACTTGATGAGTGAGATTATAAATATTGATGGATTTACTTGTCATGACGAATTTGGATACATGAGTTGGTATGTCATATTGCATATTATCTTATTATACTTATTAATATCTTTCATTGACATTCCTTATGATGATTTTGTTGTGTTTAATGTTGAATATGTGATGTCATTCATGGAAAGTCACCGAGTAATGCAAGTGAGATATGTTAGATTGGTATTTGAACCTGATGATAGGGTTTGGATGTGTTTGATGGTGGGACACTTTCCTTCACCAAGAGATGTTTTTGCTAAATTGTTACATAACCCATTGTGTGCTAACAATGTTGTTCATCTTGTATTGCATAGTGTTGTTGTGTTTTTCCTATAGGGTTTGGCAAGGATCAATGTGGAACACAAAAGGGGATATGATGCAAATAGAGTTCGATTAATTCATGATCCCAGAAATTTGGTTTATGTGGACTTGGATGGAATGCTCATTCAAGAACGAAAGGATTTTGAGCATGACCACAATATGATTGTTAAAATGGATTCAAACGGTAAGATTTATGTGAGTTCATACTTTACGGTTGCTAATTCGCGTCCATTCGATGTAGGTCCGGATTTGAGGACAAATCCTTTGAAGAGAGGGAGAATGATGTGATCTTAGCGAGCTCGAGTTTGGATGAGACATGTGATGACTGGTTCGAGAGTTGGAAGATTCAAACAAGGATGATCAAGCATGAAGAGTTCGTGATTGAACAAAATATCAAGTGTCAAAGAAATCAAATGAAGTCCTTTAAATGCGTAGAATATGATCGGAAGATTCAAGAGTTTTATACAAACTTAATTCGTGGATTTATTGGAGATTCAGGTTATTACAATGACTACTCTACAAATTCAAACATGCGTTGTGAAGCCTTAGATTTCATGGAAGATGACTTGAAGACTCGAGAAATGTTCATTAATGTCATACAATGACTTTTGAAGCTTTTAACACGTAAAGGAAGACTTTAGGGGGCCAAAATGCAACTTTGAAAATTAGGCCTTTACAAAAAGAGTTCAGATCTCATGTACCACTTGTGTGTACCACTGGTGTACCATTTTTCATCTCAACCATTGGTTGAGATGCAATGATTGGGATGCAATGGTTGAGATGAAAAGTGGTACACACAAGTGGTACAGGAGATCTGAACTCTTACAAAAAACGGGATTGTTAGAGTTTCCTTATTTTGGAGGATTTATGTTTCTTAAATATATTAGGTAACTTACCTAATTGTTGCCTACATAGATTAGGTAAGTTTAGTAGTTTCTTAAGTTGATTTTATTTAGTTTCCTAAGTTGATTCTAAGTAGTTTCCTAAGATGATTATACTTAGACCTTTCCTTTTACTTTTAGGTTTAGGATTCACAACCCATATAAATAATGGTTGTGGCTTATTGTTTTGAGACAACTTTCTGATTATTGATTAATATAGTTTTTGAGTGTTTTTCAAAACCTCCTTGTTTTTCATTGAACTTGTCATTATTTGGTGAGAGGCTAAGTAATCGAAACCCAAACTTATCAATAGGATATCCATCCCTAATGTGGCGTTCTTCATTATACCAAGGTTCGTGTTCGTCTCGTAATTGGATCGCGAAATACCACGTTCAATAATGGATCGTAGCATTGGGTTAAGGTGTCACAATCCATCAATTCATTGATGTTCTTTGCTTGTCGTGCTGCGTGCTCTTTGATTCCTCCATCGCGAGTACATGTCTATGAATCATATCACAAACCCCTGAGGATGATCTCAATGAGATCCTCGTAGTCGAGTGGTTTTCCAAGAGTAGCGAGGTCATCAGCACGACCTTTGACGGACTGCATGTATTCGGAGATCGACTGAGTGCCCTTGGAAGCTTGCTTGAGATAGTCCTTGATCTGTTTGATATGACCACAAGTTGGGCGAGCATAGGTTTGAGCAAGGGTTTGTCATGCATCGCGGATAGTGGTGGCCTGTTGGATCAAAGGAACAAAAGGAGCAGAAAAGAAGTCAACAAGGGCGCCAAAAAGAAGTTTGTCTTGCCGGATCCAGGCTTAGTATTGTGGGTTGGGCGTAGGAACATCCTTAGATGTTTGAGCATCCTTGGAAAGGATGGTGGGAGGCGGACATGGATGTGAGCCATCTACGAACTTGTAGAGGTCATAGCCAATGAACGTTGCCTAAACTTGGAGTTTCCAAGCGATGTATTTGGTGGTGGTGAGTTTGGTGATGTTGTGGTGGGAGATGTTAATGAGTTGGAAGGTTTGATTTGGGTCGACGTGATTTTGGACGATGAGGGTTTGGTTGCCGGAAGCCATGAAGGTGGAAGATGGGCGGCGGTGACAAAGGGAGGAAGGGAGGTTTTAGGAACAAAGCTTTGATACCATGTAAAAACGTACAATAATTATGAATAACGTCATAAGCTTTTCATTGATTGAACCACCTATTTATAGTGGCATAAAATTAGTGTTACACAAGGACTAGAGTACAAGAAACATATACAAGGTATGAGCTCTAATAAGGTAAGAATTATACAAGGAAATGAACTATATACGGTAGTTACCACTAAATAATAATTAAAAATATTTATTCTCTAATAAATACATCTCGTTGTAACCAATGTGAAATACATTATCTAAAAAAATTTACACCAATATCACTTTTCTAACCAATGTGAAATACATCTTTTCTATTGGTAATTAGTCTTTTATGTAAAGATTTTTAATGCCTACATCACTCTCTAACCAATGTAGAATACATCTCATCATTTTGTAATAATAGTAGAAATTTTTTATTTTAAAAAAATCTAAAACAAATCTCTTTCTATATAATGAGATATATCTCTTCTCTTCTCTTCTTTTCTCTTCTATTGATGATAAAAGTAGAAGTCTTTTTTTATTTAAAGACTTTTAAAAGCAACATCATTTTTTAACCAATGTAGGATGTATCTCTTTTATTGGTAATAATAGTAATTTAAAACTAATATTAATGCATAATAAATGTGAGATATATCTCTTCCATTTCTAATAGTAGTAAAAGTCTTTTATCTAATCAAAAATAATTTAAAATTAATTTTTTTTCTGACCAATGTGAGATATACATCTTCTATTGGTAATGGGGGTGCTTAATACAGCACACGCCTTTTGCTTAATACAGCACACGCAAGGGATAAAAGTATTATTTTGCCCTTATAGATTAAAATGAGAAAAAGTGAATAAACAATATATAAACAATACAAAAAAATGAGGGATTCCCAACTGCTTTAATTGTAACGCCCCGTATTCTTGCATGTGCATTGTATGCTTGTCTTCTTACTATCTGGTTGTTTGTGAGCATGTTTACTTGGCATATAAATGTTTTAGAATCATTTATAAGTTATTCTAGAAGTCCATGACATGTTTAGAATCATATAAACTTGTTTGTTGAATCGCCGGTTTAATCGCGTTGAATTTGGCCTTAGCGATTCCTCTCGTTGCTCGTATTTGCTTCTATTTCGACGTACGAAGTGTTCGTTGCGTTCTTGACTTTATATTCGGGTCTTAACCATGTGGAAACAAACCTTTTTCATGCCCAAGTTATCCTAGTTTGATTGGTGTTTGATTGTAGTTTGATTCGTTGATCATTCATCGCGTGATTCGAGCCTTGTTCTATCTTGTTCCGGGGGTTGTTCGGGTGCGTTTCCGACTTGTTTTGAGTAGGGTTAGACCTTAGAATGGTTGCCCATAAGTTTGGGACCATTTAGGTCAAGTTTAAATCAAGTTTTGGAGGTTCAGTGGCCGAGGCGCCCGCCTGGAACCTTGTGAGGCGCCCGCCTCAGATGCTGGGAGCAATAGCAAAGTGGTCTGAACTTGGAATCAGCCTCAGTACATGAGGCGCCCGCCTGGGCATGCTTGAGGCGCCCGCCTCAACATGCTGGTGTGTTACGGGAAATTTTCTCCTGTTCTGGAATTGGACGACTTGTACTCCCTAAACCCCTATCTAAACCTATCCTAAACCTCCCTAACCCTCATCATTTAAGTCCTAACATCTCTAACAAGTCTTAGCTTGGATTAAGAGAGAGAGCTTGGATGATCATTAAGCCACAAATCAAATTAGAAAAGGGACCACAAGTTGTTGACACTTGTCCCACTCAAATTTTAGACTAATATAAGCCACATTTCAGATTTTTGACTCTCATTTCTCACCCTCACTCTCCAAAAACGAGATTTCATCTTCTCCAAGACTCTTCCATGGTTTCTTGAGGTTCTCATCTCCATCTTCCCTCATCCATTCCTCATTTGCCCAAGCTACTTTCATTAAAGTTGTAGAGCTCAAAGAGTAGAGCATTTCCATCCGATTGGTTTCTTTCATTTCTTTCTTTGGTGTAGTATAACAAGTAAGTTACCTTCTTCTTCTTCTTTTAGTTCTCATTGATCCTAAGGAAACAAAGCCTATGGTGATTGAGGTCAATGAGGACACTTTTATGCTTCCTATGCTATCTTCTTGTATGTTGAAAGTGTGAGCTTGCTAGGAGCATGATTAGGATAATTTCTTACCTATGAATGTTTATAATACTCTTCCATCTTGTCTATTTAAGGTTTTGAACATGTTAAATCCATGTATTATATTTGTGGTGGAAGTATTGATATATGTGAATGCCCTAGTTTATGCCTTCTTGAAATGTTGTTAAAGTGTTATGTGTTATATCCTCAATTTTGGACTCTATGATGAACATGGATCACATTATGATGCCTTGGTGAATTTACAACCTTGTTGAACCTAGAAATGACCTAGGTTGGGTTATGAAGCACATAGCTTCAATTTTTCCAAAATTGGGAATTTAGAGAAAAGACTCAACGGAGTCGACTCTAGGGAATATTTGAATACGTTGAACTCTAGTTTCAATCCCTACGAAGTTTAGACACCGTTTGATTTGGTTTACTCAAGTATGAGCTTGGTTTGATTGTTTATAACAAGTTGTTATGAAAGGTTGGTTTTGTGCAATTTATTTGCCTTGATATGATTTTATGGTAGAGATTAATACCCTACTTGGTTGGTCGAGTTCGCTCTTGTCGAATTCGATCCTTGATTGGTTTAAGTCAAGTAAATATCTACTTGTGCATCACATTGAGTCCGGTGGCATTATTTGGTTTGTTTATTAAGTCAGGGTGGGACGATGCATCGCCTTCACGAATTATGGGATTCGTGCTCGCTATGGATCGCCGCACCTGGGACCTCACACACACCTCCATTGTTGGCCGCAATGGGGAAGTAGCCCATTTGCCGTATCAATAAGTGCCGCATTGGCTTGCTATCTAGATCGAGTGGTACTTGATGAAAGTCGATGCAATCACGAGCATCGATGTTGCACTCGCGATAAAGTATAATAAAGTTTTATTGCGGGGAGCTCTGAGCGGCGTGACTATATCATATCCTACTTGTATGATTTACTTTCCGCACTTATGTGGTTATTGTGTTAAGTGCTATATGATGATCATGTTCCATAATTGAGATAAATGTCATGATATAACATGAACATGCATTGTAGTAACTTACTAAGTCTTTCGACTTACCCTATTTGTTTGTTTTGTTTCCTTAGATCCGAGCCGAGGAGACGGTCCGGGATAGACTCGCTTTATTCTCGTTTGGTTGTTTGTAACCTCAAGGTTGATCTTTTGGACTTTGTCGATTAGCCTTTTATTTTGGAAAGGACGTTGGGAAGCAAGTCATGTAGACTTGGCTTGGGGTTTTTGATGTTGTTGTAACTTAACTATTTGACACTTGTAATCTTTTGGTATCTTGACTTATACGTCGAGCTTTGTTTATACGTGTATGGTTCGCTACTGATTTCTTCCGCTAAAGCTCGTTTAATTATTATTGTTGGTTGTCTCCGGCATGTTGTGGCCGTTGAGGTTATATAAGCATGTGTTAATAATTGTAGGAGTAGTTGTTGGGTTCGGTACATGTCGCCGATGACTTGTTTATTTTAGGTTGTTTTTCCGGCCAAGTGTAGCCGAGTTGTTGTTTGTATGCGATGTTGCGCCACATGAATTTTATAATCCTACTTATGCATGCTTGTGTATCTTGACTATTTGGACGGCACGACTCGGGATCTCGCATTGGGGTCAAGCCGGTCGTCACCGATAATATCGTAGCTATAGGTTAATCGGCGGGATAGGTTCCATGGCCTAGTTGGGTTGGTTATTTGTGTGTTGATTTTAACGTCGAGTGAATTCTTGTAGGAGTCCGATGGATAATCCCAGGGAGAGTTCGGTTGAACTGAAGTAAGAGGTACCGCCGAGAGGAATCCGGTAGTTCCGGATATGGTGAACTACATCGCAGATTGTTATTGGCTTTTAATTTGGCCGGGCCGGGAGGTCGAGCCGGGAGGAGCGGCCACCACCACCTCCACCACCGAGACCAGGAGGACACTACTCTCTTAGAGAGATTTCTTAAGTTAAAGCCTAGTTCGTTTCTTGGAGAACCGAAACCGAGGGAGGCCGAGTTATGGATGGAGGAAATGATCAAAGTATTGTCCATGTCAGTGGGGTGTCTTGGCGAAGAAAGAGTTATGCTAGCAACCTTCAAATTTAAGGAGCCGCCGAACATTGGTGGGCCGTGTTGAAGGAGAGTTGGGAGATGCAACAAGTTCCCATTACTTGGGCCAATTTCCAAAGAGAGTTTAAGAATGAATATGTGCGGATGTAGTGTCGCAACCAAAGGGAAAAAGAGTTCTATGATCTTGAGCAAGGTAGCATGACAAGATGGCGAGTATTCCGCAAAATTCACGAATTGAGCCGATATTATGCGTATCGATTCCTACGGAGGCACGGAGAACACACAAGTTTGTGAAGGGGTTAGAGCGAGTTTAGAAAGCAAATTCTAGCGCTTAAGCTCATCGATTATCGGAGTGCGGTTGATCGAGCTTATGAGGTGGAGCAAGACATTGAGGAACACATCAAGAATAATGCTAGTAGTGCAGCCGGACTACTCGGAAGCAATGTCGAGAGCAATTCGGGTAATAGAAGGGGATATCGAGGAAACCGTGATAGGAGAAGTGGAGGCCAAGGTAGGCCACGATCAGGGAAGCAAGGTAACAATACTTCTTCATCTAAGGGGCGGCAAGGGTCGCGTAGTGAGGCTATGATTTGTTCGTTACGCCAAAGGCACACGGTGATAGGTCTTTGGGGAAAAATGGGAAGTGTTTCTATTGCGGAGATGGAACTCACATGAAGAAGGATCGTCCGAAGTTTAAGGCTAGTCGATCGGGTAGCGCCGGCCAACAATCAGGGCTAAGAGAGATGGGGACGGTAAACCCAGGTTCAAGGCCGTGTGTTTGCGCTTGATCGCAGCGAGGTTCGAGGTCTACGGCCGTGATAGGAGGAGGTACTCTTTCTATATTCGATCATAAGGCTCGAGTTCTCATAGATCCGGGGTCTTCGCATTCTTATGTTGCTTCGCACTTTGTTGAGAATCTATGCGTATTGCCTCAACCTTTGCCATATTTGCTTGAAGTGTCTACCCGCTCGGGAATATATGCTCGCATCGCCTCAAGTGTTTAAATCTTGTGATGTTTTGGTGGGTGACCACACTTTGCATGCGGACTTGGTAGTTCTACCTATACGTGATTTTGATGTGATTCTTGGCATGGGCCGGTTATGTGCTTATCATGCTATAGTTGACGCCATAAGAAAGCGGGTTACTTTTTATATCTGCGGTGTGCCTCCAGTTTACTTTTGTGGGTGATCATGCATCGAGTGACTTGCATTTTATTTCGCTTAAGGGCTAGAAAATTACTATCTCAGGGTGTACAGGGTTATCTTGCATGCGTAGTTGATAAGAAGAAGTCTTCGCCTAACTTAGAAGAGGTTCCTGGTATGTGTGAATTTCCGATGTGTTTTCTACCGATCATGCTATGCCACCCGATAGAGAACTAGAATTTTGTATTGAGCTTATTCGGGGACTTCACCGATTTCTAAGGCAATCGTATAGGATGGCGCCGCGAGCTTAGGGAGTTGAAAACTCGGTTGCAAGAACTCCTAGAGATTGGTTTTGTTAAACCAAGTGTGTCGCCTTAGGCGCCCGGTCTTATTTGTGAGGAAGAAAGATGGGAGTTTGCGTTATGCATAGACTACCGTGAATTGAATAAGGTGACCATTAAGAATAAGTATCCTCTACCCCACATTGATGATCTTTTGACCAATTGCAAGGGTCTATCGTCTACTCTAAGCTTGATTTGAGATGGGGTTACTACCAATTGAAGGTTAGAGAGGAAGACATTCGAAGACGGCTTTTCGCACTAGGTATGGGCATTTTGAATTTGTAGTGATGCCGTTTGGGTTGACAGAATGCACCCGGTGCAAAATTATGGACTTGATGAACCGTGTCTTTCACGCTTATCTTGATTGTTTGTTGTAGTCTTTATTGATGATATCTTAGTGTATTCGAAATCTCGGGAGGAGCATGAGAAACACTTGAGGATTGTCTTATCCATTCTTCGGGAGAAGCGACAAATTTATGCAAAGTTTAGCAAATGTGCCTTTTGGCTCGAGTATCTTTTTTTGGGGCATATCGTTTCTAGCGCGGGATAGCCGTTGATCCTTCTAAGATTGAAGCGGTGATGAATTGGAAGAGGCCTAGTTCGATACTACCGAGGTTCGGAGTTTCTTGGGTTAGCGGGTTATTACCGGAGGTTTATTGAGGGTTTTTCTCGGATTGTGACTCCTATGACGAGGTTGACCGAAAAAGAATGTGCCATTTGTTTGGAGCGAGAAATGTGAGTCTAGTTTCCAAGAGCTTAAGAAGTCCGGTTGACATCGGCACCTATTTTGGCTTTGCCTAGTGGGGAGATAATTTTGTGATCTATAGCGATGCTTCTAAGGAAGGTTTGGGTTGTGTTTTGATGCAAAATGGAAGGGTGATCGCCTATGCATCGAGGAAGTTGTCTATTCACTTGCGTAATTACCCGACACACGATATGGAGTTGGCTGCGATTATTTTCGCGTTGCATAAATGGAAACACTACTTGTATGGGGCTAAGTTTGAGATTTTCACCGACCATAAAAGTTTGAAATACTTGTTTTCTCAAAAGAATTAAACATGAGGCAAAGAAGATGGATAGAGAAACTAAAGGACCATGATTGCACTATCTTGTATCATCCGGGGAAGGCAAATGTTGTAGCGGATGCCTTGAGTAGGAAGGTTCATATGTCGTGTATGATGGTTAAGGAATGGAAGATGTTGGAGGATTTGCGAGATTGGGGTCCTAGTGTTTTTGATAGAGAGTGATTTTCGCAAATGTTAGGTGCTACGCCAATTTTATTTGGGAAAATTAGAGAAGCGCAGAAAATGATCCTAGGAGTTGAAGAAAATTATTGATGGGATGGCTGAGAATGTATCGCCTGATTTCGTGATTAGTAGTGAGGGTACTTTGACATTTCGAGGTAGGATTTGTGTTCCTTGTAATACTGAATTGAAGAGGTTGGTTCTTGATGAGGCTCATAAATCGAAGTATACCATTCATCCGGGGAGCACGAAGATGTACTTAGACTTGAAAAGACAATTTTGGTGGAAAGGCATGAAGAGAGAAATTGAGTATGTGTCAAAGTGTTTGACTTGTCGGCCAGTTAAGGCCGAGCATCGAGGCCACAAGGGATTTCTACAACCACTTGGAGATTCTGAGTGGAAATGGGAGTTCATTACCATGGATTTTGTGACAGGGTTACCGCGCATGCGGAGAGGTTTTAATGCAGTTTGGGTTATAGTTGACAGATTGACTAAGTCTGCACACTTTATTCTGATAGCTATCACTTATTCGTTGACTCGGTTAGCGCTTTGTATATCGTGAGATCGTGAGACTTCATGGCGTACTGGTTAGTATTGTGTCCGATAGAGATCCGAGGTTCACATCAAGATTTTGGAAGTCGTTGCGTAGAAGCTTTGGGGACCAGATTAGACTTCAAGATGCAAGCTTTTCATCCGCAAACGGATGGTCAATCCGAGCGATTGATTCGATTTTGGAGGATATCTTTGCGAGCTTGTGCAGTGGATTTCAAGGGAAGGCTGGATTCTCACTTACCTTTAGCCGAAGTTATGCGTATAATAACGGCTACCGGTCGAGTATCAAGATGGCGCCGTATGAAGCTTTGTATGGGCGTAAGTGTAGATCGCCAATTTGTTGGGATGAAGTTGGAGGCGAAACTTTGGGGTTCCGAGTTAGTGCAAATCGGTTGAGAGCTGAAGTTGATTAGAGATCGTTTGCGCCGCTCAAAGTCGACAAAAAGAGTTATGCGGACAATCGAAGGCGAGATCTTGAGTTCCAAGTGGGTGATTACGTGTTCTTGAAGGTAACACCGAGGAGAGGTACTAAGAGATTCGGCAAGAAAGGGAAGCTTACAGAGGTACATTGGTCCATTCGAGGTTCTCGAGAGAGAGTTGGGTCTTTGGCGTATCGATTGCATTGCCACCTTCACTTTCGGAGACTCATAATGTATTCCATGTTTCCATGTTGCGAAAGTATTTGAAAGACGAGTCCCATGTACTCGAGTATGAGGAGATCACGTTTGAGCCGGATATGTCTTACGTTGAAAAGCCCGTGAAGATTTTGGATACTAAGGAGCAAGTGCTACGAACCAAGAGAATTCCCTTAGTCAAAGTTCTTTGGAGGAACCATAACATTGAAGAAGCGACTTGGGAAACGGAAGCGGAGATGCGCGAGAAGCATCCACATTTGTTTGATTTAACTTGGTAAGAATTTAGGGACTAAATTCCTAAAGGAGGGGAGAGTGTAACGCCCCATAATCTTGCATGTGCATTCTATGCTTGTCTTTATACTTTCTTGGTTGATTGTGAGCTTGTTTACTTGATATATAAATGTTTTAGAATCATTCATAGATCATTTTAGAAGTCCATAACATGTTTAGAATCATATAAACTTGTTTGTTGAATCGCCGGTTTAATCGCGTTGAATTTGGCCTTAGCGATTCCTCTCGTTGCTCGTATTTGCTTCTATTTCGACGTACGAAGTGTTCGTTGAGTTCTTGGCTTTGTATTCAGGTCTTAATCATGTGGAAACAAACCTTTTTCATGTCCAAGATATCCTAGTTTGATTGGTGTTTGATTGTAGTTTGATTCGTTGTTCATTAAATCGCGTGGTTCGGCGCCTTGTTCTAGCTTGTTCGGGGTTGTTCGGGGCGTTTCCGACTTGTTTTGAGTAGGGTTAGACCTTAGAATGGTTGCCCAAAAGTTTGGGACCATTTAGATCAAGTTTAGATCAAGTTTTAGAGGTTCTGAGGCCGTCGCATGGGACCTCGTGGGCGCCCGCCTCAAATGCAGGGAGCAATTGGAGAGTGGTCGAACTTGAGGATGGCCTCGTGGTTGAGGCGGCGCATGCCTTGGGTGAGGCGCCCGCCTCACTGTCCGTCTACGGGATTATTTTCTCCTGTTTCGGAATTGGACGATTTGTACCCCTTGAACCCATATCTAAACCTATCCTAAACCTCCCTAACCCTTCCAACTTAAGTCCTAACATCCCTAACTAGTTTTTAATGATGAGTTAAGAGTTCATTAGTGACCAATTAAGCCACAAATCAGATTTAAAAAGGGACCACAAGTTGTTGACACTTGTCCCACTCAAATTAGACCAATATAAGCCACATTTCGATTTTTGACTCTCATTCTCACCCTCACTCTTCCAAAAACGAATTTTCATCTTCTCCAAGACTCTTCCATGGTTTCTTGAGGTTCTCATCTCCATCCTCCCTCATCCATTCCTCCTTTGCCCAAGAGTCCTTCATTAAAGGTGTAGAGCTCAAGAAGAGGAGCATTTCTATCCGATTGGTTTCTTCATTTGCTTTCTTTGGTGTATAACTTGTAAGTTACTTTCTTCATCTTCTTCCTTTAGTTCTCATTGACCCTAAGGAAACAAAGCCTATGGTGGTTGAGGTCAATGAGGGCACATGTATGCTTCCTATGCTATCTTCTTGTATGTTGAGATTTTGAGCTTGTTAGGAGCATGTATAGGTTGGTTTCTTGCCTATGAAAGTTTATAAAACTCTTGCATCTTGTCTATTTAAGGTTTTGAACATGTTAAAGCCATGTATTATATTTGTCATGGAAGTATTGATATATGTGAATGCCCTAGTTATGCTTTCTTGAAATGTTGTGAAAGTGTTATGTGTTCTATCCTAAATTTTGGACTCTATGATATACATGAATCACTTTGCATTGCCTTGGTGAATTTAATACCTTGTTGAACCTAGAAATGACCTAGGTTGGGTTATGAAGCACATAGCTTCAATTTCTCCAAATTTGGGAATTTAGAGCAAAGACTCAACGGAGTCGACTCTAGGGAATATTTGAACGTGTTGAACTCTAGTTTCAATCCCTACGAAGTTTGGACACCGTTTGATTGGTTTACTCAAGTATGAGCTTGGTTTGATTGTTTATAACAAGTTTTTATGAAAGGTTGGTTTTGTGCAATTTAATTGCCTTGATATGATTTTATAGTAGAGATTAATACCCTACTTGGTTGGTCGAGTTCGCTCTTGTCGAATTCGGTCCTTAATTGGTTTAGTCAAGTAAATATCTACTTGTGCATCACATTGAGTCCAGCTGGCATTATTTGGTTTGTTTATTGGGTCAAGGTGGGACGATGCATCGCCTTCACGAATTATGGGATTCGTGCTCGCTATGGATCGCCGCACTGGGACTTCACACACACCTCCATTGTTGGCAATGGGAAGTAGCCCCTTTGCCGTATCGCTAAGTGCCGCATTGGCTTGCTATCTAGATCGAGTGGTACTTGATAAAAGTTGATGCATTCACAGAGCATCAATGTTGCACGATAAAGTATAATAAAGTTTTATTGTCTGAGCGGCGTGACTATATCATATCCTACTTGTATGATTTAATTTCCCGCACTTATGTGAACAATGTGCTACGTGCTATATGATGATCATGTATTATAATTGAGATAACTGTCATGCTATAACATGAACATGCATTGTAGTAACTTACTAAGTCTTTCGACTTACCCTATTTGTTTGCTTTGTCTTTCCTTAGATCCGAGCCGAGGCGTTACGAGATAGACTCGCTTATTCCACTTTTGGTTGTTGTATTCGCAAGGTTGATCTTTTGGACTTGTTGTTTAGACTTTTTATTTTGGAAAGGGCGTTGGGAAGCAAGTCATGTAGACTTGGCTTGGGGTTTTGTGTTGTTGTTGCAACTTAACTAATTAACTTGTAATCTTTTGGTATGCCGACTTATAAGTCGAGCCTGTTTATATGTGTATGGTTCACTACGGTTTTCTTCCGCTAAAGCTCGTTTAATTGTTGTTGTTGTTGTTGTCTCCGGCATGTTGTGGCCGTTGAGGTTATTATAAGCATGTGTTAATAATTGTAGGAGTAGTTGTTGGGTTCCGGCTGTAACGTCGCCGATGACTTGTTTATTTTAGGTTGCTTTTCCGGCCAAGTGTAGCCGAGTTGTTGTTTGTATGCGATGTTGCGCCACATGAATTTTATAATCCTACTTAAGCATGCTTGTGTAATTTGTTTATTTGGACGGCACGACTCGGGATCTCGCACTGGGGTCCGGGTCGGGTCGTCACACCTTGAACTTTCAGCTTTTCGCAGTTTGGTCCCTACACTTCTGATATTAGCAATTTTATCCTTCCTCAATAATAAACTTTTGCAGGGACATCACAAAATACTCAAAATATGTCTCGAAATTACAAAGATTTCCTAAAAACTTACAAAATCATAAACTACTCAAAATTACATCAAACTAAACTAAATTACATTAAAATAATGATAAAATGTTCTAGAAAATTAGGGAATTACATATAATGAAATCCACCACATCAGGCCACCGCCTCCCACCGTCGGCAACCACCACCGGCCACCGCCTCCAACCGCCGCCCGCCGCTGCCCACCACCTCCAACCGCCACCAGCCACCGCTGCCCACCACTGGCCACCGCCAGCTCTTTACTTAAAAATAATAACAATTAAATACATAACTTAACAAGATTCGAACCGGAACCAAATTGCCTTACAACAAGCTTGTTACCACTAGACTAGACCACTTTTTGATATATATTTAAAAGTTAATATAAATATGAACAAGTAATCATAAAAATTATTGATTATTATGAATGTATTTGTTATTTATTTTGGATTAAGAATATTTGTTTGTTATTTATAATTTATAATTATAATGAATATAAATTTTTAATTTTTTAATAAGGTATTTGACTTTTTTATTTTTTCTTACTTTTACATAATCATTTATTATTGTCAAATCAATAAACACATATATTTTATATCTCACAACTATGAAGACTATTATAAAATTTTGACAATTTTATATATATTAAGTGATAAAAATAGTGTCGCATTGTAAATATCGCTTTTTATTTGAGGTGTAAAAAAAAGGAAAGAAAAGATAAATATCAAAATTAAGAAAATATCTTGGTCATTGTTGAACGTGGGGCCCATTAATTTTTTATTAAATGTGAAAAGTTGGTGAAAATATTATGATTTATGAATATTAAGGTATTAACTTATCATTGTGTGTATGTGTATGCATGTGTGTGTTTTTGCCATGTGTGTGTGTTTTTTTGGCATGTGTGTGTGTGTTTGAGTGAGTTTGTGTGTGTATGTTATGCTTAGTGAATCATAATATAAGTAGGAAAGTAATACTCAAAATAATAAATGATATTCTTTATTGGATATTATCCGGATAATACCCATTTATTAATGGATAATATTGGATATTATCCAATAACACCCATTAAGGTTAATGGGTGTTATTGGATAATATCCAAAACTACCAATTAACCTTAATGGGTGTTATTGGATAATATCCAAATTAACCGGTAACACCCAATTGCCACCTCTACTTCTAACCCTCCTCTTTTTTTCCTCTGACTTTTGTGAAATTTGACAGTGCTAGATTCCTAATCGATTAAAGGACTAGGATTAAGATGTGACATCCTTGCTTGTTTGATTTGTTCTAGATCTATGCTTTCACTTAGTTTCTAAATGATGTTTAGGAGTTGCATGCTAGAGATTGTGTAAAAATGTAGGTTAATTTCTTCATTCCATTTTTTGGTTCATTCTTTATAGGAACACTTGTAGGATTTAGAGAGAGATTTATTGCATGTGTATTGAAATTCTCCATTGCTATTATAGATAGTTATGTATAAATCCTTCTTTTATGATCTCCATGTCATTTATATGATCTAAGAAATATGTCCCATTTGTGGCCTTTGTGGATGTTACTTTCTCTAAATTTTTAAAGAGAAATATGTGTATTTCTCTCTACCCTTTCTTATTGAAAATGTTTTTTCAAAAACTCTTTTATCTTTCTCTCTTTCACGAAAAATCACTTAATAGAATATTTGTGACATTTTGGTTCATGATGATTTTTTTTTGTCCATCTTACAATTTAGGGTACACAATTTGACAAATATACTTTCAGAATTTAAAATGTAATCAATGTACTCATGATTTAGGTATCAATGTGGTCCAACCTGTTAAGTCTCCGTCCAATGTGACCGGTGCCCACATAGTCCATGTAACCCTCCTGCTTACGAAATTGAATGGGAACTTAACTGGATGAACCGCATTGATACCCAAATTATGAGTACCTTGGTGACATTTTGAATATTGAAAGTACGTTTGTCATACGGTGTACCTCAAATTGTACCATAGGCAAAAAAGATATTTTCCCCTCCTTTTTGCTACTTTAATTGCACATGATCAATCAATTTAATATTTTCCAAAAGAAAAGAAGGTAGATGTCCTATCTATTTCAATCCTTAAATTTTTTCAAAATGCTAAGTTTACAATTCTTTTTACAACTTTTGCTACAACTGAGCCTTAATGAAGAGCAGAATTGTAATGAAGAAAGACAACTTTGCCCTTCATGAGGGTTTAGTTGTAGCAAAAGTTGTAAAAAGGATTGTAAACCTAGTATTGTTGTACGTAATAAAGAGTTATATATTTACCTGTAGCTTGAAATTGGACCTATCTAGGCTTTTACCAAAATTACAACTGTAACGACCCAAAATTTCTAACCAATTTATATAATCCAAAAATCTTGGGCGCGTCATTATTGCAAATACTAAATCACAATAATTCTGAAATCATCTCTTAAGGACTAGTAATAAAAGAAAGTCATAGAGTACTATTACATTTCGAAAGTATAATTAAACAATTCTGTAGTCTCAAAACTGCTAAACTAAAATCTTGTCCAAAATACAAAACGAACTAATTCGAAATAAAAATCTCCAGATTGTCCTTGGTGGTATCCAACTTACTTAAAAACTGGACGGAAAAAGATTTGGAAGGAATGAGCGGACAAAGCCCAGTAAGATAATATACAGCCCCTCCGAAATCTAGGGAAGAGTTCATTAACAATAAAGCATTAAAAAAGATTAATATTCGAATAGTTCATAATCGAGAATAGCACAATGAGATGATAAATTTCACATTTCATCAAGAATTTGATGTAAAAGATAGAGATACAAAGGCATTTGGAGAGGTCTAATCGTCGCCAACTGTCCCATATCAGTTGGAGACGACGACCAACCCGCGGATACCATAATCACATAAGCAGTCAAAAGACCTCTTTTAAACAAAGATTCACAATGTACAAATAGTAACAGTTCATAATGGTATATCCGGATAACCAAGCCACGGGCCAGGTGGCAAAATTCATAATCAAAAATCAAATTCAAAATGCTACTTTACCCCAGTAGCCGGGTTGTTCAAATTAGTGATCATAATAGGATTTCAAAAATAATATTCCAACAGAAACTTGGGTTCACAAAAAATATCTCAATGAAATTTAAATATAAATGATATATATATAATGAGATCTACAATTTAGAATGACAAAGAACGGGTAAGACGGAGTTCAAATCCAAATTCCAACTTAAGGTTGGTACACGTTTCAAAGAAAGGTAATTGTCAAATAATTTGCGGAAGCCTAAAAAATTAAAATAGAGATTGCAAATGTCTAAAAGATGTATAATCTCTTACCTGAATAATACGCCCACAAATTCTAGGTCCACCGAAACGCAACTAAAGGCTACTCTTCTTGTCCAAATCTAAAATTCAAGGCATAAATCAAATTACTAAAATATTTATATTGCAACAATTTAGTCAATCTAAATTAATTTAGAAGCTACTGATTATTACAATTATTCTTAAAAAAAAATAGTTTTTATAGTGTTATTTTAGAATATACTATTATAATGTACACATCAATTTACCTTTGTGTTTGAAAACTATTCCTAAATGCCAAAGGTGATTGCTACAGAACATTTCCTTCTTTTATAAAAATTTTCGGAAGTTAACAACCCAAAACTTCCCAGTACTTTTCTCCACACAACAAATACTTACCTTGATTTCCAAACTAACCCAACCAACAAGAAACAATAAAAAAATAAAAGCTCAATTATTAACTCAATTAACACATACTAGTCTATTCCTATAAATGCTTCTCTTTGATTTTCCAGCACACTCATTTCCTCTCCCTCATTCTATCCGTTTTCTTTCTTCTTCTTTTTTTGTTCTCCTTGGTTCGCAGCAAGCAGCTCGAGAACATCCACTCGTCTTCTTCCCTGCCGAGTTTCCTTCCTTTCTTTCTTTTTCTACCTTTTTTTTTGAACACTTATACACAAATCCAAATATTACTCCCACCTTACAGATTGCTCTCGATATATATATATATATATATATATATATATATATATATATATATATATATATATATATATATATATATATATTACAGATTCATTAACTCAATAAAATCATAATCTGCCAATCAAATTGACCAGACAAACAATTTCCCGAAATTTCAAAAGGCGGAGGACATTATCTCACCTTAATCAAGGGTTCGATCTTGCTCGGCGGGGATCCGGTGTGTCGTCGGCTCTATCAGTTTCGTGACTTCGCCAAGTACTCCCTCCGACGTCCGTCTCGAACTCTCTCTCACTTTCGCTATTATCTTATATGATCCAGACCAAGGAAAGTTTTCCCCCCTTATATAGCCTTTCAACAACGTTTCCCTTTCTTCCGTCCATTGAATCTCCTTGGTTATGACGGATTTTTCAGTTCCCTAGTCGTCGATCCCGCTCTCTAGGTACAGGGGTTGCCTGCTGGCTTAAAAGAGAGCTAATATCACCCTTGTTGACTGTGAAACGATTTCCTAATTATCCTCTCTTTTCTTCTTTCTTTTTCTTTTCTTTATTTATTTATTACTATATTTATTATTATAATAATAATTATTATTAATATAAGGAATTCTAATGGGTTGGGCCAACATTCTAAATAAGATAATAGGGTATACTAAGCCCACTAAAAATATACATCAAGCCCCCTCAAATGTTTAGAAAATAAAATTTAACTAAATAATAACCAAATTTTATTTTTATTTTAGAAGTTTTGGGTATATTACACTCTAACCCCTTTAAAAGAAGTTTAGTCCTCTAAACTTGACATACCTGATCAAAAAAAGTTCGGGATGCTTTTCCCTCATTTCCTCTTCGAGCTCCCAAGTGGCTTGTCGTTCAGTATGGTTACTCCACTGAATTTTGACATACGGAATGGTTCGTTTTCGTAATACTTGATCCTTTCGGTCCACGATCCGCACAGGTTGCTCGTCATAACTCAAATCTTCTCGAAGTCGTAATGGTGCACTCTCGATCACATGGCTTGGGTCCAGTACGTACTTCTTTAGCATAGATATATGGAATACATTATGGACTCCAGAAATTGTAGGCGGTAAAGCAAGCCGGTATGCAACCTCTCCTACTCGCGTAAGTATCTCAAAGGGTTCGACGAACCTTGGACTAAGTTTACCACGAATCCCAAATCTCATAACCCCCTTTGTAGGTGATATCTTGAGAAACACATGATCCCCTACTCCAAATTCGAGTTCACGGCGTCGGCGGTCGGCGTGTACGACTTTTGTCTACTTTGTGCCGTCGAGAAGTCTTTGCTTGATAAGTTGTACCTTCTCACGAGGTGACTGCACTTACGGTCCTAATAATAGTTGTCTCTCACCTACTTCGTTCCAACACGTAGGCGACCTGTATTTCCGCCAGTACAACGCCTCGTAGGGTGCCATCCCAATACTTGCATGAAAACTATTGTTGTATGTAAACTCTACTAGAGGCAGGTGATCATCCCAGTTCCCTTGCAGATCCAAGAAACAAGTTTGAAGCATATCTTCTAATGTCTGTATAGTCCATTCTGACTGACCACCAGTTTGAGGGTGAAATATCGTACTCATGCTTAGGCTGGTCCCTAAAACCTTTTGTAAACTGCCCCAAAACTTTGAAGTGAATCTAGCGTCGCGATCTGATACTATCGAGACCGGTACTCCATGTAGTCGAACAATTTCATCAACGTACAATTTTGCTAACTTCTCCAATGAATCGTTAATTTTGAAGGCTAAAAAGTGCGCAGATTTGGTCAATCTATCCACAATAACCCAAATTGCATTATGACCCTTCAACGTCCTGGGTAATCCTACCACGAAATCCATGGTTATATGTTCCCACTTCCATTCTGGTATGGGTAAGGATTGTACTAGACCACCAGGCTTCTGATGCTCTGTCTTCACTTGCTGACACACGAGACATCTAGAGACGAATTCTGCTATCTCCCTTTTCATGTTTCCCCACCAGAAAGTATCACGCACGTCTCGGTATATTTTTGTGCTGCCAGGGTGAACCGTAAATCTCGAGTTATGTTCTTCTTCCAAAATTTTCCTTTTCAATTCCGAATCAGATGGAACACAGATTCGAGATCCAAAGCGTAAGATACCATCACTACTGGCCCGAAAATTGGTCTGGCCCTCCTTTCCCAGGTCTCCAGAAATTTTCACTAAATCAGGATCTACAGCTTGGGCTACCTTAATCTTCTCCAACAATGACTGTTGCACACTCAATGATGCTAATAGTCCGCTGCTACTCGGAGTTCTGATTTCAATACCTAAGGACTCGAGGTCATTTAAAATTCTCCTTTCCTTGGTGATCAGCATTGCTAAGTTTCCCTTACGACTCAAAGCGTCGGCAACCACATTAGCCTTACCAGGATGGTACAAAATGGTGCAATCGTAATCCTTTAGTAATTCAAGCCACCTTCTTTGCCTCATGTTTAGCTCCTTTTGGGTGAAAATATATTTAAGACTCTTATGATCTGTGTAGATTTCGCATGTTTCCCCGTACAAATAATGCCTTTAAATTTTTAGGGCAAAAACCACTGCTGCTAGCTCCAAATCGTGGGTGGGGTAGTTCTTTTCATAATTCTTCAATTGTCGAGATGCATATGTGATCACTCTATTATTTTTGCATCAACACACATCCCAACCCTTTTAGCGATGCGTCGTATAGATCACAAATTTCCCAACTCGGATGGTAAGGTAAGGATTGGGGCACACGAGCCGCTTCTTTAATTCACGAAAACTTCGTCTCGCAATCATCCGCCCATATAAACTTTCTATTCTTACGAGTTAGCCTAGTTAAAGGCCGGAAATTTTTGAGAATCCTTCTCGGCGGCGATAATATCCGGTAACCCGAAAACTTTGAACTTGTGACGGTTGTCGGTCTTTCCCAATTTACAATGGCCTCGATCTTGGCGGGGTCGAGATTCCATCCTTGGATACCACATGCCTAAGAAAGTCACCTTGTCTAGCCAAAACTTCGCACTTCTTGAATTTGGCATAAAGCTTCTCTTCCCTCAAGATTTGCAACACCGCTCTTAAGTGTTGTTCATGTTCTTCTGTGTCTTAGAGTAGACCAAGATATCATCGATGAAAACAATCACACATCGATCGAGGAATTTCTTAAATACCCTATTCATCAAGTCCATGAGCAGCGGGGCGTTCGTCAACAAATGGCATCACCAAAAACTTCGTAATGTCCATATACGGTTCTAAAGGCGGTTTTGAAACATCTTCCTTCTTAACCTTTAGCGGTGATATCGGCCAGAAGGTCGATCTTTGAAAATAGCATGCACCTTGCGGTTGATCGAACAAATCATCAATCTAGGTAATGGATACCTATTTTTAATAGTGACCGATTCAATTCTCGATAGTCTATACACAACCTCATAGACCCATCCTTCTTCTTTACAAACAATCTTTGGAGCACCCCAGGCGAGACACTTGGTCTAATCAATTCCTTTTCCAATAACTCACTGCAATTGTTCCTTAAGTTCTTTGAGTTCGTAGGTGCCATTCTATATGGTGCTTTAGAAATGGGAGCGTCAGGGTATTAGATCAATTACGAACTCTACCTCACGCTACGGTGGTAGTCGGGGAAGATCTTCAGAGAAACACGTCTTCAAATTCTTTTACTCTTGGGAGCGATTCTATGTTAGCGTCGGTTCTGGTGTCGATGATAGAGGCTAAGTATCCTTGGCAACCTTTCTTAGTAATCGCCTAGCTCTTAAGGAAGAAATTAAACGACAATATAGTCGGCCTTGACCCCTTAAAAGCGAAACTCGATTCACAGGTACACGAGAATACCACTTCCTTCTCAAAACAATCAACCTTCGCATGGAGCATGACTAACCAATCCATACCCAAGATTACATCAAAATCTTGAATGTCTAAAGGAATGAAATCGATGGGCATTTCTCTATCTCCTATCTTGAAGGAGCGACTTCTAAACACGAATTTCTTTGGAATAGACTCCTTAGTTGGGGTATCAATTACTAATCCAATGTCTAATTTACGGGGTGTGAGTTTCATACGGCGTGCAAGTGATGTGCATATAATTGAATGCGTGGCACCGGGGTCGATCAATGCATATACATTTCGTGGCGAGTTGGGCATTACACGCCACCACGTCGTTTGTTGCCTTGGCATCCCTTGTTGTCATTGCAAAAATCCTTCCTTGCCCAGCGGTTTCATTTTATCTTACATTCTTGGGTTTCTAGTAAAACCCTTCTTTAGTGGCTCACTTTGGCACTCCTTGACTCTATGTCAGACCTTTCCACAATTAAAGCAAGCTCCTTCCCACGATAGCATGCTTACGTTGGGTGATTCCTTCGTACTTGTGGCATGTCAAATTGGTGTTTTGATTACGCCATTTATTTTGATTGTGCCCTTGGTTATGATTACGAGTTCGCTTTGGTGAACAACCTCTACATACGACCGCCATCTACATTCCTCCTTTTATTTCCACCCGGCGACTTCTTGATTGCGCTTGATTGTCCCATGATACTTTCCCATGTTATTCTCAAAACCTCTCTTCTTCTCGTCTCTCTTTCTTGATTTTCAGCGAGAACTTAGTTCGATCATCAGGGCTCGGTCTAGAACTTCGGCGTAAGTTGGTAGTTTCAAAGCGATGAGTCTATAGCTAATTTGATCGCTAAGGCCCCTCTCAAACTTTCTAGCCTTCGACCTTCATCTCGAATGAGTTACGGGCGTATTTCGACAACTCAGTGAACTTTGCATCGACTCATCGATTGACATTTTTCCTGTTCGAGGTAAAGAAATTCCACCATCTTAGTTCTTGCATACTTGGGGAAAATACTTCTGTTGAAGGCTTCACGGAACATTTCCCGGCTATAAACTTCTACTCCATTTGCTTCTTTGTCCTCTTCTCTGATTTCCACCATTGATTAGCCTCCCCTTCCAAGGCGAATGTAGCAAAGCTTACCTTACGTTCATCGGTGCATGCCATGGTTCCAAAAATTTTCTCCATGTTTTCTAACCATTCCCACGGTTCCTCGGCGCTGGCTTGCCGAGAAGGTCTTGGGTTTCATCCTATGGAAGCTTTCGGTAGTTCCCAGTGGTTGGTTGAGGTGGTGGTGGTGGTGGTGGCGCCGGCCGCGGCCGCAATTGCAGTGCTTTGCATTAGCTTGACCAATGCTTGCCGTAATGGCTTGCGTGAGGCCTTGGATAAGGGCCACTAGCGTCGGGTGCGAGGAGTAGGATCGTTCATGTTATTTCTGGTTGTGGCCGGCAGGGGTTTTCTGCGACTCTGAGGCGAGTCTTGGCAACGACTCCTCTACCTCGGCCACCAGGTCACGTCGCGACCACGCACCCTCCCGTGTTCCACTTCGTCCTCCTCTAGCCATCTTTTCTGCGCCACAAGCATAGCGAGATGTCATAAGCGTAAGTTTAGATTTTTATTCTATATTCAATGTCTGAACTAAATTCGTACTAAAATTTTAAATCCATATCCAAGGTAAATCTTATCGTACCATGTGTTGGGTATTTATCATGAAATTTAGAAACACAGACAAGACCATCTTTTATTAATTCAATGAAAATAAAGAGTCTCAAAACTTTATTAATTCAAAAATATTATGTCTCAAAACATAAACTCCGTCAAATTCTTCTAGGAACACCTTATGGGTTCTTTAGAGTACGCCACGTATCTTCAAAATTAGCCCATTTATAGCCTCTCGCGACCAGCCCACTCTTGGGAGATCAGCATGAAGAGCCATGTCAATGTCTTGACATGTTAGGACGATTTCCCTAAGGAACCTATGGTGTCTTATGCAGATGCGATGCAACTTCGCGCTCTAACTCTCCCACGGCGTCCAACTCTTGTATGAGGTTTATTGCGGGTTGGTGGCGATTATCGCTTATGTCACTACCTTCCTCGCCGTCAGGAAGCTCTTGAGGAATCTCTTGAGCTTCTTAGGAATCTCTTCAGGGACCTCTTCAGGGATTTCTTCCTCGCATTCGCTCACTAGGTCATCTTCCTTGGGTTCAGAATCAGAAGGATTTCCCATATGCCAGTTTTCTAAATCAAGATCCATCTAAAATCAACAATTAGGTTAGATAATACAATTAATTTGGTAAATCATTATCATATAATATTTATGCCCCAAAGGTTTTTCCCATGCTAGATCATAACCTGGCTCTGATACCAAATGTAATGACCCAAAATTTCTAACCAATTTATAATCCCAAAATCTTGGGCGCGTCACTATTACAAATACTAAATCACAATAATTACGAAATCATCTCTTAAGGACTAGTAATAAAAGAAAGTCATAGAGTACTATTACATTTCGAAAGTATAATTAAACAATTCTGTAGTCCCAAAACGCTAAACTAAAATCTTGTCCAAAATACAAAAGCGAACTAATTGAAATAAAAATCTCGGATTGTCCTTGATGGTATCCAACTTACTTAAAACACGGAAGGAAAAAGATTTGGAAGGAATGAGCGGACAATGCCGGTAAGATCATATCTGACCCCTCAGAAATCTAGGGAAGGGTTCATTAACAATAAAGCATTCAAAAGATTAATATTCAAATAGTTCATAATCGGGAATAGCACAATGAGATGATAAATTTCACATTTCATCAAGAATTCGATGTAAAAGATAGAGATACAAAGGCATTTGCGAGAGGTCTAATCGTCGCCAACTGTCCCATACCAGTTGGAGACGACGACCAACCCGCGGATACCATGATCACATAAGCAGTCAAAAGACCTCTTTTAAACAAAGATTCACAATGCACAAATAGTAACAGTTCATAATGGTATATCTGGATAACCAAGCCACGGGCCAGGTGGCAAAATTCATAATAAAAAATCAAATTCAAAATGCTACTTTACCCCAGTAGCCGGGTTGTTCAACTTAGTGATCATAGTAGGATTTCAAAAATAATATTCCAACGGAAACTTGGTTTCACAAAAAATATCTCAATGAAAAAATATAAATGAGAA
>CM028378.1:136302443-136326772 GCA_013146195.2 Codonopsis lanceolata | reverse complement strand
TTGTCCTTGAACTCCTGTCAAGAGTCAAGATGACTTGACTTTGGAATTGATTGGAGATGATATTTAAGTATTTCTTTCCCCTAATCGCTTCAGATTCGCTTTCTCCATGACCCGTATTTTTGTATACGCTTATTCTACCGTTATTGAGCTCGTTAGCTAAACTGTCCGACTCGCACTACTGCTTACAAGTGCTTGTCTCTTCTTTGCCTTGCCTCGCGACCGAATTAGAGTTTTACCTTGAGCCTTTGCCGTGGACTTCTATCTAGAACGCCTCACGTAATAGCTCCAAGGGGTTGTGAGAATTGAAAGAGTAGTTGTAAGAACTTCAAGATAGGGAGTTCATTAAACCGAGTGTGTCACCGTGGTGCACCGATATTGTTTGTGAAAGAAATAAGGTAATTTACGCCTTTGTATAGACTATCGACAGCTTGAACCGATTGCTATCAAGAATCGATATCCCTTGCCACACATTAATGATCTTTGATCAACTTCGATGCTCGGTTGGTTATTCTAAGTTTGACTTGAGGAGTGACTATTATCGCTTGATAGTTCGAGAGGAGGATGTTCCAAAGACGCCTTTCGTACACGTATGGCCATTATGAGTTCGTGGTTATGCCTTTTGGTTTGACGAATGCACTGCGTTTTTATGGACTTGATGAATAGGGCTTTTCATGAGTATCTTGATTGCTTTGGGGTGGTATTTATTGATGACATTCTTGTGTACTCCAGTCACGAGAGGAACATAAGAATCATTTAAGAGAGTTCTTTCTATCTTGCGGAAGAAGCAACTTTATGCGAAATTTAGTAAGTGTGCTTTACGGCTAGAGTTCTTTTCTAGGGCACGTGGTGTCTAGTGATGGTATGTGGTGGAGGTATTGGAAGATTTATTGTGCAGCATTGCTAAGGAATTCAAAGGTAGTTGAGATTCTCATTTACTACTAGTCAATTTGCGTATAACAACAGTTACCAGTCCAGTGTTGAGATGGCGCCATATGAGGCTTTAAATGGGTGTAAGTGTCGTTCACCGATTTACTGGGATGAAGTTGGTGAAGCAAAGCTATGGGGTTCGGAAATGGTACAACAGTCAGCTGAGAGTGTGAAACTTATCAGAGACAGATTTCTTACAGCTCATAGTAGACAAAATAGCTACTTGATTAATAGGAGGCGTGATTTAGAGTTTCGAGGTTGGTGACTTTGTATTCTTGAAAGTATCGCCCGGCGGTACTAAGCGATTTGGGATGAAAGGTAAGCTTTCTCCTAGATTTATTGGACCATTCGAGATCCTAGAGAGGATTGGGACTTTGGCGTATCGGTTGGCATTGCCACCTTCTATATCGGATGTTCATGATGTCTTTCATGTCTCGATGCTACGCAAGTACTTAAAGGACGAGTCTCATGTCCTTACTTATGAGGAGATTACTATTGAACCTGACCTTTCTTATGATGAGAAGCCGGTGAGGATTCTTGATACGAAGGAAGGAACAAGTCTTAAGAACCAAAAGAATTCCGTTAGTGAAAGTCTTGTGGAAAAATCATAATATTGGGGAAACTACTTGGGAAACCGAGCTTGATATGAGAGAGGGATACCCTTACCTATTCGATGATTCCGTTATGAATTTAGGGACTAAATTCCTTTTAGTGGGGGAGGATGTGAGAACCCAAACCCTACTTGTGTAACATGCCTTCTATACTTGATTAATATGTTCATTAGGTGCCTTAACATGTTTTAGAGTCCATATTGTTCATACCATGCTCGCATTAGGTCAACCATGATCGTAGTTGCTTGTATGCCTTCTATACGTGGCATGCTTTGTTAAAATTGCTTCGTGTATCACCTTAGTACTTAACTAAGTCCTACTAGAACCTTAGTACATTTATAACATGCTTAATGTATGCCTTAACATGTTAAAGACTTCATTCTGTTCATGTCATGCTTGCATTAGAGTTGTTACGTTCATAGCCTCTTGAATGCCTTCTATGCATTGCATACCTTGCCGTTTGTGCTTTGAGTGTTCGCCTTAGCATGTTAGCACTTAACCAAGTCTTGTTGGAGTGCTATTACCTTGCATAAATGACTTATAACATTCATCTTGATCATAGTAGGCTTGGTTGAGAGTTTAGAAGCATTGTTGCTTCGCTTTGAGCCTTGTGGTTTCTCGGGATTGCCTTTGTTGCTCGTATTGTTTGTGTTTTAAACTTGTAGAAGTTCATTTGAGTTCTAGACCAAGTGTACTAGTATTTATCATGCTTGCTCAATCATTGTTCATAGACTTGTTGAATTTGGTAATAAGATGACCAATTTATTCCTTCACAGATCAATCATGTTTTTGGGCAAACTTCGGGAAAATTCTGGTACTAATCTACTAAAGAGAATTTTCTAAAAATTTAGTATGTTTTTCCTACATATGTTAGGATACTCTCTGTAAAATTTGGTAATTTTCCAAGGTGTCTAAGTACCTCAATTAGGTCTTTACTTACGGCTGTGCCAGAATTCAGTTTTCAGGAAAACAACTTCTGTACTTGAACTTGTAGTAACCATATCTTGATCAATATAAGTCCAAATGGAGTACTTCAAAATTCTAAAATATAGTTCAATGAGTCTAGTTTCAGAAAAATCAAAAATCACCTCATTTGGAGTTGTGAGCGATTTATGGTCGATTTTACAAGATTGACTGTCCAGTAAGCTTTCCATGCGCCCGCCTCGACTTTAGTGAGGCGCCCGCCTCAACTTCTGGGAGCATTTCAACTTCAGCTTTCAGCCCCTGCATCTGAGGCGCCCGCCTGGGCTTTGGTGAGGCGCCCGCCTCAACATCAGAGGCCATTTACGGGATTTTTACTTCCTGTTTTGGTGTGTACGACTTTTGCCACTTAAACACCATTCCAAACCTCTTCTAAAACCTTCCTAACACCCTTGCTTATGTCCTAACATCACTTAACATGTTTTAAGAATGGATTAATCAACCATTAGTGAGCATTAATCAAGCCAAAATCAGATATTTTCTTACCACATGAGAGTGACACTTGTCCCACTCGATTTTGAACCTTTAAACACCACAATCGATGTTTTGACCTTCATTCTCCTCCTTCACTCTTCATGAACGAAATTTCTTCTTCTCCCAAGTCTCCCATGGCTCCTTGAAGGTGATCTCTTGGTCCTCCATCATCCTCTCATCTTTTGCTCAAGCTTCCTTCATTAAAAGTGTAGAGCTTGAAGTGTTGAGCGCGGTTTCAACCAAATAGTTTGTGCTCTTCCTATCTTCTTCCTTGGTGAAAGGTAAGCTATTGATTCCCCTTAGGAAGTATGTTAGTCTTGCCATGTCCCCTCTTCTCATGTTTCCCATGCTCCTACCATGTCCATGCCATGCTTGATGAAGAGTTGAACTTGTAAGGATTTTGAATGAAATATTCATCTTGTAGTTTTTGGTCCTATGCCTAGAAGTAAATATGTTCTATGCCTCCTTAGGAACAACTATTGTTCTTGGATCAATGACTTTTGATAACTCTATGAGATTTTGAATTCTAGGGTTCCACATGCTAGGAATTGTTCATCTTATTGATTGGGTCCTATGCTTAGAAGCAAATGTGTTCTATGCCTTTCTAGGATTAACTAATGTTCTTGGACTATTGGCTTTTGATAACTTTTGAAATTATGATTCTTAAGTTCCCTTGAATTATGAAATGTTGAACTTGATAATTCTTGACTATGGTTGTTAAGTGGATTAACGGCCTAGTTACTCGACTCGAGAACTTAGAAAGGGTTATGGATGCATTTAGCATCTTAACTCTCTTGGATGAATTGTTAGAGACGACTCAACGGAGTTAACTTAAGTGAGCCATTGAACAATACCGGCTCAATGATCAATCCCTACGACGCTCTAAACATGTTTCTCTAAGAATGATAATTCTAGACTATTGAATTGGATTGATTACCATGCTTGATCCTTGATGTCATGTTATAGAATACCTATTTGACATGTTGAGTTCGCTCTTGTCGAACTCATTCCTGCTTGATTATTGATGAGAATATTTACTTGTCATGAACGAGATCGCTCTTGTCGACCTCGTTCCCTACTTGAGAATTTGTTAAGTAGACACTACTTGACATTTGCATGAGTCCAGCTGGCGTCCTGTCATTGATTCACACACGCCTCCACTGTGGCCACAGTGGGAAGTAGCTCCCTGTCGTAATCTTCAAGAGCACCATTGGTGTCTATCCCTGCATTCCTCGGAAGGTCGATGTACTTACACGCATCCGACACATGCACGCTCAAGATAACGCTTGTATGGTGAACTACGTAGCGGCCCGGCTCTCCATATATCCTTGTCCTATGTGATTTAATTTCAAGCACCTATGTGAAACAATGTGCATCTTGGATATATGATCTCAATGCTTATGTGACAATAACTTGCCTTGTATGTTGCATATTGCCATGACATGCATGATTGATAGCTTACAAGTCTTTATGACTTACCCATTCCCCTTCTTGCTTTAGATCCTAGCAAGGCAGTCCTTCTCGTTGAGGATTGCAGTGTTCGTGCTTTGTTCCTCCTTTTGTCAGCCGTTGCAGTTTGAAGAGGTGGTCTAGATGTCCTCTTCTTTTCTTTTGTTATTTTGCAAGGACGATGGGTTAAAGCAAGTCACTTAGACTATGCTTGGGAATGTGTATAGAACTTAATCTTGATGCTTTATTTAGCTACTTGTAGTTTAACTCTTGTAGTACTTGTAACCTCTTTATGCCGGCATTGTGTAAGCCGAGCTTTGGTTATCCTGTATAATAGTTCACTACGTATAAGTCTTCCGCCGAGCGTATTTATTAGCTCTTATCTAATTCTGTCTATAAACTGTTAGCTTGGGTTCGGCGGGCATGTCGCCGATGACTTGGTTTAAATTGTTTAAGCTTATCGGGTTTTAAAAGTTTTAAAAATACCGGCCCTTTAGGGTCGAGGCGTGCTACGTCTCTTATGTCAAGGCGTCACGTCGTTTTTTTGAATTGAGTCCTTGCATGTTTATTGTCCACTTGTTTTCCCCCTATTTGGGCGGTCCGACCGCGGTTCCTCCTCGGGTCCGGGTCGGGTCGTCACATTTGCATTCATGGTCTATAATTCCTGATTTTTCATACTCTAAAAAATGCTCCAATATCATGGTAGAATTCAAGGAGGACAATGATTTAGACATGAGAGAAGGGAAGCAAGAGAGGGTAGCATGTTATCTCTAGCATGTACCTAAGGGAAATCGCTGCGCTCACGATGAAAGCTCAAGGCGAGCAATGAGATCTTGTCTTTCTCGGAGGAAGCTTTTGGAAATGAAGTCGAGGATTAAATGGTTGCAAGAAGGCAATAATAATTCCAAAACCTTTCACTCTTCATTGTGCAATTGTCGTCACTCCTTTTATATTCATACCATTTGTAAGAGGGATGGTTCTATTTCGGATCGAGAACTGATATTAAGAAAGAGGCTGTTGATTATTTTGAGGAACAACTTTCAGCTAGTCATCTTTGTGATAATTCCATGCTGGATGTGATTCCCCACCTTATCTCTGAAGACTGGAATACGGAGCTTTCTGCTGCACCTTCTTTAGATGAAGTTCAGTCCACAGTGAATGCTCTTAGTGGAGATAGTGCTGGTCCCGACGGGTTTACATGATGTTTTTTCTTCTTGCCGGGATATTATTGGCGAAGACTTGCATCGCTCAGTCGTTTTGGAGTTTTTCGGGGTTTTCTTTTTCCCCGCTCACGGACTAGTACCCTCATTACGCTTATTCCCAAAGTTGATAATCCCCTACTTTCAATGATTTTCGCCCTATAAGCCTCTGCAATTTCGTAATAAGGTCGTTTTAAACTCCTCGGCCGAGACTCTCCAAAATTCTTCCTTGCATTATTTCCAGCAATCAAAGTGCTTTCACTAAAGGCCGGGTCATTCGGGATAATATTACTCATTAGCTCGAGAGCTTATGTCTTTCTTGGGTAAGAAGGTTTAGGGAGCCAACATGGTTTTAAAATTGGATATGGCTAAAGCTTTTGATAGGGTTTCTTGGTTCTTTCTTATCTCTGTTGCGTAAATTTGGTTTCGGTGAGACGGTCATTGACTGATTTGGAGAATCATCTCGGATAATTGGTTTCGGTCCTTATTAATGGGTCTTCTTCGGTTTCTTCCACTCCACCCGAGGTCTTCGCCAAGGGATCCGTTGTCTCCAAGCCTCTTCATTATTCTTTGCGGAGGTTCTTAGTCGCGATCTCATTCATCTTCATGCTTCAAACTCTTCGTTGGCTTATTCCACTATTAGTGGTTGCCCTATTATCTCGCATCTTGCTTTCGCGGATGACATTATTATTTTTTGTAATGGGCATAATCGATCGATCGAGAAAGCATATGGCCATTTTACTTTACGGAATATGAGAAAGTCTCGGGCGATTGATCAATGGTGCGGCGGCTTTTTGTTTCCCAAGGGCGCTTCTTCTCGAATTCAAGACATGGCGGGCATTCTTAATTTTCGATTGGTTCTCTTCCTATCAATTACTTGGGTTGCCCTCTTTATATGGGTCGGAAGAAGAAAAACCTTTTTGATCCTCTTATCTTGAAGCTGCAAAACAAAATGGGTTAGTGGATTTGTAATTTTCTTAATCCAGCTGGCCGAATTACTTTGATAAATCATGTGTTGCACTCCATTTCCTCGTATTATTTGGCTGTCCTCGATCCTCCTATGACTGTCATTAAAAGTATTGATAGGCTGTTTTCAAACTTCTTTTGGGGGCATGTCGAAGGCCGAAATAAATCTCATTGGGTGGCATGGTCTACGTGTTGTAAGCATATTTCTCAGGGCGGTTTGGGTATTTATTCGATGACAGATCTCCTTCAATCTTTCTCGATCAAACTTTGGTGGCGCTTCCGTACTCAACAAAGCATTTGGAGTGATTTTGTATCTGCTCGGTATTGTTCCTCCTCTCACCCGGCTGTTGTTAATTCTACGGGGTCTCACATATGGCGGCGTCTTCTCCAAGCTAGGCCCAAAGCCGAGCCGTGTATTCTATGGATTATTGGTAGGGGGATTGCTCGATTTGGCATGATCGCTGGCTGCCTGAGCTTGTCCCCAAGCCTCCTGATTCCAGCCTTTCTGTTGTTCGAGATTTATTCATTGATGATTTCTCCATTAATTCTGTTGCTATGAATAACTCGGCCCAGCTTATCCAGTCCATTAATGAGGCTCATATTCATCTAGCTGCCGAGGATGACACTCCCTGTTGGGCTCTTAACGCTAATGGCAAGTTCTCTCTCAAGTCGGCCTCTTCATCTACTCAGTCGGTTAATTCCAGATTACTCTCCTCGAAGTTCATTTGGCACCGTCTAATTCCGAAACATATCAGCATTTTTGTTTGGAAACTCTTGCTGAGTCGTCTCCCTTTAGACGAAGCTTTAATGAAAAAAGGATTCAACTTGGCGTCCAAGTGCTTATGTTGCTCAGCCCCTTCTTCAGAAACTTTTGAGCATGTCTTCATTGGAGGTGACATTGCTGCTCCTGTTTGGTCCTTTTTCCATAATGCTTACGGTTTATCCTCTTCTGGCCACTCTATTCGTCAACGATGTATGTCTTGGTGGTTGAAGGGGGGTTCTATCATTTATGCTGTGCTCCCGGCTATTATCTTGTGGAACATTTGGAAGCATCGGAATATTACTTTGTTTGAGGGTACTTGTAACTCTGTTGCTAATGTTATTGGTGTATTCAAAATGAGTTGCAGAGTATTCTTCAGGCTGCGAACTATAAGCGTTTGCGTTGGAATGGTCCTGCTTTAATTGTTGGCAAGTCTAAATTAATCTCTGTTTCTTCTGTGGCTTGGTGTAAGCCTCCTAGTGGCATTGTTAAACTCAATACAGATGGTGGTTCTAGGGACAATCCTGGTCTTGGTGGTGGTGGTGGTATTGTTAGAAATTCTGATGGTATAGTTCTGTTTGGCTATGCTCTATTTTTTGGTCATTGTTCGAACACTGTTGTTGAAGCCCGTGCTCTTCTTCATGGTGTCCGTTGGTTGGCTGATAATGGGTTCCATAATTCCATTGTGGAAATGGATTCGGCTTGCATTTTTGGTTGTCTCACTTTGGGTCACTCCCCTCCGTGGAACTGCGCTTACTTTATCTGGGCCCTTCTTGCCTTGCAGCGTCTTCACAATTTTTCTTTTGTGCACTGTTTTAGAGAAGCCAACTCTGTTGCTGATAGCTTAGCTAATTATGCTATGGATAGGAATCAGAGCTTTGATTTTCAGTCTTCTTCTGCTATTCCTAAGACTATCAGTGGTGATATCAGGTTGGATGCCATCGGTCTTCCTCGGCTTCGTATTGTTTAATGTCCGTTTTTGTAGTTGGTTTTCTCTTTTTTGTCTGGATTGTTCTTTTTTCGCTTCTGTATTTCCTTTTCGAGGTAAGGCTCCTCTGTCCTCCCATTTATAAGGGCAAGGCTGGTTGTCCCCCTCAAGTTTGTTCCTTTATCTTATTTTAATAAAATTGTGCAGGGTGCCGCCCCTGTTTCCTAAAAAATAAAAAAATAAAAAAAAAATCGATAGCTTACCTCAAGCCAAGCAATGGACGAAGCAAGAAAAACTGATCGGCAGTAATCGCTCGTATCGTATCGGCGGTGATGCAACTCGGATCGCAAGCGGGTCTTGAATCTCTTGGAAGCCAACCCCTCACGCACTAATCTCACCAAGACTCTCACGCACAAGCTCGCCCTAGGTCGGAGAAGACGAAGCAGAAGAAATGATCGTAATGTGAAGTCTCCAATTGATGTAATAGAGATCAGCTCACTTAAGGTGTTAATGGAATACACATGTCATAAGATGATTGGTAGAAATAGGTTTAGTAATCTTAATTAGGCTTAGATTAGGCTAATAAGACTCTAATACAGGTGGTTTAAGTCACTAATGGTAGGGGTTTAGTAAGGGTAAGTTCGTAATCAGCCAAAGTTGCGAGAAAAATCACGTTTTCTTTGGAGTTACGCTCTGTTCGGTTGTGGTGGCGAACTTCCTTCATAATGTTCGGTTATCATGGCGAACAAAGCCCAAATGTTCGGTTGGCGGGGTAGAGCGATTCCTCGAGGCCATGCGTTAGGTCAAAGCAGTCGGATTTGCACGTATAACGTATAAGGCATGTACAACTCAAGAAGCATTAGAATGAGTATCAAGGGTCTTAAAACAATGATAAATGTCTCTCAAGGTCTTGGCTAAGTCCAAATATCAAAGCACGAGCAAGAACAAGTCAATCTAGAGCATGCAAGGCAATAGGCGTTCGATACGGCAATAACGGTTCGATCAAGGAATGCAATCAAGTCAATCATGTTAGGGATACTACTAGCATGTTAAATACATATTCTAATCATGTTAAACATGTATGGAAGACAAGTTATACAAGTAGGTTTTGGGTTCTCACATCCTCCCCCACTTAAAGGAATTTAGTCCCTAAATTCATACCAGAATCATCAAATAGGAAAGGATATCTCTCTTTCATATCGAGCTCGGTTTCCCAAGTAGCTTCCTCAATATCATGGTTCTTCCACAAGACTTTGACTAACGGGATCCGCTTCGTTCTCAAGATTTGCTCCTTAGTATCAAGAATCCTCACTGGTCTTTCATCATAAGAAAGATCGGGTTCGAATGAAATCTCATCGTAAACAAGGACATGCGATTCATCTTTCAAGTATTTGCGTAGCATCGAGACATGGAATACATCGTGAACATCCGATAACGAAGGTGGCAATGCTAACCGATACGCCAAAGATCCAATCCTTTCTAAGATCTCAAATGGTCCAATAAATCTAGGTGAAAGTTTGCCTTTGTTCCCAAATCGCTTAGTACCGCGTCGGGGCGATACTTTCAAGAATACATGATCACCAACCTGAAACTCTAAGTCACGTCTCCGGTTGTCTGCGTAGCTTTTCTGTCTACTCTGAGCTGTAAGCAATCTGTCTCTAATCAGCTTCACACTCTCAGCTGACTGTTGCACCATCTCTGAACCCCATAACTTAGCTTCACCAACTTCATCCCAGCAAATCGGTGAACGACACTTACGCCCATACAAAGCTTCATATGGCGCCATTTCAATCTTGGATGCAATGTTATTGTAAGCAAATTCGGCTAATGGCAAATGAGAATCCCAACTACCTTTGAAATCCATGGCACAAAGCACGTAGCAAATCCTCTAGTACTTGGATCAATCTCTCGGACTGACCATCCGATCGGGTGAAAAGCCGCATCGAAATTCAACTGGTCCCCAAAGCCTCTTGTAAAGCATGCCAA
This sequence comes from Codonopsis lanceolata, assembly GCA_013146195.2. NCBI lineage: Eukaryota > Viridiplantae > Streptophyta > Magnoliopsida > Asterales > Campanulaceae > Codonopsis > Codonopsis lanceolata. The sequence continues at coordinate 136,316,491 of CM028378.1, read as the reverse complement.
AATCGAGAAGTAAACCTGGGATCTCTATCCGATACAATGCTCACCGGAACACCATGTAGTCTCACGATATCCTGAACATACAATGCTGCCAACTGACTCAAACTATAAGTCATCGCAATAGGAATAAAGTGTGATGATTTAGTCAATCTATCCACAACAACCCATACTGCATCAAAACCTCGAGTGCGTGGCAATCATCACGAAATCCATGGTGATATGCTCCCATTTCCACTCCGGTATCTCAAGTGGTCAGTAATAAACCAAGCGAGTCTCTGGTGTTCAGCTTTCACCTGTTGACAGGTCAAGCATCTAGAGACATACTCTGCGATCTCTCTCTTCATTCCATTCCTCCAAAATTGTCTATTCAAATCCCTATACATTTTAGTACTCCCTGGATGTATAGTGTACTTGGCCTTGTGAGCCTCGTCAAGAACCATACGCTTAACTCCATCGGTGGTAGGAACGCAAACTCTACCTCGAAAAGTCACAATCCCATCAGTGTTCATAGCAAACTCCGGTGTCTTACCATCACCCAAACCATCAATAATTTTCCTCAATTCCGGATCGTGCTTTGAGCTTCCTTAATCAACCCAAACAAAGCAGGCGTAGCACGCACACTAGCAAAGATAACACTATGCTTTCTCACAACTGGACTCCATTCGCGGACATCCTCGAGCATCTTCCACTCTCTCATCATCAAGCACGACATGTCCTCGATTTTTTTAGTGGGACTTTTTGATATTTTTCACCTGTAGACATTAACCACAACTTGGTATCGTTATGTTAGTTTCGTTTATTATTTATTTCAATTACTCTGCTATTGTTTGTTTTGATGATTCATGAGATGATGCATCATTGTGTGCATCATCGGTGACTAGATCACTTTGTTTGTTATTATTCAGAATCCTAGCTGCACATAACATCTCAAAAACCACAGAAAAATAAAAACTTAGGAAAACCGTCTTATGCGTATTTTCTGTAAGACAGATATATTTGACCCCATCCAGAGTGTAGATGTGAGAAAGTGAGGTTCTTCTCCGTCTTACCAATTAAAATCCGTATGACAGTGTTACTGGACACCTATTCCCACAAAAATCAGTAAGTGGTATACAAGTGTGTATTAAGAAATGAGCGATCATCTCAAAAGAGAGCATTAAAAGTATCCCAGTGTTTTGGGGCTTCAAATCATCTATCCCACTCTTTGTCACATCTCCTGTCCCATTGAATCTCATCCATACATGTTTCCTTATAAAAAGAAGACTGACTAAAATAACAAGGAAAGTGTACGGCCGAGATTCAATGAGACATGGAATGTGATTTATGCAATTGATTTCTTCGGTATCGAAATGGATAAAATTGACTTCGGAATGAATAATTAAACACTGCCACCAAATATCAATAAAGGTGGGTATCGAAATGGACAAGTTTAGCGTTGGAATGAATAAATTGAACACTGCCCCTAAATCTATGTGTAAAAATTGAGCATCAGAAAATTTTTGAAGCCCAAAACAGTGCTTAAACATCGTTTTTTGGCCTTAAAATGAAAACATTTGTTGGTCCACAATTATGCTCAAATAGGCTAGAGGGGGGGTGAATAGCCTATGATGTCATTTTAAAAACTTTTCTTCTGAATACATTTAAAGTGTAGCTTTTAATGACATAGGCAGTTTAACGTGTTGAGCATGTCTGCTGGTAGAGGCTAACGACAGACTTGCTCTAAGCAGAAATTTCAACTCTGCCGGTAAACTGCCTGTTAAATCAAAAGCATGTTTGAAAGAGTTTAAAAAGCGAAAATAGAAAGACTTAGATTTAGAGAAGTCTTAATAAATTACAGATTACATCAGACTATACACTCTATGTAAAGTTTCTGTCTTCGTCCTTTCAAGCCTTAATCTTTACTTAATTATTTGTAGACAAATTCTTATGTAAATAGGGCAATAGGAGGCGAGCGAGCGATATGAGAAGAGAATTTTCAAGGTCGATTCGGATAAATATTATCGAGCGATTGAGTCTGCACTCGGCCTTCCATGATGATTGATTATTGCACAATCAACACCATTTGTATGATAATACAAATCTGAAGATATGAATGCAATATCTACAGACAACTCTTCATCTTCTTTGGGCATCATTTAAAATCAATCTATAGATCGATCCAAGAGCTTGACCTCTAGCGTTAGGAATTGAGTCCTGAAGCTTAGCTAAAGGCTGGGATCTTCGAAGAAGGGTGAAGAACTCAAATCAAGAACTGTGTTCTTGACCAAGATGTTGATCTCTGTCTATTGAAGTTTCTGATCTCTCTCTTTTTTCTTCTCTAAGCTTTTCTTCCTAGAACAGTGAGTGTTTTGCTAAGGTCTGGATGAGTTTACTGCAATCTTCTGTAGAGATCTGAGATGCGTTGGTGAAGACGATCTCATTGTAGATCTCTCTGTTTCTTTGAAGTTCTTGTTGCTGGAGTCTTCGTGTTCGACTACTCTATGTTGGGGAAGAGAAATGATTTCTTATATAGACTAGAGTCAATATGATCGTTTGAGAGATGCAGATTGATGTTTCTATCCGTTAGAGATAATGTTATTGTTGAAGTCCATCGGATAAAGATTTTGGTCACAGGATCTTTTGACTGTTGGATAAAAGCTTTGTCATGTAGACCCTAGAACTGTTGCCTGTCAGACTGTATTGATAAGTCTCTGAAAAGTGAGTCTGACGTCCGATGCACTGTCAGGTAGTCTATTCAATAAAGTGGATTCTTTTGACTTTATCAGACCACGTGAGTGAGAGAAAGTCTTGCAGTTTTAACTATGTCAGGCTTTTATGAAGCTTGGACATATTTGTCTTTGATCTACTATAGTCTCTTTTCTCTGTAGCACGTGCAGAATCAAGTCTGCCGGTAAGATGTTCAGACCAGAGGCGTAAGTCTTTTGTTTAAGAGAACTGATGTCTGCTGGTGTAAACAATCAAATCGTAGCATGTCTGCTAGGGGTGAGTCTTCAAAATGTTTTGTGTGCAGCTATGACAAGTGCATTGAAGACTTTTGACGCTACCGCAAGTCTGCTAGTGCTAGTGCATATGAAGTGCTAGTCTGTTTGATCATCATGTAGGAAGGTAGGACTCGATCAGGTCACACCTAATCTAAGACCTATGTGATGTCACACAAGTTGCAACACTAACCGGTACGCAGACCTTTTAGCCACTAGTGATGACTCACTGTAATGGGAACAAGCAAATCAACATATTTAGAATATGCAAGGTGATAAGTTTAATTATCAAGAAGCATATTCCAACAACATTAATGGGTGAAACCTAGTGTGTTTGTAGATCTCGTCGAGAGCTTCAATTTGATATGTGGTGGGTCTTGTGGTTCATTCGGGATCAAAAGTTATGGAGAAAATAATCGGGAAAGATGAAAAGAAGACAACAATGAAGAAAAGAGACTCAGCTGGATGTGAAGAAAATGGACAATATTGGAAATTTTTTAAATAAAAGTGGACTTAAGCGGTTTTAAAAAAAAAGAGGGTCGTGGAGTGTTAACAATTTCATGAAAATGTAACCGCTCGCAATTAATCCATTAAAAATAGGGTGAAATTCGGGCCGGTACCTTTTAGAGAAATTATTAGTTCTTCAGTCTACTTTCCTTTTATTCAACCGATAAAATATATTTTTGGGGGTAAAACTTCGAAAATATCTTTAATGAATAAAAGACGCGCATAAAGCCCTCTGCCCAAAATTAGGCATCATAATTTAAAATCTGGGCATCGCAATGGGCACGGTTTTAATTATACAAATAATAACTAGACGGGGGAGTTTTACATACATATCTCTTCTTTTCTTTCACCATTTATGCTTTTTCTACTTTTTTAGAATGAATTAAACAATTTCCCCTTCGTTTCTAAGCAATTGCCATCTTTTCACTATTTGTCTGTTATAAAATAATTATCTTTTAATTTTTTTTCATAAAAATACTTTTATTACTTTATCCTTACTTTTTCTATCTAATTTAATTATGACCATATGTTTAAGGGTATTAAAAAAAAAACCACACATTACACAAATATTTATAATACACCAAATTATTTTTTTTCTTAAAGGATGAGTCGTGTCAAAAAGTACGATTATTTAAAAACGGAAGGAGTATCAAATTAAAATCAACTCCAGAGCTTATGTTGTAATAAATTCATTACTCATAAAATAATCATCCCAAAATACTAGGAATTAATTTTAAGATAATTAAAGGAGAAAAATGCACAAGAAGATATCCAAGTTAGTTTCGGTTTCATGTTGACAAGAACCCAAGACCTTCCTATATAGGTTATACCATGTGAATGACACCTTGACCTAAGAGCATCACCAATACAACCGTGGATTTGATCCTACGTGACAGTGGTCCGTGGGTAATTTACACCCTTAATCATATGTGTCATTTTTTCGTTCTTCATTTACATTCAATCAAAATGAATCTCTTCAACGAAAATGTGGATGTAATCTTATGTGACATGCATCCCACCCTTAAAATAATATTTGAAAAAAATAAAAAACAAAAGAAAAGATAACAACCAATAGAAAGAATTTTTAAAAAGAATAATGATTACTAGGATGTATCTACACCCTCAAGTAGAATTTAAAAACTTCACATTGTTCTCCACAATATGAATAAATTTGATTGTCACATCATATCCCACATTCATCATCCAAATTTACATTGGAAATGTTTTTTCTTTCAAAAAGGGTGTAAATCTTAGGTGACATCAATTATTTTCAAATCCACATTAGCATTAGAGATACTCTAACACCTCAATTAGACATGAATATCAGTATTGTGATTGACACCACAATTGGAATGAAATATCAGTTGATAAGTCTAGGGGTTTGAAAGTGTAATACCCCAATCCCATATCGGGTGGATGTAGGACTTGTTTGTGATTTATAAGATAGTCATGTGCTATTACTGGGCACCAACATCATCCATGGACTTTTGGGTCGCCTAGTGGTGGGCCTGATGATCCAAGGTGCTGCGTGCTCAGTGGTCCAGTGTGTGGGCTACACGTAGCGGACCGGGCTTTCGGGCTCAGGTCGTTACAAATGGAATCAGAGCGGGTCCCGGCAAAAAATATGGGAACACAGTGTTGTGCGAGCCAAAGTGCTACATCGCAGAAGGTGGGAGCCACCTCTTAATCCCCGTACGAGTCACCTCTTGAATCCTGCATCGCCCGGGTTACGATTCGGCCTTGACGAGGACGTCAAGGATTTAAGTTGGGGAGATGATAATACCCTAATCCTACATCGGGTAGATGTAGGACTGTGTCGGCCAAAGTGCTACACTGCAGAAGGTGGGAGCCACCTCTTGATCCCCGTACGAGCCACCTCTTGATTCCTGCATCGCCTGGGTTACGATTCGGCCTTGACGAGAATGTCAAGGATTTAAGTGGGGGAGTGTTGTTTTTCATTGTATCTTGATTTGCATTTGTTCATTCATTACATTAGGTTCTATACATAGTGGCTAAATGGGCTGCGTACCAGTTAGCGTGACAACTGTGTATAAGAACTTTTGCCTTTGAATAGTTTTTCTAAGACTTCACAGGTTCAGCGGAAGACTTCAACTCAAGGCTTCACCGGCAGGCTTCAAGCAGCCTCCAACGGCAAACCTTGTCTGCACCCGAAAAGAATGACGTATCCAGTTCTTCAATATTAATCAAGCTTTAGTGGATTATTTAATTCAGCTCAAATCAGTTTGAATTTGAATTAAATCCATCCTCTATCAGTGCTTGACTTCTCAGACACGTCCCTCCAGCTTTTCCAAAAAAGCATGAAGACTTTCGCCTCTAAAAGTGGCGAGGTGCAGGCAGGCACATACAGCGTACCAACTATTGCAGTCCGCACAACTTGTTCGCCTACGGCTCGATTCTTTGCGCAACAACTGCACCATTCCACCTCGATATCGGTTGAAGAAAAATTCATAGAAACAGCTCCAATCATTTAATGCATTCAACCTAATAGAGTTGCTACTCAATTCGTCTTCTCCAAACGATCTCAAGAATGCTCAGCTATAAATACTGTCATTAAAGACTGAAGAAAATGACACACATGAAATGCTCTGAATCTTTCCAACAACATCAAGCTTTATACATTCAGTGCATTCAAGTGATCATTAACTGATCAACGAAGTCCTCTACAACAACAAGAAGATCTACATCAACTATTAATCATTTGCTTCTTATTGTTGTAACCTTTTTACTATTCTTTTGCACATTGAATATTCTGTTTAGCACTCATTATAGTGCGAACCATCTTAAAACACTTGTGTTATTCTTCCTCTGTTTGTTACTGCTTTAGGCTGTCTTTCTTTCCCTTAACTTATTCCTTTAGCAGCAAACTTAAGTAATCAGCTAAGTCTACCGGTAGTGCTTCACCGGCAGACTTGAACTGTTTTCCTTACAAGACTTCCGCTACTTCAATCTTTTTAATAGATTGCAAGTGCTTGTTTTAGGAATTATTACGAAAATTTTTAAGTGAGCTATTCAACCCCTCCTTTTAGCTTATTAATGTGCCCATTGGGACTAACAATTGGTATCAGAGCTAAACTCTTCGAAAACTTGTTTTTTCCAAGATTTAACTCTTGAGAGATACGATCAAATGGCCTCAAACAAGCTCTCAGAGCATGGTACGAAACTCTATCCAAGTTCTTAATCGAACAAGGATTCGTGAGAGGAAGATTGTAATACCCAAGCCCACATCGGGTAGATGTAGAACTTGTTTGTGATTTATAAAGTAGTCATGTGTTACTACTGGGCACCAACATCATCTATGAATTTATGAGTCGGCTTATGGTAGACTTACTGACCTAAGGTGTTGTGTATTAAGTGAGCCAGTGTGTGGGCTACTCGTAACGAACCGAGCATTCAGATTCGGGGCGTTACAGAAAGAATGGCTGACACACAAATGATTGAATAAAAAATTTAGGAACAATTTTTAAAGTCTCTCCCTCAACACATTTTTTTGAGTTCAATCCATTTTTAAATCTCTTTTATAAAGCACATGGTTCACAATTGTCTTATCATTGGAAGTCACGTATGTTATTTATCTTTTTATATAATTTGAATTTGAGTATAAAATTTTGCAATTTAAATTACCTTATTACTAAAGCATACTATTGCAATTCATTTTTATAAACAAAGCTGCTGAGTATATATTTTGGTTTAAGAGAAAGGAGCAAAGGATCATACTGACAATAATATCCCTAAAAAATGACTCGGGAATACGATAATGAAAGAAAATAGCTATATAAAACAAAAATACATTAATTAAATAAAAATATTTGATGGAACAAAAATAATAGTTACAGAGTCAATAAAACAAAAATAATTTAAACTGATGTTAGTGATATTATAAAAATAATTTACTGAACAAAAGTTTAAAACAAATTTTTTAAAATAGTTATGTAAAACAAAAATATGTTAGTAAGATAAAAATATTTGATGGAACAAAAAAAGCAGTTATAGAGTCAATAAAACAAAATAATTTAAACTGATGTTAGCAAAATAATAATAGAAAATTACGAAACAAAATTTTTCCGTAAAACTAATTCTTAAAAATAAAATAAAAATAATAGTTACGAAGTCAATAAAACAAAAAATATAATGGAAGTTATTGAAATCAAAATAATTTACAAAACAAAAATAATAGTTAACGGTAAAAATAATTTCGTTATTTTGATTTTAGCTTGTTTTCTTCTCATAAATTTATTTATTTATAAAATACAAATATAATTTAATAAAATTAATCATTCAAAAGGAATAACTTATTTGAGTTCATATTCTATTTGAAAGGCGAAAAAAAATTAAAGTTTGTTCGAAAACATTTACTATACAGAGTTTTTGAATAGTATAAAGTGTTCGGGGTTGTCAGGCTATGAATTGACACTTAAAATTAGTGTTTCAGTAATGCTGTTGAAAACATTACAAGGTTGTGCAATGGAACAAGACTAATCATCATAAATCTTGGGGATCATATTGTTGAAACAAAATTTTTGAAAGGAAGCAATGTTGGAGAAAATATTTTTATCCAAAGATTGTCATTAACTCTATCCGATGTAAGACTGTGTTTCAAGTTCCAGAGAAGATAATTGATATTACTGGTATCATATGCAATGACAATTAACAAGTACCAAAGTCAATAATTGCATGTATGTCTTTATTTGAAAAAAAAAACAATATTTAGCCATGGACAGTTATATGTGGTAGTTTCTAAAGTAACAAATTATTTTGGTTACAAGATATTGATATGCGATGAAGATGAAAAACCAACTAATAAGACAATAAATGTTGTGTATAAGAAATTTTTTTAGAATTTATGATAATTAGTGATATATTTATGTGTAATTTGTTAATAAACTGATTCTCTTTATTATGTTTATATATAATTTAGTTAACGTGCGTTTAACACACAGATTAAAAAAACTAGTTGATGTTATAAAGTGAGGGCCATCTATCATGATTACATTCCATATTTTTGAAACATTGTTATGGCAGGATTTTTCTCAATCTCCAATTTTCAACGCAAAACTGCCCCAATTTCCAAAGCAAAACTGGAATTCGTTAATAATGTCAAATTTGATTGGAGAAATAGTAAATCCTCCAAATTGGCATCTATATACGAGTTTCCTTTTTTTGGAAATATGATTTTGGCGAGATTTTTTCTAATATAGACTATCCAGCTTTTATATATATATATATATATATATATATATATATATATATATATATATGGTAGGATAAGCTATTTGAGGCACAACTTTGGCTACTTTTTTTTTACATTTTACTTAGTAACACAATATTAGTATTATTTTTAACCCAACTGAAAAATAAAAATTAATCAAAAAAATAATTTCCAACTAGTACAAACCTTGTGGATGAGGCTCTTCTTCTCTAGCATAGGCAGTCAAGAGAAGCATTGATTTTAATTATAGAAATAATAACTTGACGGGGAAGTTTTACATACCTATCTCCTCTTCTTCTTCTTCTTTTTCTTCTATTTCTGCTTCTTCTACTTTTTCTAAACCAATTAAACAATATCAATTTAAAACCAACTTCCAGAGATTATGTTATAATAAGTTAATTACACATAAAAGAAGCAACCCAAATGCTAGGAGTAGGAATTAATTTTAATTAAGATCATTAAAGGAGAAAAATGCACAAGAAGATATCCAAGTTAGTTTCAGTTTCATGTTGACAAGAACCCAAGATCTTCCTATAAAGGTTACCCGGTGAATGAGACCTTAACCTAACATCTCAATTACACGTGAACCTTGGTATTGTGATTGACGCTACAATTAGGATGTGATCACGCCAAATAATGGGTGACTACACTTGGAGCGTACGTGGAGCTGGTTCAGGTGGTGAGGTGTCTGTATGAGTGCTGTAAAGTGGATATCTGGCTGATATTCTTACTGGTTTCCCCGTCGTCTCCCTAGGCCCTGTGCTCGTGACCTGAAAATCAAGAGAAAACACCGGTTAGGGAGCTGGGAGGTTATCCCAGCTAAAGCCCTCCGGTGTGAGAGTCAGTGAAGGGATAACGTAGGTGAGTACAGGCGTTCCCTGTGATCACCGTGAATAATTTGTATGCTCTGTGCAGGAAGCTTTTTAAGTGTGAATAGTGTCATACCTTAGGAGGGTGGCCATACCCTCAATTTATACCCCTCTCCGGGTTTGGTTTGCATGGCAGCGTGGGACAACACGATGGAGACCAAATCTGTTGGTCGGCCGAGCTGGCTGGTTCTCATTGGTTTTCACTTTTTCAGGTATGTCAGAGTATCAGGTAAGTCAACTGTCAGTGGAACGGCGGATGCAGAGCACGTTGGTGTCTCTCCAATTAAACCGAACCACCTGGCGTACTTTGTACTATGATGACGTTACTTCATTCTGGTCGGTCTAGTCTTCGGACCGACGATGAGTTCTCGTGGTCGCTTGGTCGGCTGGGTTTGCATCCACCTCTTCTGTGATGATCGGTTGAGGTCGAGGACCGACCATGTAAGGTCGGCCTAGCAATGCTCGGCTTGTTCGGAATGGTTTTACTCGGCTTGGGCCTGGTCGGCCTGATGGTGCTCGGATCGAGGATAGTATTGGACTAAGTCGAGTCGCTTTGGCTGCCACGTGTTAGCCACGTGGGAAGCCAGTTGTTGAGTCCTTTCAGTTGCCCCCAACTTTCCAAGTGCGAGGATTCATCCCAAGCTTGGAAAGTATAACTCGATTGGTCCTCGATTGGGTCTCCTTTGTCGATCGTGACTTCCTCGTTTTAACTTCGGGAATATGTCGAGGATGTTCTTCGTGAGGTTTTCGGAGCGAGCTTGCTTTGGTGGTCGAAACGGTGGCGTCGGTTGGGGTCACGTCTCATTAATAGCACGTTTCTCGAGGCGTCATACGGCCGGCTTTTTACTTGATTTTCAGAATTACGGCGCCGCTACTTCTCAATTTTAGCGACGTCGTTTCGATATTCGGGGCCACGCGTCGAGTGACAATTGGTGGGGTTGGGTCCGCGTGCTCGGGGTCGGGTCGACCCGGTTAGTCGTGGGTCGTATAAAATCAAAATTTCAGCTTCTCCTTCACACTTCAGTCTGTTTTCTGGTTTTTCTCGCTTAGAACGATTTTCCGGCGTCCTTCGTTTTCTGCTAGATTTCGCCGTTCAGCCCTCCTCCCGTCGTCTTGGGCTCTTCAAACGTAGCGTTTTAGGTTCGCCTGCCTCTCCTGCTTCCTCATACTTTTGGTCTTTTCCTGAGCCATTTTAGGTGAGTTTCAGACGCCGTGTTTCTCTCTCCGGCAGGCGGTTATCGATTTCTTATTTCCGTACTAACGCCGGCAACCTTCCTCTTTCAGGTTTCTGCTTTATCTTCCCCGTTTTCGTCTGCGTCGTCTTCATATATTCAAGGTATCTTTCTATCTATTTGCTTGAATTTCGTATTTAGTTTTTTCTGTCAAGATATTTTATGAGTTCCGAGTCCGGGTCCTCGCGCCGTACTCCCGACCATTCCTCTTCCAACATAGCGTATAAATCCCCTTCTTCGTCTTCCTCGTCATCTTCTCCAAAAATCCCTTCCCCTTCGGTCCTCTCTTCGGCAATGAGGACCAAGAAAGCGAATCCTGGGGTAATTTATGCCCGGTCTCCCACCCTTTCCCGGGTGTACAAGCAAACTGATGGAAACTGGGAAGCCGTTCTTCCTAGTGAAGCGGAGAGGCTATTGTCAGCTGCTGGTTACAAACTGGATGGGCTTCCCTCGCGCGAGGATGAATCCTGGAAAGTCGAGGACCGGCCTCTCGGGTCTTTGATGTATCTTTGCGAGACGAGGGATCAGGCTTATTTTGATCTTTATCAAACCTTTTACAGCGAATTGGAGGCGCAAAGGATGATGAAGAAGAACATGGAGTTAGCGAAGAAGAAAAGGAAAAAAGATGCTGCTGGTTCTTCTTCGGCACCCGAGATAGAGGACCGGGTGAGTAAGACGAGCAAGAAAGCCCGAGCTGGGAAATCTAGGGTGAGCGAGGATGTTGTAGAGGAGGGCGGCAAGCCCGGGGGTAGGTGGTTAAGAGGGTGGCGCAATCATATCAGCCCCGAGGATATAGAGAGTTGGAGCGTCCAGTTCAACCATAGCCTGCAAGATTTCTGGGGGTACGCTCCTGAATTGAGTTTGTCTTTACCCGAGCTAAGGGTCCTCCGAAGCGTGGTCGGATTTTACATATCCTTTTTCGAGGTAGGGCTTCGATTGCCCCTGGATCCCTTGATTTGTGAACTCCTTGATGAAGCCGAGGTTCATCCCTTGGACTTGTCTCTCAACTTGGTAATGTATTTAGTCAGTTTCGCTGCCTGTCTGAGGGTGCTCGGTTTTGAACCCACGCTTCCTCTCTTCAAAAATTATTTTGCAGTCAACATGTCCTTGTGCCGCCTTCAATGCAAGCATCACAATAATGGGATTAATTTGTTTGCTCGGCCTCCCGGTAAGACGGGGCATTGGGCCGACAGAGTTTTGATAGTAGAAAGTCGGCGAGGATGGAACTTCCCTATTCCTCACAATGACTTGGAGTCGGTGAAATCACTGTCTGCTGCTCCTCCCTTGACCGAGTACGAAGAGAGCGCCAAAAAGGCTCTAGAGGGTTATTTGGATGTTCGTGGCGACAATCCGCTCGTATTTAACTGGAGTTCGGTCTCCAATACCGAGGAGCTTCTTAGGTTGGTTGGGATGTCATCTAAGGATCTTAGGGGCCTCAATCCTCGATGTACGATGCCCGAGATAGATACTTCCTGCACAGGTGGTGGTGCATAAGAATCTTGTCTTCAAGAAAGATTGCCTATCTTGCCGAAATTTGCGAGCCGAAGAGCCCTGCCCGGACCATCGTGAATACTTTCTCCTTTCTCTTTCTTTGCTCATTCATTCTTTCTTCTGTTATTTGTTCTAATTTAAACTTTGTTTTTCAGCGATGAGGAATCTTGATGCGCGTATGAATTTGACGAGGAGCCGAAAAGAGTCGGCTGTGAATCGTCGTGCTGTGCTGGAGACTGCTGCTTCCGACATGAGAACCAGCCATTCTCCTGGCCGACCAATTTCTAGCCGAGGCCCACGCAGAAAGGTCGTGAAGGCGGTTCCTACCTCTTCTCGTGGAGCTGGATCGAGGAAGGTTCTTCCCATAACCGTATCTTCGACCCCTCCTCCTGCGGCTGTGCCCCCTAAGTCCCCACTTGTTGCTGTTGATCTAGTTATGGACCCTTCTCCTCGGAAGGCTAAGTCGGGTAAGCGAAAGAGACGAGTAATGACTCTTGTTGACGAAGACGATGAAGAAGTGGAGTGTGTTGGTCGACCCTCTCCTGTGAGCAAGGGGAAGTCTATGGCCGAAGAAGAGGACTCCCCGGTCTGCGAAGAGGTCGGGATACCTTGGCTGGAGGATAACTTCGAGTTGCCGATCAGTCAAGACGTGGCTAAAGAGTGGGCCAAGATTATTGCCGACGTCGCCCCCCTCGGCAACTTCGACTTCACCGCCCGTGATGATATTACTTCGCGACACTTGGCCGGGTGGTTTCACTGCACCCAAAGATTTGATCGGGAGTGATGAACTCGTCACCGGCCCATTGCCAGGTCGCTTTTGGTCTGATAACTGGCGAGGTACGTCTTTACTTCCTTTTTTATCCTGGATTTATTTTGTTTTCGTTTCAACTTGGTGATTAGTTGATTTTCATGGTTGTGTGCTTGCGCTGGTAAGCCTTTACTCGCCTTACCTACGGAGTAAAGATTGCGCGGGAAGCCCGTTCAAGCGAAGAGGACAGCAATGTTTTAAAGGCCAAGGTCGCGTCTTTGGAGGGCGACAACCAACAGAAGGCCGCGAAGTTGGACGAGGCTTTGAAGCTTCTTGATGAAATAAAAGATCAACGAAACAAGCTATCCGACCAAGTTGATGAGCTTTTGAAGAAGGCTGAAGAAGCTGACCAACGACTTTCTACATTCGCCGGGGAGAAGGATACCATAGTGAAGGAGCGGGATGCAGCCCTGGCTCAAGTGGTGGGGTTTGATGCCCGGTTGGATGCGGCTCGAGCGTCTGCCGTGCAAGAGTTTAAAGAGGGCGAGGATATTCTTGACGAGCTGGTGCCTTATTACGCCAAGGGATCTCGCCATATACTCGCGGCGCCGGTATGGCGTGCCGATGGGAGAGCTGTGGATTGGGGCTCGAACCTTCTCCTTGCAGGGACATGTCGTCCCCAGACAAGAGGACGAGCTCGAGCTCGTGCACGAGGAAGATCAAATGACGGGCTTGAGTAAGTGGGTTCCCACAGAGCCTTGTGACGTAAATGTGTTTTCCGTAATTGAAGCTGCGAGGCGAAATGAAGAAGTTCCATTCAACCCCGAGCTGACCATGCAGACCTTCCTCGGCGAGCAATCTAACAGAGAGCGGCTTGCCGATGATATTGAGGCTGCCGAAAACCGAACTCTCGCCGGAGGTCCCGATCCCCCTGCTCCCCTCTAGATTTGTAACCATATCCTCGCTGCGACGAGTGTTTTGGGCCTGTGTGCCGCCATG
>CM028378.1:136264235-136302343 GCA_013146195.2 Codonopsis lanceolata | reverse complement strand
GGTAGTTGTTGGATACGCAGGGGTATATATAACATAGTTGTTGGATTGCACTCGTTTTTTTATTTCATTTTGTCTTTCTTATTTTTTAGTTAGTTATTTTTTTATCTATCTCTCTCTCTCTATATATAAAAGTTAAGGTTATTTTTTATAATTTAATATAAGAACAAAAATAATCATTCATCAAATAAATCCCCATCATTTAATTAAGGACAAAACAAATAAATTTACCACTAATCATACAACTTTTCTTACAACTAAGTCTTGAATTAGGGAAAATTGTTTTAGACAAAAATAATTTTACCCTTCTTCAAAACTTAGTTGTAAAAAAAATTATAGAATTAATTGTACGACTAGCACTGTTGGATAATTATACCCCCAAAAAAATTACAAAGATGTCAAATTTTGTAAATCAAATGGCCTAATTAAAATACATTAATATATATAATTACTTCAATGAGTGGCAGTGCCACATTATTGAGCTAATCATATCTTATTAGAACTGCTTGACGAAGGGAATATTTAATTGTGTTAGACCCAATTTAATTCCCAGTAAGGAATTAATATAATTAAGCATAAATACGCAAATAATGCAAACGATAAGTATTAAGGACTCCAAGTTTTGAATTAATCAAACAATATTAACTACACGGGTGGAGTTTTACGTACCTTTTTCACTGCGCTCAGTTACTGACTTTTTCTCGATGAGCGTGTGCTCAGTTACTGACTTTTTGATAGTAACAACATTTGACACATTAAACGTAGACGTGTATGGGTATTCTTTAACACCGATGTCTTCTTCCTCTATTTCTTCTTCTTTGTTTTCTGAATGAATTAAACAATATCAGTTTAATTAAAATTATCTTCCAGAGATGATGTTAAAATAAATAAACTATTTTTTGAGATCATTAAAGGAGAAAAAACAACATAAGAACATATATAAGTTAGTTTCAGATTCTTATTTCTTGTGGCACAATAAAGTTTCAGAGCCTTTATCGATCCAAAAAGAAAACAAAAGTAATCAAGTCGTACATTTTTTATTAGTTCATCCTAAAAACAAAAGCCACGTTTCTAGGATTTAAGGTCAAATTCTATTTTACACGTGATACAAAAATAGAATTGTTTCTCTACTCCAAAAAGAAAGTACTGTAATACTTTTCATTTTGGTTTGTCCCAAGAAAGTGTAGCATTTTCCACATTTTTTCAAAATTTTCTTTCCTTTCGAAGATATAATATTTATGTATTATGTCATACCAAAAAACATATATTTAGTCCAATATAAAGAAATATAGAGAAGCAAAGATCTATTTCTGCTATAAAAGTGTGAGTTGTTATAAATTAATGTATGAACAATTAACATTTTATCTAATAAACCATCCACTATTTAAGGACAAACAAGTAAATTTATCATGATAAAAGATAATATTTGTACAATTAATATCAAATAAGTAAATTTTTCATGGGCTAATCAATTCCATTAATGGTTAAATAATAGTTTGGTCCCTTGACTTGTACTTAACTTTAAGTTATGTCCTACCTCTTTGAATTATATTCATTTTGTCTCATATGTCTATTTTTAAGTCTGATTCCCCCTCCTGCAATTACCGTTACAAATGTTGTCAAATATTTTTGAATGAGACAAAAATACTCTTACTAAGATGAGTGACTAAACCTTTATTCGTAATTTTTATATGACCCCCTTGTTTTGATGATGTTACAAACAACCCTTATATTGCTGACTTCATGACACTTCAACTAACGGAGTTATGGTCATGGATTACCGGTGTCCAAATTTGTATTCTTTGGTCTATGGTGTGCATTTGGGTTGTACTATGCTAGTGGATTTTCTTAAAGTTCAGGGACTAATGGTATAATTTGCCTCTAAATAAAATTCAAAATTTATTTTTGGGACATTTTTTAATTTAAAGTTAATTATGAGACAAATTTTAATTATTTTTGGATTATTGAAACAATTATTCATTAATTTTTATTACAAACATATCTTAAATATCAAATGGTTAACTAAATGATAGGATTATAACTAAATCCAATTTTTCATTGAAGTAAAATGACTAAAATAATCATCATGTGAGATGCACGTGTCATTTTCCATGAGTATTATTAACTCCCATTGACGTGAGGGGGTAAAGTGAGACAAATAGCAAAATTGTGTATAAAAGTGGGACACTTAATTTGTAAGCTAGGGTGCAAGGTGAGATTTAAGTAGATGCTTCCGGGTGTGAATCGTATTTTGGCACCATAAAAATTAGGCCCAAAAAACAAATATCCCATGAAAGCCTCTATCAAATCTCACTTTAGTTTTTTATGATTAATTTAATGAATTAAATAATATTTTGGTCCCTGGACATTAGCAAACATATTAGTTTTGTCCTCGGGCTCTAAGACATATTCATGTGGTCCCTTAATTTATTTTTTGGATCAATTTCTCCCCTCCCACCGTTACCGTTACATTTTTCGTACAATATTATTTCAAATGCCAAAAATACCTTAAAATTTTAATATGGGATGACTTTTCAAAATGTCCAAAATATAGGGGGTTAATGTGCCAATTCAAAAAGGAGTCTCTTCAACCTTTGAGATTCAATGTCAGACTCCAACAGTCTCGACTTCATCGGTGGACAAAAACTAATCTTGATTTGGATCTCCAAGAGACTCTAGGTAGGGTTTTCTCCCATCAAAAAAAATAATTCTAATAATAATGTAAATCCTTCCATCCTCTTCCCTCTTGCTCAAAAACCTTCTTCACATCTTCTTCTCCTTGTCTTTGTAATTGTATACAACATTTTTTCCCAATTAAAAATGGAGTCTCTTCAACTTTTAAGATTCAATGTCAGACTCCGGCAGCCTCGACTCCATCGGTGACAAGTTCGTGTTCCGTGTCCCATCTAATTTCGTTGCCAGTGAAACCTCAATCGTCTCCGAAGAAATCTACGCCATTCGTGGTTTCATCAAAGACTTTCACGTTGGCAGCACTCGTTTACTTCTTAGCACCTGCGTCGATGGTAATGGTTCGCTCGAAGGAAAGTCGTCGTTTTCTACCGTCCAAGTCCATTGCCCGTCTAGCCAATTTCAAGGTGTTTTTAATGTTGGTGTGATGGTCTACGACGATTCTTAGTAGGAGATCTAGATCAAGGTCCAAATTTGAAACTGGAGAGAGACCCACCTCAAAAATGGAGATAGAAACCAAGATCTGAAAATTTGATTTTTGGGTATGTATAAACTCTTCAACTGTCACATTTGATCTAGGGTTTCACTCCAATACCCATTTGTTAGATTCTGTATTGTATGTATTCTGTATGTATTCCTCAGAACCACCGTGTGCCCTGCCATTTTCGCCGTCGGGAGGCCGGAGTCTGACATTGAATCTCAAATGGGTTTCAATGGAAAGCTTGCTCACTCCTCTCCCATAGTGAGTAATCTCTTTCAATTAGTCACCTTCTACACTGCCCATAATCTGTTCACGATAATGGGTCGATGCCGGAGAAGAATTCGAATAGGTCTTGTGCGATGTTGATGGCGGGGGTGGAGACGGGGTGGAGAGAAATATGAGGCTTTCAAAGTTGATGACTCTTTTTTGAATTGGCACATTAACCCCCTATATTTTAGACGTTTTGAAAAGTCATCCCATATTAAACTTTTAAGGGTATTTTTGGTATTTGAAATAATATTGGACGGAAAATGTAACGGTAACGGCGAGGTGGGGGAAATTGATCCAAAAAATGAATTAAGGGATCACATGAATATGTTTTAGAGACCGATGACCAAACTAATACTTTTGCTAATGTCCAGAGACCAAAATATATATTAATCATATTTTAATTCATAGGGGAAATATACATACACATATATATGTATATATATTTACATATATATAAATATATAAAACTTCATTAATTCTCGTGAATAATATGCTTTAAAATCTAATATTATATAATTTTCAGATATATATAGTTTTTTTTTCGTATATAAGAACTTTATTGTATTGATTTTTATTTTTTATGATGGTGATTAACTAATATTGATTATATAAAAAATAAGTAGTATAATTTTAATAAATATAAATTAAATATTCGTATGATACAAAAAAATTTGGAAACAAAAAATAAGCAAGCTAGCTTATATTATTTTTAAAAAGTTAATTAAAAAAAGAGATATAAGAATAACCAACAAAAAAGACAAAGGTGCAGGATAAGTTGCTATACAATTGTAAAAATTATACATTCTAAATGAAGAAAAAACCAAAGCACTAAAAATAATAAACACACAACAACACAATTTATAAATTTGAAAACTCTGTTAAGATGAAATGATAAAAATATCTCAATAATTATAAGCAAACAAAAAAATGAAGGCAAAACACTTTACAAAAATTATTAACAACACGTGCAACACACGTGTACCTAGCTAGTACGATATTAAAAGTTTGACTAATCAAATGCTGCTTTTTTTTTAGGGGGATGGGTGGTCCACCGTTTATTGCAATTTAATAGATATATAAAAAATTATAGTGAAAAATACTAAAAAGCCCCACACAAAAAATTCTCATATCTAAGAAGTCCCAAATATAATTCTTTTATCTAAAAAGTCTCAAAATCATAATGTTAATACCAAAAAGTTCAAAATTTAACATATCTACAAACGCCATTTTGTTAAAAGCTTTTAATTGGACGAATATTTATTTTTTCTTTTTATTTATGACAATGATGATACGAATTGTATGGAATATAATAATAATAATAATAATAATAATAATAATAATAATAATAATAATAATACTGTTATTATAATAGTAATTTTTTAATATTATTATTCTTCATTAACATTATTAGTATTAAATACCAAAAGTCTATTTAAAAATAATTCTGGGACTTTTTTGATATACGATTTTTTTAGTGGGACTTTTTGATATTTTTCACTTGTAGACATTAACCACAACTTGGTATCGTTCTATTTGCTTCGTTTATTATTTATTTCAATTACTCTGCTATTGTTTGTTTTGATGATTTATGAGATGATGCATCATTGTGTGCATCATCGGTGACTAGATCACTTTGTTTGTTATTATTCAGAATCCTAGCTGCACATAACATCTCAAAAACCACAGAAAAATAAAAACTTAGGAAAACCGTCTTATGCGTATTTTCTGTAAGACAGATATATTTGATCCCATCCACAGTGTAGATGTGAGAAAGTGAGGTCCTTCTCCGTCTTACCAATTAAAATCCGTATGGCAGTGTTACTGGACACCTATTCCCACAAAAATTAGTAAGTGGTATACAAGTGTGTATTAAGAAATGAGCAATCATCTCAAAAGAGAGCATTAAAAGTATCCCAGTGTTTTGGGGCTTCAAATCATCTATCCCACTCTTTGTCACATTTCCTGTCCCATTGAATCCCATCCCTACATGTTTCCTTATAAAAAGAAGACTGACTAAAATAACAAGGAAAGTGTACGGCCGAGATTCAATGAGACATGGAATGTGATTTCTGCAATTGATTTCTTCGGTATCGAAATGGATAAAATTGACTTCGGAATAAATAATTAAACACTGCCACCAAATATCAATAAAGGTGGGTATCGAAATGGACATGTTTAGCGTTGGAATGAATAAATTGAACACTGCCCCTAAATCTATGTGTAAAAATTGAGCATCAGAAAATTTTTGAAGCCCAAAACAGTGCTTAAACATCGTTTTTTGGCCTTAAAATGAAAACATTTGTTGGTCCACAATTATGCTCAATAGGCTAGGAGGGGGGTGAATAGCCTATGATGTCATTTTGAAAACTTTTCTTCTGAATACATTTAAAGCGTAACTTTTAATGGCATAGGCAGTTTAACGTGTTGAGCATGTCTGCTGGTAGAGGCTAACGACAGACTTGCTCTAAGCAGAAATTTCAACTCGCTAGAACCGCTCGTTAAATCAAAAAGCATGTTTGAAAGAGTTTAAACAGCGAAAATAGAAAGACTTAGATTTAGAGAAGTCTTAAGTGGCAGTACACGATTATATGATCAGAACAACAGTACACTTAATACTTCTTCAAATGTAGATTTAGGAAATCATTAGAGAATAACTTTTCAAATGATAAATCAATTTATAAATGCTCATAGAGAGGTTAAGACTGAAAGATAAATTATTTGAAAAAACATATGAATTTAATCAAAGATAAATTACATATTACATCAGACTATACACTCTATGTAAAGTTTCTGTCTTCGTCCTTTCAAGCTTTAATCTTTACTTAATTATTTGTAGACAAATTTTTATGTAAATAGGGCAATAGAAGACGAGAACGAGAAAATGATATGAGAAGAGAATTTTCAAGGTCGTTCAGATAAATATTATCTGAACGATTGAGTGCAAAGCACTCGACCTTCCATGATGATTGATTATTGCACAATCAACACCATTTGTATGATAATACAAATCTGAAGATATGAATGCAATATCTACAAACAACTCTTCATCTTTTTTGGGCATCATTTAAAATCAATATATAGATCGATCCAAGAGCTTGACCTCTAGCGTTAGGAATTGAGTCCTGAAGCTTAGCTAAAGGCTGGGATCTTCGAAGAAGAGTGAAGAACTCAAATCAAGAACTGTGTTCTTGACCAAGATGTTGATCTCTGTCTATTGAAGTTTCTGATCTCTCTCTCTCTTCTTCTCTAAGCTTTTCTTCCTAGAACAGTGAGTGTTTTGCTAAGGTCTGGATGAGTTTACTGCAATCTTCTGTAGAGATCTGAGATGCGTTGGTGAAGACGATCTCGTTGTAGATCTCTCTGTTTCTTTGAAGTTCTTGTTGCTGGAGTCTTCGTGTTCGACTACTCTACGTTGGGGAAGAGAAATGATTTCTTATATAGACTGGAGTCAATATGATCGTTTGAGAGATGCAGATTGATGTTTCTATCCGTTAGAGATAATGTTATTGTTGAAGTCCATCGGATAAATATTTTGGTCACATGATCTTTTGACTGTTGGATAAAAGCTTTGTCATGTAGATCCTAGAACTGTTGCCTATCAGACTGTATTGATAAGTCTCTGAAAAGTGAGTCTGACGTCCGATGCATTGTCAGGTAGTCTGTTCAATAAAATGGATTCTTTTGACTTTATCAGACCACGCGAGTGAGAGAAAGTCTTGCAGCTTTAACTATGTCAGGCTTTTATGAAGCTTGGACATATTTGTCTTTGATCTACTATAGTCTCTTTTCTTTGTAGCACGTGCAGAATCAAGTCTGCCAGTAAGATGTTCGGACCAGAGGCGTAAGTCTTTTGTTTAAGAGAACTGATGTCTGCTGGTGTAAACAATTAAATCGTAGCATGTCTGCTAGGGGTGAGTCTTCAAAATGTTCTGTTCTGCTTATGACAAGTCTGTTGAAGACTTTTGACGCTACCGCAAGTCTGCTAGTGCTAGTGCATATGAAGTGCTGGTTTGTTTGATCATCATGTAGGAAGGTAGGACTCAATCAGGTCACACCTAATCTAAGACCTATGTGATGTCACACAAGTTGCCACACTAATCGGTACGCAGACCTTTTAGCCACTAGTGATAACTCACTGTAATGGGAACAAGCAAATCAACATATTTAGAATATGCAAGGTGATAAGTTTAATTATCAAGAAGCATATTCCAACAATATTAATGGGTGAAACCTAGTGTGTTTGTAGATCTCGTTGAGAGCTTCGATTTGATATGTGGTGGGTCCTGTGGTTCATTCGGGATCAAAAGTTATGGAGAAAATGATCGGGAAAGATGAAAAGAAGTCAACAATGAAGAAAAGAGACTCAGCTGGATGTGAAGAAGACAGACAATATTGGAAAAAAAATTATAAAAGTGGACTTAAGCGGTTTTAAAAAAAAGAGGGTCGTGGAGTGTTAACAATTTTAGGAAAATGTAACCACTCACAATTAATCCATTAAAAAAAGGGTGAAATTCGGGTCGGTACCTTTTAGAGAAATTATAAGTTCTTCAGTCTACTTTCCTTTTAGTCAACCGATAAAATATATTTTTGGGGGTAAAACTTCGAAGATACCTTTAATGAATAAAAAGACGCGCATAAAGCCCTCTGCCCAAAATTAGGCATCATAATTTAAAATATGGGCATCGCAATGGGCACGGTTTTAATTATACAAATAATAACTAGACGGGGGAGTTTTACATACATATCTCTTCTTTTCTTTCTCCATTTATGCTTTTTCTACTTTTTTAGAATGAATTAAACAATTTTCCCTTCGTTTCTAAGCAATTGCCATCTTTTCACTATTTGTCTGTTATAAAATAATTATCTTTTAATTTTTTTTATAAAAATACTTTTATTATTTTATCCTTACTTTTCTATCTAATTTAATTATGATCATATGTTTAAGGGTATTAAAAAAACCCACACATTACACAAATATTTACAATACACCAAATTATTTTTTTTCTTAAACGATGAGTCGTGTCAAAAAGTACGATTATTTAAAAACGGAAGGAGTATCAAATTAAAATCAACTCCAGAGCTTATGTTGTAATAAATTCATTACTCATAAAATAATCATCCCAAATACTAGGAATTAATTTTAAGATAATTAAAGGAGAAAAACGCACAAGAAGATATCCAAGTAAGTTTCGGTTTCGTGTTGACAAGAACCCAAGACCTTCCTATATAGGTTATACCATGTGAATGACACCTTGACCTAAGCGCATTACCAATACAATCGTGATTTGATCCTACGTGACCGTGGCCCGTGGGTAATTTATATCCTCAATCATATGTGTCATTTTTTCACTCTTCATTTACATTCAATCAAAATGAATCTCTTCAACGAAAATGTGGATGTAATCTTATGTGACATGCATCCCACCCCTAAAATAATATTTGAAAAAAATAAAAAAACAAAAGAAAAGATAACAACCAATAGAAAGAATTTTAAAAAAGAATAATGATTACTAGGATGTATCTACACCCTCAAGTAGAATTTGAAAACTTCACATTGTTATCCATAATGTGAATAAATTTGGTTGCCACATCATATCCCACATTCATCATCCACATTTGCATTGGAGATGTTTTTTTTTTCAAGAAGGGTGTAAATCTTAGATGACATCAATTTTTTTCACATCTACATTAGCATTAAAGATACTCTAACACCTCAATTAGACATGAATATCGGTATTGTGATTGACATCACAATTGGAATGAAATATCAGTTGACATTACAGAGGGTATATATGTATATGATTGTGTTCGACATTCCAAAGAGGCATCTGATTATTGCATTCCACGTATGAAATTTATGTAATCATAAACTTGCAAATAATGCAAACCATAATTAAGCAATAACTAGCTATATGGTCGGAGTTGTACATACCTATCTCTGTGGTTACTGGCTTTGGAGATTGAAAACGTTTGTTGATGTCTTGATCTGGGGAAAAGATCTTTTCAATCTTGCCCACGATACTTCTCGACGTACTGACATGATCTGGGTTAAATACTTCCATAATGACATTTTCGCTGATGGAACCTACGATCCACCCTCGAAGAAGCATGTCTGTTCTTCTCCAAAGTAGGTAATTGTCCTGAGATGGTGGTTCTTTCATAAGAAAATCACGTAATTCAAGACTATCAACAAGTGACAAAATCTGTGACACCCACGACTTGTAGTTGTGTTTAGAAAGCTTGATCGTAACAAAGTTTGCCACATTAAACGTAGACGGGTATGGGTATTCTACACCCTGGTGTGTTGGCAGTTCTTCCTCAATTTTTGATTTTTTGTTTTCTGAATGAATAAAACAAAATTATGTTAAAATAATGTTCGAGAGATTATGTTATGATAAATAAATAAAAAGTATTAAGATATTTAAAGGAGAAAAAAATGTAAGAACATATCAAAAGTTAGTTTGGGCTTCGTGTGACACCATTGAAGTCTTGGAACCAGATGTTTTTTACGTCCTTTAGCCCGAAAATTAATCGGGCTGATAATATACAGTGGAATTATAACCGCAAAAGTCCTTCATTATTTTTAAAAATTATTACAGTGCATTTTTTGGAGAAAACGACGAAAATACCCTTAATGAAGGAAAGACGCGCACACAAAGCCACTGCCCCAATTTGTGTGTCGTTAAAAAAAAGTTGGGCATCGCAGAATTTATTTTGGGTGTTGTTCATCAATTTTGGGCATGATTTTAAGAAACGATGCCTAATTAAGTAGCACCGAGGCAGGATCGGAAATAGCGTTTAATTAAGTAACACCGAGACATGATTTGATGAAACGATACCTAATTGAGTACTTCCGAGGCAAGATTTGAAGGAACGATGCCTAATCAAGTAACACTGAGGCAGAATTGGAAAAATAAATTGAAGTATGTCACCATATTAAAGAAGCGACGCCTAATTAGTAATGTCGAGACATGATTGTAAGGAACGATTCCTAATTAAGTAACATTGAGGCACGATTACAAGCATTGATGCCTAATTATTTATATATCGAGACATGATCTGAAGGTCGACAACACAAGTCCTAGACTCCCAGTGCAGTACGCGGCTAAATCAAAGATCCTAGTCGGCATCTCGCCTTCATCAGCCGTCGGCCCTCCCTGATTCTTGTCCCCGTCGTTCGTCGTCCAGTGTCCACCTCGGCTCTGGTCATCTGCTACTTGCCCCGTTCCTTGTTAACTGGTAAGTAATTACTCATAGACTAATAAGCCCTAATTCAGGAATTTGTGTAATTATTTCTTTCGGATTCAATGATTCATATACAAGTTTGGGTAATTTCTTCATTGGCTTCGTCTGATTCTTGAAATTCACCTTCATTATCGGTTAACTGACTTTGACTCATTAAGAAAGATGTGGAATTGTGGATGATTCATTGACTCTGCTTACTCTTTATTCTATTATTGGTTTACAGATTATCAATTTTATAAGATTTTGATGTTGTTTTTGAATGTTTCATGTTTGTTGAAGAATGAAGATCGGATGATATTTATGATTCATCTACTTGTTTCATCATTTCATACTTGATTAGTACTTTTTAGTTTTTAATTAGTAATACTTGAAGTTTGTTTGTGTTTGAAAT
Organism: Codonopsis lanceolata; assembly: GCA_013146195.2. Taxonomy (NCBI): domain Eukaryota; kingdom Viridiplantae; phylum Streptophyta; class Magnoliopsida; order Asterales; family Campanulaceae; genus Codonopsis; species Codonopsis lanceolata. Next base: position 136,291,271 of record CM028378.1, on the reverse strand, counting down.
TTTATCACTTATGCTTGATGTTGTTGGCTCGTTGTATGAATAATTTATTTTGGATTGTATGTTGTTGAATGTTGATTGTTGACTCGTTGCCCATTAATTACTTGATTTCGAATTTTAGATTTATATGTATACGTTTTTTTAAATTTTGTTTAGGTGTGACCCATAAGCGATCCATTTAAACAGAAACCTATAGGGTTACGTCTAGATTCACAATTTCAGCGGAGTGTTTAAATCGTAATCGTCAGGGTGGGCCTATTAACATCGCTAATCTTCACTAAGAGATCCCAAGATCCATCCTTTAACAAGTCTATCTAATCTTTTCCACATCATGTAATCCTCAATAACCATTGAGGAGGCCTCTCTCGTACAATTGCCATTGAAATTTCTGAATTTTGCCCCATTTAATCTGGATAGATTCGTCTTACGGATATAAATCCGTAAGATCGTCTTACAGGAGATAACCTCTATCTGAATTTATATGAAGATGTATTGGTTAATTAAGACTCAAAAGGACTACTTATAGGCCCCTCCTAGATTGAAAGATAAATATTTAGAAGTGTATTATTACTTTTGGAATAAAAATTACTCATTCGTTAGTCATTACTAAGAAAGTGTTCTGTTTGTTTAAAAAAATGTAATTGACTTTATTATAAATATTAAAAGTATGTTTGTTAACCTAATTAAGAGCGTAATCTTGAAATTTTAAAGCGAGTTTATAAATAAGATTGTATTTTAAAAATCATAAATAAGATTGTTTGATAAAGTCTGACCAAAATTTTAAGTCTGACTTAAAATTTAGGAGTGGCTCACTTTTTCAGTTTTTCTTTCTTCTTCATTTTTACATTTCTTCCTAGTCTTCAAAAATAAAAACGCCTCCATAATTGCTTGCACCGCTATAAGGCAGCAAATGTAGAAATGAACTTACAGAGAACACAACAAATCAAGTTCATTATCAAATCATTGAAACTAATATGTCGAAATAATTAACTACACGGGTAACTTTGCACATAGCAAAATGCAAACATATCACAGATTACATGAACTTCGTGAAATTAACTAGCTAGTATTCCCTTCGTTCAGGGCAAAGAGTTCCCGTTAATAACGTTAACCTCACTTTGTTTTCAAATTGATAACGTTAACCTCACTTTGTTTTCAAATTGTCACACCCAATAAACATACGTTAGTGTTTCAGAATACCAAAAACGATAATAATAAAAAATAAATCAACAAAAACATACTATAAAATATTTGGGGGTTTGTTTGTTTACCCTTATCAAAAAGAAGAAATTAAAGAAAAGTAAAAACTAAAATTAAAAATAAAAATTTGAAAATATATTCGGTGTTAAAGTAATTATGTACCTCGTAGTTTTTCCCAAACATCTTTAGCCGTCGACAAACCAAACACAGTATCAAGGACATCTTCACTGAGAGATCCTAAAATCCATCCTTTAACAAGTCTATCCGATCTTTTCCACATCATGTAATCTTTATTAGTCATCGTGGCCGCTTCTCCCGTATTATTGCCATTGCTTGAACTTTCAGCATTAATGTTGTCTAAATATGGACCCGAACTTGTTTCAGGCGGTTTTGAGATTGTTCCATCAATAAACCCTACCAAGTCTTGACTCTCTAAGAGACAGAGCATTTGTGTTTCCCATCGAGAGTAGTTGTTGGCAAAAAGCTTGATTGAAACAATGCTTGCTGGATTGACAATGGATGGGTATGGATAACTGGAAGAAGATGATGATGATAAAGCCATATCTATGTGAAAGGGCAACTGGTTGAATATACAAATTAAGTTATGATCAGTCTGGTTATGCTTTTAAATTATTAATAAAGATTTCTCCAAGCTCTAACTAGATTGTAATAACAAGAAAAGGATCAAATAATCCTCTTTTATAAAAGTTGAAATTCGAACGTACAACAGGATCTCCCCATCTACAATCCAAGAATTTCCCGAATTCCGACTTTATTCCATTAATGCACCCTACTTGATCGGCTCGAGCACTTCAAATTTGTATCTAACTACCTGCCTACAAAAAAAAAATTGTAGGTTATCTCTTAAAACTTAATGTATTGACAAACCTACTCTTTAACTTAATACATCACTTGCCATTAATTAAGGTCAAAAGAGTAAATTTGTCATATGCTAATTAATTCCCTGAATAATTAAATAATAATTTGATCCCTTGATTTGTACATATTATAAAGTTAGATCCTACATTTTTTAATTCTATTCATTTAGTCTTGTATTTTGATTTTCTTATTAGTTTCCCCCACCTACCATTATCGTCACAAATGTCACATAATATTTTCTAAAATGATAAAAATACCCTTACTCAGTAGACACTAAAACGTTATTCGAAACTAAAAAAATAATATGATTTTACTTTCTTAAATATGTTCAGGAAAGACATTATTAGATTTATATGAAAAATTGTAAATATAATAATATAATTATCGGTGAGTATCGAGATATTAAGTAAACTTGTATCTGAGCTGCCCGGCCCAATAGGCCCAAGATACAAGTCACGTGCCGGCACATCTCCACCAGTCATGAGCAGAACACGTGCATTTTAGGATCCAGGCCACATTGAGAAAACGGGCAGCGACCCGAAATGTACTACGAGCTGGGGGCTTAGCACCCAGCGGGCAAGAATGCCCTTACATAGTCGAGACAGTAAACTTTATTCGAAACTAAAAAATAATATGGTTTTATTTTTCTTAAATATGTTCGGGAAAGACATTAAGTATTAGATTTATATGAAAAATTGTAACTATAATAATAGAATTGTCTGTGAGTATCAAGATATTAAGCAAATTTTTAGCATATTTAGTTATTACCCATGAATAAAATAAGAGAAATGAGCTAAAAAAATGTGTCATAATGTCAAGAAGATAAAAAAAATATGAAGAACCATTAGAAAAATCAATGCATTTCGTTAAGGACAATACACGTAAATTTATCATGACAAACAATAATGATTGGAAAAAAAAAGTCATAAATATAATAAATCATTCAACATTAATTAAGACCAAAAGAGTAAATTAACATAGGTTAATTAATTTCATGAATAATTAAATAATAGTTTGATCCCTTGAGTTTTACCTATTTTAAAGTTAGGTCCTACATTTTAAAATTCTATTCATTTCATCTTGTATTTTGATTTTTTTAAAATTATTTTCCCCCTCCTACCATTATCATTACGAATGTCGTCCAATATTTTCTAAAATGACAAAAATACCCTTACTCAGTCGATACACTAAAACTTTATTCGAAACTAAAAAATAATATGGTTTTACTTTCTTAAATATTTTTAGGAAAGACATTATTAGATTTATATGAAAAATTGTATCTATAATAATAGAATGGTTGGTGAGTATTGAGATATTAAACAAATTTGTAGCGTGTTTAGTTATTACCTATGAATAAAATAAGAGAAATGAGTTAAGAAAATGAGTCATAATGTCAAGAAGATTTTTAAAAAATGAAGAACCATTTTTATGAATCTGTGCATTTTGTTAGAAAAAAAATTTAAAATATACAGTTTACTTCTTTGAATTTTCAAACTACTAGAAGCAGCCTTGAAAACTATCATATTGGTCCCAAACTTATAGATATTATAAACAAAACCAATTGTAGTAATCACAAATAACTGGGGTCAAATATTTTACTCCTCTCCATAAGTGTGTTCCAAACCTCAAACCTCTTTTGCTCTTAACTTGCTTGCTCCTCTTCATAGGATTCGATGTAGTTACATATGAGAATCTCTCTATTCCCCTCCCTTAGCCATCGATTTTTTTTCTTCTACCGTAACTCTTTTTTTTTGGAAGATACTGCCACCAACCAACATCCTTTCAAGTAGTTTATCCTAAAATTAATTAGATTATCTCCTTGCTTAGTAATTTGATACTGAAAGTGGATAGGAACTAAGAAATGAGAGATATTCTAAGAAAAAAGTCCGACTAATCGGAAGCTAAAAATATTATATGCCTCCATTTGAGCAAGGCGAGGTGAATACATTTATTGGTGGTGGTGATAGTAGTACTGACGACTGTAGGGATGGTGGTGTTAGGGGCGGTGATGGCGGCAATTGTAGGGATGACAGTGGTGGTTTAGATGAAATACAACATTGTAAGATTTTCAAATCATTATATATTTAAATACCCACATGAGTTTTGATTTCAATTTGAATATTAGAAAATTCAAAAAATTGAATTTGAGTTTGTAAAAAGTGAAATTCAAAGTTGTGTGGTGATGTGTCTATAAATAACGAGTTTTGCAAATGAGTTATTTTGAAGGAAGAAGTAAAGAATTAAAAAATGAATCAAATCAAATAAAAAATTAACTTTTGGGGATAAAAATGGTTAATTTTGCCATTGTACTTTGATTAATTGTTACATTTTGCCACTGTTCTATATTTCGAATGAAATTGTCATTATACTTTTAAAGATATATGCAATTTCATTACTACCCTTAACTGTCACCAATTTTAATGGTGACTTAACGGAAGTTAAAGATATTTTATTAATTTTTTCGTTTTAGGAAAGCAAGGTGTCTGGTGATGGCGGTGGTGGCGATTGCAGGGATGCTGGTGGTGGTGGTTAGGAGTGGTGTTTGGGGTGATTGTAAGCATGACTGTGGTGGTTTAGGTGGAATGTTTTTAAAATCTTCATATAGGCTTTGAGTTTCAATCTTCAAATTTGAAAATTCAAAAAAATTAATTTGGATTGGTAAATAGTGAAATTTAAGGTTGTGGTGGTGGTGAGTCTATAAATGACGAGTTTTGCATATAAGTTAAGTTGAACGAAGGAGTAAAGAATTAGACAAAAAATCAAAAAAATCAAAAATTGATTTTTGGGTTAATGGTGTTATTTGAGGTGGTAATGATGGTGGGCATATGAATGATGAGGTTGATGGAATAAAACGAATGATAACAAAATAAATTAAATTAATTCTAAAATTCATTTTTGAGAGTAATGCAATTTTTTAATTTTTAATTTAAATATTAGAAAAATTATAATAACAATGTTGCTAGCATTATAACTAATTTTATAATTTTCCTTACAACAAAGCCTTGAAAAAGAACAAAAATGTCTTTGTCCAAAACAACTTTGTAATTCTTCAAAACTTAGTTGTAAGGAAAGTAATATAATTAGTTGTAAGGATAACATATTCCTTATAATTATGTCAAATTACAATTCCCCAAAAGTATCCTCCAAATCACATTGTGCACCCCAACCCTAAGGTTTGTTGCATAATATTATCTAACGTTTTTTTTCTTCCTATTTTTCACCCTAACCACATCAATTGGAAAAGTCACGTTAATTTAATATTTCCTTGTGGCTGTTAACTCGAAGGAAATATTATAAATTTGGTGTAAACTTTTGTGGTGCTAAATGTATTTTAGCCTAATAAAAATTAAGAAATAAAATATAATTTTCTTAAAATTTTATATAAATGTGTGTATAGTTAAAATGTTAAAAAAATGGAGTGGGGGTCCACCATTCCTTTTTTTCTTGCTGAAAGAAAATTTAGAGAAAAGACCCACCATGTTTACCAATCTTCAACTGTCCCCAAAACAAAAATTAACCCAGAATCCGATCTGTGTTTTGTCCACTCACTCCAAATTTCTCTCTCTTAACCTAGAAGATAGATACACGTTTGATTTAATTATCAATTTTTTTTATCTTGATGATGAAAACAAAGTACGCAAATAAAAGATATGAAAAACTGTTACCCATAGATACCCGTCTCATCTCCGATTTCTTCTATGAAATTGGATTCACTCACCTTCTCCGATGAAACCCAACCATCACTAAAAACAATCAATTTCTGATCTCTCCTTCCATCCTCTTACATGACTTACCTTAACTTTACTTTTTCTCTCATAATTCTTAAAATAATTCAACCCGACCACTATGACAGCTGCTCTGAGGTTGAAACCATCAAGAACCATAGCTTCTTCAACATCCTCTCAATTTCGATACTTTGTTTTAAGTCATATGTAAGTCGGTCGTATGTCCAATTTTCTCCAGCGAAATTGAAGAGTATTTCAATAAAACCCCTTACCATTTCTCTTAATTCATGCCCGTCTCTCTTTCTTATGAATTTGTCAATATGGGTTATTGGTTTTCTGTTAATCTCATGTTTTTTTTATAAGGGTTTTTAGTAAGTATACTCTATAGCATCTGATTGTTACTTTAGGCGCGACTTTTGTAGGGGACAGAATAAGGGAGATCGAAGATGAAATTTGACTAAAATCGAAAGAGGTAGGCGCGAGAGCTGTGATCGGAGTGGGAAGAGTTTAGGCTGGAGATGGCGGCTTCAATATATGGTGGGGCTGGAGATGTCGGCTATTATGGTGGAGCCGAAGATGTGATTGCATTAGGAGATGAGAGAATGAGAGGATGTGAGATTAGTGTTTTTCCTTTAAATACATTTACTCTTTATCTAGATAAGGGAAATGTCATTTTTACCCTGCACGTTGAAGATCACATGTTATTTAAAGTGAATTTTCTAACGTCTGTCAAGTGTAGGGTGGAAAATGGAAAAAAATGTAGCATCACATACCATAATGGGACAAACCTTAGGTTATGGTGCACTATGTGATTTGGTGGATATTTTGTGGTGGGAATTGTAAATTGGCCATATAATTATTTTTGGATTATTGAAACAATTATTTATTATTTTTATTTAAAAACATATTTTAAATACCAAATGGGTAACTAAATGATGAAGTTATAACCAAATCTCATTTTGCACCCCAAGAAAAATGATCAAAATAATCTTCATGTGACATGTACATACCATTTTCCGTTACTATTTTCAACACCCATAGAAAGAAGGGAGCAAAGTGGGACAAATAAAAAAAATAAGGTATGAAAGTGAGACACTTCGTAGGTTGATGTGCAATGTGAGATTTATTGTGTAATTTTGGGAGCTAATCATACTTTGGCCCAATCGAAAGTAGTCCAAAATACAAATTTCCCCTTAAGTATCTACCAAATCCACTTTAGCCCTCAACGTAATTTTGTAGCATTTCCATGTTTCATGTCAAATTTGTTGATGATGATGTCATGTTAGGTAGTCGTAGTGATAGACACGGTGGCAAATAATGTTTAAGATCGATAATTTGGTCCAATCAAACCATAAACAATATCAACGGTGCCGATAAAAAATTTATTAGAGTTGAAGCTAGGGACGATGAAGACGGATTGAACCATGTCGTGCCTCATTTTTGTTGTATACATTTGTGATAGGTTCAAATATGAGTTTTGAAATTCGTGGTGTATGCTTGTGTATTGTGTTGTACGAGAGAGAAAGGGCGAAATGTCGGGGGCTGTGATAACTTTAATTTTTTGTGGGTTCTTATTCGTGGCAGCCTTGACACCTGATTGTGATTATCTGATCTTCAGTTATGTCTTTCTGATATCTGATTTGATTCCGCTTTATTTTTATTTATTTTTCAATATAAAATTTTGAATAAAAGATTCATATACTCTTGAGTTTTATCTCAATTAAAATTTACATAAGAGGTCATTGATGGAGAAGAAGCAGAGAAAGAGTACGTTGTTGGAGAAAAAGAAAAAAAGTTTCTCTTTAGGTAATAAAAGCAGAGAAAGCATTGCCAGAAAATGACCAAAATACCCTACACGTGAAATATCATATGCACCTGTTGGTCCCAAAATAGGCTCAATCTAGGCTAGAAGGGGGGATTGAATAGCCTAGTTATGTTGATAAAAACTTTTCGTAAACTCTTCTTAATGTTTTCTTGAAAGATTTAATTAGAAGAGTTAAGGCAGCGGAAACAAAAGTGAATCTGAACTATCAAGAGTTCAGTGAAGGTAGTACAGATTCTGAAACAGTTAAGCACAAGCAGTTAATGAGAATGATTAGAACAGTTCAAACAGAACACAACGATTTGAAGTGGTTCGTACTGTGAATAGTACTACATCCACTACCAAAGTGGTTAGCTTTGGATTTTAAAAGTGCACTTGTTTATTCACTAGGTTTATGAGTTAGATCTCTAATGGATCGTGTACAAAATGAGTTTTTAACCAAGTGTATAAAGGTGAGAGAAACAATCAATGATTAATTGTTCTTTTCACGTGCTAAGGTAAAGAACAGTTTAAAAAACAAACTAAATGAAGCTGAAACAAATTTAAGACGGGCAGATCTGCAGCTTCAGAGAGTTTGATGAAGTGTTAGTTCTTATCCTTTGATCTCTTGAATGCTTGAATGTTGAAGATGAAGCTTGAGAGTTTAATGCGCAAGAGTTATTGCTTCAGATCTTCAAAACTTGAATAAATACCAGAGAGATCTTTTGGACCGTTGGACTGAGGAAGAGAGGGCTGTGTCCAACGTTCTATTGCATTGAATGCAATTCGGCGATTTGGGAGATGTAAGAGCCACAGTCATCAGAGATGCAGTGTGCAGAGAGGACATTCCCAATTTGAGTAAGGTTTCAGATTGCAGGCTCTGCAGCTTAGAAAGTCTTCTTAGCCGAAAAGGGTAATGTCTTCAGTCTTCAGGTTTCAGAGACAGTCTGGACAGTTGTCAGCATGTAGAGTTGACTTCTTTAAAGTGAAATCCGATGAAGACATAATGACTGGATATTTTCGAAAATATCTAGATAGGTGTACACGTGTCATAATCTCGTGATGTGGCTATTTTTGAGTTTTCGCACTTTGAGCAGACTTCAAAGTCTGTTGTTCTTCCAAGGCTGCTGAAGAAGCTTGCAAAACCGCGCCTAAACTAACACTAAACAATTCTAAACAACTTTGATTCTAAGACAGTTGCCACACTAAACGGTACGCAGACCTTTTAGCCATTGTGCAATAGAATCAGAAGATGACTCAACCAAATCTACCACTATAGGACTATAGGAATCAAGAAACAAAAAAATTATAAAATGATACAAAACTTTAATGTCGATTGGTAACCTTCGTCGTGGCTGGGGAGAGAACTAGAAAAAAATTATAAAATGATACTATATATATTTTAGTGTTGAGAGTTTAATTCTTAACACAATTGAGTTGGCAAAGTTAGACTTTATAGATACTTTGGTGAAATTTTGTATTTTTTTAGTATAACTATATATATTTTAGTGTTGAGAGTTTAATTCTCCAACACAATTTTTTTTTTAAAAGAGTCATAAATTCTAGAAACGACATAAGTAAAGTCTCCAATAACATTGTGCTTATCTAAGATAGAAAGTTTGAATTGTTTTCAATTTACACACCGATAAAAATAAATGAATTCATGTCTGGTATTAAAAAAGAGATTTAAAAATAATCAACACAAAAGACAAATGTGTAGGATAAGTTGCTATACAATGACGAAAAACATAAATTATAAATGACCGAAAAACAAAGTATCAAAAATGCTAAACACACAACAACATAATTTATAAGTCTAAAAAACTACAAAGATTAAAATATACAAAAATTTAATAATGAAAAGTCAACAAAAAAATAAAAGAGCTCACAAATCATTTTAAAAAAATCATTAACATCACATGCAACACTCGTAAACCTTGCTAGTATTTGTAAAAGGGGACTACCCCATCTAATATCAATCAGAAATTCTATTGGCCAATGCTTTCCAGTCTCAACGGCCACGTGGAGAAGTGAAAAGTGGTTTTCTGAGATTATAGCAGTTTCCGCTTCCTTGTCTCTAAGTAAGATTCTTTTGGTTGCCTCCCAGTCGTGCTAGTGTAGCCTTGTACAACGGCATGTATTTGTGAATACTTTTATCTGTTGCATGCACACTTGGCGGTTAATTGGTAGTTTCAGTTCATAGTATTTATTCTAGTTTACTAACGTTAATTATACTTATATTCTTTAATGTATAAATATGAATAAAAAATGTTAAAAGTATCCACACAAAAAAAGGAAAAAAAATAATACTACATTTGTTCCAAAATTATTGTCCTGCTTTTATTTTTCGTCTCTGTCAAAATAATTATCTAGTTTGAAACTTTCATTTGTACGATATCATACGTACCATTTTACCCTGACTTTTTTTTTAATCTTATTTTAATTATGAATCATATACACATAAATTTTAAAAGAAACTACACATCAAACCAATATTAATAATTAAGTCAATTATTTTTACTTAATTCGTGTACCGAATTGAACATGAAGTTAATTTTAGGAGGGAGAGAGTATTAGATAGTGAAAAAAATAAAATTCTGAAACATCAGATAATGGACTTCATTTAGGGATATACTGTTTCTGAAAATGTACATTTGCATAAAATTATAAGCAAGTTAATGCACTAATGTAATCCAAAACAATGAATCCGTACAAGAGTATATATAATACTCCCTCCGTCCCAAAATCATTGTCCTGTTTGAATCGACATACGGATTAAGAAAAAACAATTATCTTGATTATTAATATTAATTTGATGTGTAGTTTTCTTTAAAACTCATGTATACGTGGCTCATAACTAAAGTATGATGAAAAAATAATAGTAAAGTGGTAAAAGTGTTGTCTTAAAAAGAAATGTTTTAAACAAGATAATTATTTTGAGACGGACGAAAAATGAAAACAAGACAATAATTTTGGGACAGAGAGAGTAATTGTTGGATTGCACTCGCCTATATATATATAATAGTTGTTGGATTGCACTCGTCTATCTATTTATAAAAGTCTAGTTGTCTACTTGTCTCTAACAACTTACTGCATGGATAAAATTAACCTTGCATTTAATTAGAGGTGACAATTTTCACTCAAGCCCATTTGTCCACCCAGACTGCTCAACAAATAATGGGCATGAACACACCAAAAAAATTTAGTGGGAACAAATGGGCATGCCCATTCAGGATCATTAATTATGATGGGCTAAATGAACGCCCATTTGAGCTCCCACCCTAAAACTCATTCTCTCGCTCTTCCAATTTCGCTATGGTTTTTGCTCTCTCCCTCCTCTCAATTCACTTGAAGAATTTATTCATGAGCTTAGCCTTCTTTCCCCCCTCTCTATCTCTCTCTCTCTCTCTCTCTCACATACACACACTGATTCTCACTGATCACGCACAGACTCACGGTGCAAGGCTACATAATATGTGGTGCACCATGCACTGGAGCCTTTTTCTTCTACCTATTTGGTTGTCTCATGTACTATGCAATAATTATTGTCAATAATTATTGTCTGTTAATCGAAAGTCAATGTCTTCGTTAATTACGAGTGGATATTGGGTATCACGATGATATCACATTATTTATGTCACTTCCCTTCCCTCAATCTCCCCCCCCCCCACAACAAAAAAATATTTAAAAAACTAGCTTTCCTATTTGGTTTGTCTCAAAATAAAAAATATATTTTTTAAAATAAAATGATTTTTTTGTAATTATTATATTTATATGATAATTTTGTATTAATGAGTAGATGGGCGCCCACGGGGGCCCATGCCCATTTATTTCCCGCCCGTATATTGTCATGTTATTAAATGGGAACTTACTCGCCTATCCATTTAAGCCCATTACCCATTGGGCCTGCCCATACCTACCCATTTGCCACATCTACACTCAATAAAAACTCACAATTAAATTAAGGTTAAACAAGTAAATTGACTATAATTAAAAAATAATGTATAGACATAAACATCCCTAGATTAAATAGACTACTTACCATTAATTATGGCTAAACAAGTAAATTATTATGGACTAATCAATTTCATAAATAATGAAATAATAATTTGGTCCCTCAACTTATACCTAACTTTATATTAGATCCTACCTTTTTGAATTCTATTCATTTTGTCTCATATGTTGATTTTTGAATTTTCCCTTCATGTCTTTATCATTACAATTGCAATCAAATATTTTTAAATATGATAAAAATACCCTTACTTAGTTAAAGGACAAAAAAATTATTTGGATTTAAGTGATAATATGGTTTTACCTAGGATTAATATATAATTTGGTCACTGAATTTGATATTTTTTATTTAAATGGTAACTGATGTTGAAGATTTCCTACGGTGGTTCTTCAATTCAACTTTGGGTTTCATGTGAGTCCCTTGTAGCGTTATCTTTGAAAGGAGAGTTAAATTTTTGTAAAATTACAAAATTCCCCTCACTTAATTTTGTTAAACATCTACGTGGTCAATTTATTGTTGAGATGAAAAATAACCTAAAGTAAAATATAAACAGAAAAAAATTTGAAATAAAAAGGGCAAATCGCAGCATTGGTCCCTCGACTATAGGCCGGTCATAGTAATAGTCCCTTAACAATTTTTTTGTCAAATTTGGGTCCTGCGAGTATTAAATATTCACAACTACAGTCCTTTTGATGGATGTCGTTTAAAAATTACCGTTAAGTTGTCATGTGCCTCACACGTGCTTTAAAGAAGGGCTAAAATGAAATTTTTTCAAACCTAACTTATATCATAATTTTCGATCAAGTCCCTAGAGTTTAAAAAAAGACACAAAGATCTTCTTCCCCAATTACACTGTCCCTAGATGCTCTAGGCTCAATTAACCTATCGAAAGCGACGGCTGTAAACGATTGCACCATCAAAGAGTCTGTGCACAAAATGACATTTCCTCCATAATTAGCCTACAAATTAAGTGGCAAAGAGGCAACAAAAATCTGCAGTAAACAATCTTTAAAAAAATATATGCATTCATACACTTGAATATAACTATCTCCATAAACAAAACTGGAACAAAGGAAACTCAGTTATACCAATTAGCTGAACTTTCTCACATTGCACACAAATGAAAACATTAAAAAAAAATCACGAATAATAGCAATACACAGCATGTCTATTTAAGAAACATAGTGGGGATAGTGGTTGTAAAATGGGTATTTAGAGGTCTATTCACACACAAAATCAGTGGGGATAGTGGTTATAAAATCCTACGATTTTAAGCTCTATGTTGTTAGCACATAATTAATTCCCCCATGTGCTGTAATTCAAAAAAGGCTTAAATCACAAATTGGTCACTCTACTTTCCAGCTTTTTGCATTATGATAACTCTACAATTTTTTTTTTCTATTTCATCATTGTACTTCACCACAAATAACAAATTGGTCACTCTGCCTCCTTTCCGTTAGTTATCATGGATGGAAATGATGAAAAAGACATAAATGCCCTTTATTTATCAATATTTAATTTATATTTCAAACTAAAAGATCAAATCTCTACTTTTAATCACCAATCTTGAAATTGAGATACAAAGTCCATAAGATTTCCTACAAAACCCATCACATTTGCGAGATCAAGGAACGGACCCAAATAAAGGAAAACGGGCCAAATGCTGCTTACCTACTCATATCATACAACTAAGCTCCATCTGAATCAAATCTGGATCCTTCAAATACTCTTTTATGTATGTTCAGCTTGGGTTTGTGAACCTAAATTCCTTATTGACTAGACTGAGAGTTGATCCAGTAAAACAGTGAGATGGAATCATTCTGCTTCTGAGGGTCATCAACAACTCTTATGGGCTTCCATTCTCGATTCTTCCCCGACTGCCTTAAAGCAACAAAATGAAGAGCATCACTTCGACTTGATACATATGACATGCCCAAGGATACGAGTCCGGTGCCGATCAAATCTTTGTTCTTCAAATACCGTCTCTTCAAGAAGTGATTCAAATACACTATGATACATACAATATATAATTCTCGGCTAAAACACTACAACAACACATCCTGGGACAACAACACATCCGGCAGAAACATAACCCTCTGGTGCATGTGGATGCCAAATCGATAACGAGGTTGCATAGCCATCTGCGCAATTCCTCCATACCTGTACAAGACGCATGAAATCGAAATCGAAATCGAAATCGAAATCGAAATCGAAATCAAAATTGAGAAAAACTGGTCAAGGAGATGACAACGCTTGCTGGATCTCGAGTGAGGGATGGTCGGGTTTAGTGGAGGTGACTGCCAGCCAAGTCGATGAGGGATGACCGAGATGTAAATGGAGATGAAGATGAAAGAAGTCGCAAGGAAGAGAAGGATGGAGCAAACTCGTAGTTAGATCTCGGATAGGGATGTGAAGAAGGAAACATCAAAGTTTTTGGATTTGAGAGGAGATAGAGAGGCGTGGGCTTAAATGGTTGCAACTTGACCGAGATGGTGGGGGCTTGGTCTGGAGATGGGAGAAAGGTTGGGATTTGGATGTATTGAATTTGTTTGTCCGGATTTGAGGGAGGAAGATGGGGAAGGAGATTTGCCCGGTTTAAACAACGGGGAGAGAGAGACCTAATTTTGTTTAGGGCATTTTGGGGGTTTTAAATTTTTTTAAGTTTTTCATCCAAAAAATTGGATGGAGTGATGAACGTGAAAATAAAGCCAAGTATAATGATTAAATTGAAAAAAAAAAAGTAAAGTGATCATAATGAAAAAAGCTGGAAAGTAGGGTGACCAAATTGAGATTTAAGCCTTCAAAAAAATAGGAAAGTTTGATTAGTGCAGAAATTGTAGCCGGGATTTGACAGAAAGATTGACAGCAAATTGGTCAAATCTTTTCCTTACTTGTACTCCTAAATACAAGATATATTGTACAGTCCCAAACGTATCAATACGCTGATTTTGATAATCTTCTTTCTTTCTTGGTCTTGCAAGGCCTTCCGTTGTCTTGGTCTTCAAGGCCTTCTCAGATTGCGCCTTCTCGTGTCTTCCTCCTCTTTTCTTCTCGTTTCTTTTCTTTTTACTTTTTCATGGTATCAGAGCACGGTGGAGCTTGCAGACATGGTTAGGAAATTTTGGGTCGATGAACCCGGGAGGTTGAGACATGAATACCTCTTCATTGAGTGTGCCGTTAAGGAATGCATTTCGAACATCCAATTGCTGGATTGGCCATGCACGAGCGTGAGCAAGAGCAAGAATTGTCCGAATAGTTGGAGGCTTAACCACAGGACTAAATGTTTCGTCATAATATTGTGGCATGGACGGCAAAGAAGCAATCCACAGTGTCTCGTTCAAGCAGTGAAGCTGAGTACCGCGCCTTGGCCACCACCGCAGCCGAACTTCGTTGGTTCTCTTTCTCTATCGTGAGTCGGGTCTACTCTTACATCCTCCGACTTTATATTGCGATAACCAATCTGCAATACACATGTCCAAAAACCCGAAGATTCCATACTGAACCCGTCATATTGAAATCGATCACCACTTTGTTCGGGAGTTACACCAACAAGGTTTTCTCCGTTTGGCTCACGTCTCCACAAAGGATCAATTAGCAGACATTTTCACGAAGGCCCTTGCTCATCCTCGACTTTCCTTACTTTCCTCCAAACTACACCTCCACAAAGTTCCGCTTCGTTTGAGGGGGGGGTGTTAGCACATAATTAATTCCCCCAGGACTGTAATTCAAAAAAATAGGAAAGTTTGATTAGTGCAGAAATTGTAGTCGGGATTTGACAGAAAGATTGACAGCAAATTGGTCAAATCTTTCCTTACTTGTACTCCTAAATACATTATATATTGTACAGTCCTAAACAGATCAATACAGCGATTTTGATAATCTTCTTTCTTTCTTGGTCTTGCGTCTTCTGTTGTCTTGGTCTTGCGTCTTCTGTGTCTTCCTCCTCTTTTCTTCTGTTCTTTCTTTTTACTTTTTCATATGTAACGCCATCATAATTCGAAAGTAAAATAATTTCAACAAAACTGAATCAACCCAAACATTATCATAACAAATACATAATACATAATAAAACACCCAGAGATTAGAAATAACACCTCATAAACACACACAAACATCGAGAGAAGGAAGGTACATTTAGAAGTTGAGATGGAAAGGGAGAGGGAGAGGAGAAGAAGGTGAAGGTGAAGGAGCTTCAAACCGGAGATATCTGAGTAGATGAAAGGGGAAGGCAGAGAAGATCTTCCTCAAAGATACGCAGGGAATCTGTGAAAATTGGATTCACGACTTCTTCCCCGTCCTTCCCTAAACTGAAGCAATTAAGATACACGTGCTTCAGTTTAATTCATTTATGGGCATGTGTAATTGGAGAAGAAGCCTTTGGGTCTTTTTTCAAACCCTAGGGAGTTGATTGAAAATTATAATATAAGTTAGGTTTGAAAAAAAAACATTTTAGTCCTTATTTAAAGCACGTGTGAGGAACATGACAACTTAATGATAATTTTTTAACGACATCCATCAAAAAGACTATAGTTGTGAAAATTTAATACTCGTAGGATTCAAATTTGACAAAAAACTTTTAAGAGACTATTACTGCGACTGGCCTATAGTCGAGGGATCAATGTTGCGATTTTCCCAAATAAAAAATATTAGAAAAGGTCTTCTCTCCATCCATATTTTTAAAGTTATCATCGATTTTTCTCTCATCCTTCCTCAACCTCGCAAACACCCAAGTAGCAACCCATCTCGCCCCATCTCTGTCTCTCCTCTAACAAACATCTCCTTGTTCCGGTTTTTTTCCTTGAGAGCAGTCCAAGAAAATCAAGACACAATGATCTTCTCTGGTATTTCGTCGAACACATGATGGGCAACCATGAAGAGTGCAGGCATGAAAGAGCTGAGCTTAGGTTTGGTGTGTGTGAGAAACTTCAAGTGTGTAGAATAAAAACATAGCTTCATCGAGTTGGCCATTTGTTGAAAGCAGGCGCACTTTTTCGAGGAGGTCATAAATGGAGTCACTGGAAGATGGCGGAAGGGAAGGGAAGGAATGGCTGCTTCACGATACTGGAGCCATTCGACAGCCCCGAAATTGGTTTTTGTTCTTGGAATTTCAGTTTGGTTGACAACTTCTGTATGTATGGTGGCGTCGGGGGAACCATGGGTGGGGTTGGTGTTTCCTTCATTTGGGTTTGTTTTCAATTTTATTGGCTAAGAAAAAAAATCCATGGGGGATTTGTGATTTGAAACTCTACCAAGATCATCGAGTTTCACAACAATTAGGGTTGTGCCGTTGTGGAGGGGCAGCGACGAGGTTGATATAATTAATCTTAAATTCGAACCAATTATCAATATCAGCTCAATAGACCTAGAATCAGTCTCCTGGCAAGATCACTAATGGTTTGAGAATCATCGTTGAGCATTTTCCATTTGGATGGCAAGAGGATACACACGAGTCTGTGGCATGTCATTGATGCCTGAAAGACCACTTGTCTCCGTCTGAAGAAGTTGCAGCACAGGCAGAAGGTTATCAATAATGGAGGTGGTGGTGTGGGAAGAAAATATTTGGGGTGCTTTGTAGAGGCAGTATCGAGATTTTTCAATCTTATTCTCAGGTTATTCCCTGGATTTTTAGCCGCTTGATTGACT
Organism: Codonopsis lanceolata; assembly: GCA_013146195.2. Taxonomy (NCBI): domain Eukaryota; kingdom Viridiplantae; phylum Streptophyta; class Magnoliopsida; order Asterales; family Campanulaceae; genus Codonopsis; species Codonopsis lanceolata. The sequence continues at coordinate 136,274,014 of CM028378.1, read as the reverse complement.
AGATTCATCCTAGTAAGCAGTGTTGGAATATGCTTCTTGATAATTAACTTATCACCTTGCATATTCTGAATATTTTGATTTGCTTGTTCCCATTACTATGTGTCATAACAAGTGACTAAGAGGGCTGCGTACCGATTAGTGTGGCAACTTGTTTGACAACACATAGATCTTAGGTTAGGTCATCCTAATCTAGTCTTACCTTCTTAATGATGATTGAACAAACCAACACTTTATATGCACCAGCACCAGCAGACTTGCTGTAGCATCAAGGTTTTCGAAAGACTCGTCACCGACAGACTTGTCATATGCACTAAACGGCAATTTGAAGACTCATCACCAGCAGACGTGCTGTAGTGTCAAAGTTTCTCAAAGGACTCGTCACCAGTAGATTTAACAAGTGCATCACGGAAATACCTTGAAGACTTGTTACCAGTAGACTTGCTACGGTTTGAATGTTCACATCAGCAATCAGCAGTCCTTCCTTACAAAAAGACTCACTATTGACATCACACCGGTAGACTTAGTTTTGCACGTGATACAAAGAAACATAACCGCAGTAGATCAAGACAAGACAAATGTGTTCAAGCTTCAAAAGCAATTAAAATCTTTATGAAGCCTAACACCAGTGATGCTACAGAACTTTCTCTCACTCACGTGGTCTGAAAAAGTCAAAAGAATCTACTTTATTGGACAGACCACCTGCTAGTGCATCAGACGCCAGACTCACTTTTCATAGACTTATCAGTACAGTCTAACAGGCAACCAGTTCAGGATCTGAAAGACAAAGCTTTTATCAAACAATTAAAGATCCAATGAACAACATCTCTATTCGACAGACTTCAACAATGACATCTCTCTAACGGATAGAAAATCCATCTTCATTTCTCAACGATCAATCGACCCCGATCTATAAAAGAAATCTCTCATCCTTCTATTCAAAAAAGAAATAAATACATCAGTGAAAAACTGATCTGCAACAAGAACTTCAAAGAAGCTATAAGATCTACAAGAGATCGTCTTCACCAACGTATCTCAGATCTTCACAGTAGATTGCAGTGAGCTTACCTAGACCTTAGCAAAACACTCTCAGTGGATTGCTAGGAAGAACAGCTTTGAAGAAGAAGAGAGAGATCAGAAACTTCAATCGACAGAGATCGGCGTCTTGGTGAAAAACCCAGTTCTTGATTTGAGTTCTTCACCCTTCTTCGAAGAACTCAGCCTTTAACTGAAGCTTCAGGACTTTATTCCTAAAGCTAGGGGTCAAGCTCTTGGATCAATTTGAAGATTGATTTTAGATGGTTCCCAAGGAAGATGAAGAGCTGTTTGTAAATATTGCATTCATATCTTCAGATTTGTATTCACATACAATTGCTGTTGATTGTGCAATAATCAATCATCATAGAAGGTCGAGTGCTCTGCACTCAATCGTTCAGATATTTTATATCTGAACGACCTTCAATAGTGTCTTCTCATATCGCCTCGCTCTTGTCTTGTCTCTATTGCCCTCTTTACTTAAGAATTCGTCTATGAATAATTAAGTAAAGATTAAGGCTTGGAAGGACGAGGACAGAAACTGTACATAGAGTGTCTAGGCTGATGTAATCTGTAATTTATCTTTGAATAAATTCAGATGTTCTTTCTAATAATTTATCTTTCAGTCTTTACCTCTCTATGAGCTTTTATAAATTGATTTATCCTTTGAAAAGCTATTCTCTAATGATTTCCTAAATCTGCATTTGGAAGAAGGATTAAGTGTGCTGTTGTTCTGATCATATATTCGTGTACAACCTCTTAAGACTTCTCTAAATCTAAGCCTAACTATTTTCGCTGCTTAAACTCTTTCAAACAGGCTTTTGACATAAACAGCAGTTCACCAGCAGAGTTCATAACTCTTTTGAGAGCAAGTTTGTTGTTCCTTGATACCAGCAGACATGCTAACCGTGCTAACTGTCTATGCCTTTAAAATATATGCTTTACTTATATAAAAAGAAGAAAAGTTTTAAACGTCAGCATAGGCTATTCACTCCCCCCTCTAGCCTATTTGAGCAATCATGTGGACCAACAATTGGTATCAGAGCCAAACTCTTCAAGCTCTATGCCAGGTCTAACCACTTGAGAGTTTGATCCTCGATTGCTCATCCCAAATACATGTCAAAAGAAAAATTCGTTTTTTCTTCAAAACTTTTGACAAGGATTTCATTTGAGAATTTTTTTTGAAAAACTTACTTATTTTGAAAAATTATTTTGTTTTCAAAAATTTCTTGAGATAGACAATAACCTTGATGATTGTGGAAAAATTATTCATATGGCAGATATACATATCAATTGGCACTATGAATAATGTCTCCTCAGATGTATGACACTGTAGACACCCCAATTTCGTACCCCTGGTATGTAACTGACATAAAATATCAAGAACTATTAAAACTTAACAAATGTCAAGTTGCGAGGAGTCAAAAATGCGAAAGGAAAAGCGAGGATGAAGCTGATGCTGGGGGGAAAGTGCAAAAAATTGAAAGTTGGAAGCTTGCATGGTGCCGCACCAAAGGCCCTTGGTTCCGCACCAAGGAGTCCTTGGCCGCACCATGCGCACTACTGTTGCGCTCTCTCAGATGTGAAATGTACAAGTCTTGATGCGCGCGGTACAAGCGGCTGATGCAGAGGAAGAAACTCACAAATTCCCAGCGTGTCCTGCCTCTCCACTATAAATAGGAGGCCCCGGCTCCCCATTTTCGTGCTCATTCTTCCGCTGAAGAAAGATCGCAACTCTACTGCTTCTACCAAAAATTAGTACGAGAGGTGCGAGATAGGTGAGTGGTAGCCCCTAGAGTCTCCAAACCCCGTCCAAACTCGCTGCCAAAATCAAAACCCATAGGTTATAAGTGATCCCTAGCCTAGTTGTTAGGTATCCACCTCACTTCCCGATCCAAAAATCCCAAAGTAAGCCGTTACTCTACCCGAGTAATGAGCCGAAAAGTCAAAACTAAGTCTAGGTTCCGCCCAACCAAAAGGCCAAAACCTACCCAAATAAGGCTGTCACTGCCCAGAGTTGATAAGCCCAAACCCTCGAAATAAAGCGGTCATTACGCCCAAATCAAAACAACAACCACACAAACAACAAAGACTCCTCTCCGAAGACGGAAGCGAGCACACCGCCGCTCTAAAAGGTAATACCTTTAAGGGCGCGGTTTTTTATTTATTTATTTATTTGTTCATCATCTATTTATTTTAAAAATTGTTATTTAAATCCGGTATAATGTAGCCAATATAAGTCGTTGTCTTTGCCCGGATTAGAATAGGAAATATTATGTAAAAGAGCCGTTATAATGGCCAAATATTCTTAAATAGTAATTATTGGAAGGAGACAAATTAGTCCGTAAATAATGTAGCCACGAATGTATTTGTTTAAATTTCCTGTCATTTTAATACCTTATTTATTTGCGAAATAAATATGACAATAAGCATACTTCACCAAAAACCATTTTCGAGACCGAAGGGTGAGTTGGGTGCCTAGCACCTTCCCAACTCGTAACTTAGCCTCCGAACCCGTTTTTCTCTCGGTTTATTTTTCTTTTCTTTGGTTTTGCTTTATTTGCCTTAAAATAAAGATGACGACTCTAAAACTTTCGGATTCGGTGGGGCCTCGCAACATTCCCTCTTTGCACTTTCCGTTCTCCCTAAAAAGGGAGGTATGAGAATGGAGGTGATGTATTCCCATATCCCGGTATCCCCTAAACAAGGGATAACTTGATGCGGAAACCCAAAGCTCCCATAGTAATCTGAATGGGCCATAAGGCTATTTTTAATAAATCCATAGTGGGGCGTCGCAATATCCTTTTTGCACTTTTCCGTTTTCCCTAAAAAGGGAAAATGAGAATGAAAGGGTAATGCATTCCCATATCCCGGTATCCCTAAACAAGGGATAACTTGATGCGGAAACCATCGCTTCCCATTTTGGATACAAAATCCACTCAAGGCAACCGAGGCATATTCCAACGTGCTAATATAGACGACACTCCTCTCGCACTTTTGATTTCGTCTTCCCTAAACAAGGGAGGGTGGAGCGAGAGCGGTGGTGTCCGCATCATCCGCACGCCGCACCCCTATCAGGGCGGCGGGCGCGGTCGCACTCAGGGAACCTCACAAAGGTGGCGACTCTGTGGGGGAGTTGTTTTATTTTAAATAAAATGGAGGGCTAGACTCGTAAAATAAAACTTTTTATTTTTTATTTGTTTAAAGGCTGCGGTATGCTTGTCATATTAATTTACGCATTTGAATAAAGTGTTCCCATACGGTGGCTATATTTGTTTCAGGATATGATCCTCCATCGCGGCGAGCCTGCTCGTTCAATAAGCATTACTGCATGTTTAAGAGTATAAAAAAATTCAAAAAAAAATATGACAAAAAAAAAATCGAAAAAAAAAAAAATTATATATTACAATAAATTCCGGCAAAGACAACAAAAAGTGGGGCTTTACTTAGGCTCTATATTATTATTTTTTTATTTCATTTCATTTTTTTTATTCCGTACATTTATACATATACGCATTCATTCTCATTTTATTTTGGGGACATAGGACCAAAATTTGTAACTAATAAGGGATAGATAGTTTCCCCACTTTTCTTTCTATTTCTTAAAATGGTGTGCTTGTTGCTTGCGCTCAAAAAATAAAAAGCGAGAAAATCCACACATAACGACAAGACATGCCATATTTTCTTTATTTTTCTATATCTGTAAAATAAATAAAGACTTTCTCGCTTTCTAGATACCGCACACACGTGCACGCATAGATATATTCGAGCTGTTACCTTACACCATGGCGACCTACCCCTGCATAAGCCAATGTTAGAATGCATATAGTTTTTCAGGACACTTCACGACCGACCTTTTGCATCTATAGGTTATGAGCCAGCCCCTGTCAAAAAAAGAAAATCAATATATATATATATATGTCAAAAAAAATGCGCAAGTTCAAAAAAATATATATACATAATAAGTGCGCACAAAAAAAAAATCAATATAAATAACAAACAGGGACTGACTTATAATTCTCAGATGCTCGACCTAGACCATTTCGGATGGTGGATCTGGAAAAGAGTATAGGCCCTTTCGCTGGGACGATCCGATCTGGGAGTCGAAAGGTAGGTGAAATACGTTGATCCTATACTTTGGAGAAAGAATCCATTGTTCCAGGAAAAGTCCTGAGACTGTCAAAATAAAGCAGGTGCTTATCCGGTCAATTGTAGGGAACAATAATAATAATAATAATAATAAAATACTAATAAAAGGCACGGCGTACCTAAGCCAGGACGACCTCCATCCCGACTTTACGATACCTACAAACCCCATTTTCCTCGGAGACTTGGCAAATTTGGAAAGAGCGAGAATAATCTTGGCCGGTTGATTCGGAAAAGTAGTCTGATCGAATCGGTCAGGAAGGGTATCGATTCGGATCGAGCGAGGCGAGAATCGATTCGAGAGCACGCAGAGATCCGAAGCGGTATGGCGGCGTAAAGTAAGCGATCGGCTATGGAGTGGGATCGGGGGCTCACGGTATGTTCAGCCTCGGCCGGCAATCGAGAATGGTTTGACGAAAGGTTGGAGTGCGGCGATGAGTCAAATGGCTGGTAATGCAGTACAAAGTCTAAAATCCGGTGGTGGGGTGAACTCTTCCCCTATTCCCCCGAAAAGCATCCACATCTTTGGTGCCTCCAAACCCAACCCCTCGATAAACACTAACCCACCAAATACTACCCACTATCCCAAATCCCAATCCTCACCAAGTCCTACTACCCAAATATCTATCCTTACAGTCCTATCCACCATATCTTCCCCAAATACCCGAATCCAAATGACCTCCCTTTTCCTATGACTAACCCACTCTAAATAGCCCATATGGACCAAATAGCTTTAACCCACCGGGCCAAGTTACCACATGTTACCCCAATGATCACAGTCGCCGTAGGCTGAAACCGCCATGATAACCCACCAATTCGAATCCATACACTACCCAGAAACCCACCCCCCGAAATCCTTATACTACCCAAAACCAACCAAACCAAAATCCTATCTTGCCCAAATCCACAAACCCAGAGACTTTTATCCAACCCAATATCCATACTGACCCATAGTAGTCCTTATAATGCCCAAATTCCATTAACCGAGAATCCATATCTTGTCAAAACCCACCGCTCAAAATCTCTGCAAACCTTCAACGAGAAAATAACCCGGCCTTCAAAATCCGGCCGGTATATACAAAAACCAACTCCCCAACCACGAAATGGAGGCCGAGCATGGAAAATATGAAGGCCATGATGCTTAAACTCCTCAATAAAGGGAATTTTCTCACAGCGAGGCCTGGCCCTAATTGCATTGCAACCATCGGCAATACTTCCCTCAAAGTTCAAAATGCGGACATAGAAAAGTTTGGCGAGACTGGATGCCTATATCTCATTTGAGGTCTTATTCCATTGGCATGCGATCGAGAGGAGGTAGCTTTGAGGCTATGGCTTCAATTTCACCTCACCACTGGTAGGAGGCGCCAAGCAATGGTTAATCTTTGTCGATAGCGATACCATGAATACACAGGACCCGGATAGCGAGCGTTCCTTGAAAGATACAAAGATAATACTAGTCACGAAAATAGGAGGGACCTTGAATCGTGCACCAGCGGAAAGGAAACTGCCGCAGGAGTTTGCGGTCGGTGGAAGAAAAAGCGCAGACTTTTGGGACGTCAGGATCATCTTAGAATGTTCAATTAAAACCTCCGACCCATTTACAGGAACATATGCGGTACCTCCCATACCAATTTCAAAGAAATAGTGGAGATAGGAGCCGTATTGATGATGATATACGGGGCGGCCAACTAAAACCAATACATCTCTAGTTCTTTCAGTTACTCCAAAGGAAAGACAACGCACCGACTCGGTAGTCAATATGGTAGGGAATGCCTCGACCCCATTTTCCACAAAATTATAGCTGTTCCATGGTATTATGGGTCGGACCGGTTACGTCAATACGGTGGGAGCAAATAATGGCGGCAGAAACTTGAAATCGAGCAGGGGGGGTAAGCCGGCATTATGATGAGCTGGAACTCCTCGATCAGTGATATTCTGCCGGGGTAATGGCACGAGAGTGTTGAAGCCATTGGAAAATTATAAGCCACGACCCCCACGAGGACTTGGAACCATGCCGATCTTTGTGAATATCATCGCTTCAGTGGTCACCTCACGCAGAGCAAATGTTACACCCACAAAAATGCTATCCAGGGACCTAATAGATGATAAGGTTATTGAAAAACCTCCACGAGACCAAATGTAGTCAATAACCTCACCTCATCAATATGATTGAGGTTGATGAAAACTTTACTTGTGCCCAAGTTTGAAATAAATAAACACCCACTTCCATATATCCTCATTCCTATTCCTCCACCCTTATCCATAAAAAGAGCCTAGATGTAATATGCTCTCTTGGGACACCATCCTTGGTAGCCAAAACACGTAACATTGAAAAAGCCACTTGGGTTGGTGGAGATGTTAGCCACCTTACTCGATGCAGAGAACCTACCGGCGAACCGAAGAGGTGACCAGCTACTGGAAAGATCAAGTGCAGAATCTTTGGGGGCTAAAAACGATGGAAGATTCTTTATTAGCTCGGATGAAGAAAACGGAGACCACATTTCCATGCAGGGCTTACTATGTGCTTAAGACCCACGTGATACCTTTGGCTAAGTCACTAAGCCGAGGCGATCATTCTATTGAAACCTCCCCAGCGAGCTTACTCGGATGATCGGGAACATTCATTTCGGGAGCGTAATAATGTTTACCGATCTAGACACTTGAGGAAGGAACTAACCGTGATGCTTTCTTCCATCAACGTGGGAATTTTGGAGAAAGCGGGTTCCCAGAGTTTTGATAGATAATGGGTCTTCATTTGAATGTATGTCTGCCGGTACACTAGCCAAGGTGGGGATAAAAATATCGAGAACTCACTCCTTCCTCACCAGCGGTTAAGGCATACGACAACACCGGTCGATGTGTCTTGGGGGTGGTCACTTTAATGTTAACTTGTTGGGCCCTTAAACATGCCGTTGAGTTCCAAGTCACGGATATACCGGCCACCTTTGCTTTGTTGTTGGGGCGCCACTTGGATTCATGGGGTAAAGGGGTAGCCTCTTCATTACACCGGCGTGTCAAATTCATCGATGACACATAGTAATTATTACGGCGAGCAAGATCTTGAGGAATAAGGAAAGCGAGGATATCCCAATCCTCGAGATAGAACATGAAGACACTGGTATTTTTCTCGGTGGCTTTGAGGTTATCCCAAGTTGTGGTCAACGCCATTGAATATGGCCAGAAAGCGACATCATTGGAAAGAAGTCACTTCTAGGAAACATGGTCCCTTTAAACATGTTAGAAAAATGAATTATATACTGGTCTAGGTCTCGGCATCGGCAGGGCTAGTTAATTTAGTCAAGATGAACTTAAGGAATGTATCCCTCCTTTCGGTCTAGGATACACGCCTCTCTCCGGTGAAGTGCCGTCATGAAGCAGAAGCGTGAGAAAGAAAGGCGAGAAAGAGAAAAGCGTCCTTATGAATATCCCCCTCTCGACCTATAGAAAAACCTTAAATGGTTACTTTTGTGCGTAAGGAAGCGGAAGCCTATCTCATGTTTCTGAACCTTTGATAGACGAGGAATGGGAAAAGGTGCCTGGTTGGGAAGTCTTTGATGATGTCGGTATTCTCGGATGATATGGAGCAGTTACCACAGGGCCTCGTAGCACCGCAATTATAAGGCTGCATTGAAAATACTTGGTCTATAGACCAAGATGATTATCTTTGACCTACTTGAGATGATGACGGTCTAGGAGGCAGCTTTAAAATGATGAGCGGAGGCCTGCTAATTATGAAAGGCTCCTGCTGAGTTCGAGTCTATTTCTAATAAGCCTCTGCCGAGTGGTACACCATGACCGGTCGCTCTACTGCACACGCAAACTTGGTAGGCCGCTTGGGATATACTATCCCGATCCTTTCCAAATTATCTACTTGAGCTTGAAAAAGTCGGTCAGTACCGGGGAATAGAGCCATTTCATCGAAGCAAATCTTTTGAAGACACATCCCCTTGCCCATCGACTGAAACGGACAATGAAGTCAAAGAAATCGAGAATCGGTAGTTACCTCCAAGGTCGAGAAAGAAGGCACTTATTGATCTCTTGAAAGAGTTCGTAGAACATCTTTGCACGGTCTATGAAGATATGCGACCTAGATCGGTATAGTCGAGCATAATTCCCACATATCAGGATGCTGTGAGTCGAACAAAAGCTACTAGCATCAAGCCCAGGAATGGTCACCACAAGTCAAGAAGAAATCATGAAGCGGTGGCGGCGTCAGCTTCATTCGGGTAGTTGAGTACAGGCTTTGAATCCAATATAGTGACCGTTCCCAAGCCAATGGAGGAAAGTCGAGGAATGCATGTAGACCGCTTAAGACCTCAACAAGCGTCGCCCAAAGACCAACTTCCCCATGACATTGACATTGTGGTAGATGCGAGTCGCGACTCTGGTCAGATCCTCGTCGTGACATCTTTGAGGCTGACGAAATCAAAATGGCAGCGAGACCGAGGAGAGACCCATTCACTACTCACTGGGAACTGCTTTTTACCTTTGTCATGCCATTCGGACTAAAGAATCTTTGGAGCCACTTACCAGAGGGGCGCCACCACCCTCTTCCACGACATGATCCACAAGAGGAGATGGAGGTCTATGTCGATGATATG
>CM028378.1:136172571-136264135 GCA_013146195.2 Codonopsis lanceolata | reverse complement strand
ACTGTTTCATAGACAAACTTGATGATTCTGGGTAGAGGTTTAGTAGGTCTACCGTCGGCCGGACTTTGCCTTGGCATAGTCGTTGCGGGTAGACTTCTTTCTACCGTTACCTTCTCAATTTCTCATTTGAATCATTCATTTTGGCTTTTCCTTTTTCTTTAGTGGTAAATATAAGGACACTTCGAGTAACCAATTTAAATTTCCAAATGTCCTGCTTAGAGAAAGATATATCATTAGCGCTGAGGATTCTCCTTTTCTTTGACAAGAGATTGTCTGAAGAGACATATCCGAATATCCTATGCCCGTTTATCATTGCTAGATTTTTGGCTTGTAAGGATTTCTTCAAATGCATCCTTGGGATTATTCCAGAGTCAATTGTCTTTTGCAAGGCAATTTTCTCTAGGTCTAGTCCTTTGATGTGCTTAGTTAGACAGCCAATCAATTTTGTCATGAAGAAATTTGTTTTCCTTCGCTTGATACTCTTTGATAGCTATTGAGAGTTTGAATCTCACCGCCATCAAAGATTTCTCACCTGAGTTTCTCTGCCAGCTTCTTTGCCGCTTAACATAGGCTACTCTAAAGGAATTAAATTCTTCAAGCATATCCCGATTATCCTTGAGAAGTTCTCTTCTCCATCGAAGCTATCACCTGGTTTCATTTTTGTCCAAAGGACTTGGTGAAACTACAACTTCATTTTCGAGTCATAGGTAGGACATGAATCATGAGCTATTAAGCATATGTTAGCTTGCTCACAATCCTCTTCCTCCTTTCTTCGAATCGGCCAAACCATGAACCTCGTTTATCTTCTATGTCTTCACCAACATACCTTTTTGTTTTTAAATTTTCTATAAGAGGGTTTTCGGTATGCTTCAAATTTTGGCTTAGGACATTTTGAGGCAAAATGACCAGGTTTCTACAGCTATAACACACAAGCTCTTCCTTGGATGAGCTTTCACCAATCTTCCCGAAGGTTGTTGGTGAGTGTTCTTCCTTCCATATTTTGCAAATTTTTGAAAACGCTAACAAACATAGCAAATTGTTCATCGGATAAAGAATCATTTTCACCGGAAGAAGTAGTTGGTTTGTTTTCAACAATGATTTCTTCTGGACTATGGTCGGCGAGACACGCTCAACCTGCTTTTGTCTTGCTCTAGAGCTTGATTAACTTCAAGTTCATAAACCTTTAAACTTGCGTAGAGACTACGAAGAGTCATCTCGCTTAAGTTCTTAGATTCTTCGTGGTCTTACATGCCATAAGCTACCTAGAGAGCCTAGAAACCTCATGTTCATTTCCTTTTGTCATATGCTTTTACCAAGAGAAAAGCAACTATTTATTACCTCACCGAATCGATCGTATGCTTGTCTCAAGGTTTCCTTAGGATCCTTTTGAAAGAATCAAACCGGCTGGATGTATGTATATTTTTCTGTTGTCTCTTGTGTCTTGGTCTCCTTCCAAGTATTCTACAAGAGCTTCCCACATCTCTTTCTCGCAGCTTGTACATCGAATCACTTCTCGGTATGCCAGGTTCAGAGAGCCGGTGATTATGTTAATTGCTTTGTCGTCAAGTTCAACCAGCTTTCTATCGCCCCGTCCATTCCTCGATTCTTCTTTAGGAACTTCCTCAGTGGTTCCCATGATGAGGCTAGAAGATTTGCCTTCATTGGTACATGTTGACCTGCAGGACACATTTCCATAACTGTTGTCAATAGAGTTCATGAATCTCATTACTTTAACCTTCCATACATCAAAATGTCCTTCGTCCAATATTGGGACGTGGTTAGCATTAGATGTAGGCAGCATATAGTGTGTTTGTGCCATTATGTCGTATCTCTCAAGAGTTTAATCTTGGAAAAACTTGTTTTCGAAGAGTAAGGCTCGATACCAATTGTGGGTCCCAATGAGCACAATAATAAGCTAGAAGGGGGTTGAATAGCTTATTAACACTTTAAAACTTTTAAAGTAAGTTCCTTGAAAGTTACTTGCAATCTATGAAAAGAATCAAGTAGCGGAAGACCTTCAAGAAAATTGTTCAGTGCCGCGATAAGGACTACCTGTAGACCTTTTACAGTTACTTAAGTTCTCACGAAATGGATGAAGTAAACAATGAAACCGAGCAGCCAATAATTAAATTGCATGTAGGAAATAACACAAGTATTTTGGGATGGTTCACACTATAATGAGTGCTACGCCCACCACCAAGGCAATAACCTTGGATTTAAATTGTGCACTATGTTTTCCACTTAGATCAATTACAAAGAATATCCCTAATGGATCGTGTACAAAATATTGACTTGTGTTTGTCTAGGGAATTAAATATCTGTAAATACAAGATATTTAATTGCAGCAATATAGTTAATGGAAGTAAACAACAAGAAGAATAAAACAATAAATGTTGAAGAGCACTTCTTGTTGTTGATGAGGACTTCTAGATCTGCTGAGGATCTATTGAATAATCGCACCGAGCCGAAAGACTTGGAGTTGTCAGATTCAGAGCAATTCTTTAAGTGTTCGATTGATTCTCGCATACAGCTTGTCACTTCTTGATCCAGCCTTCAATGGCAGATTTAAAGCAGGTGCACTTCAAAAGATCCGTTGGAGAAGACGAAGACTTCAACAAACTTTTTTTCATAAATGCATTAAATGCATGGGTCAGTCGGCCAAGAAATTTTGTCTTCACAGTATAACTAGAGCGAGATAATCATTTCGAGATCTTCAAAAAGGTGGGCGATTTGGTGTCGATCTCGAGAGATGAAGCGAGAAAGTAGGGGATGCACTCTTTATCGCTTTACACTGCTCAGACGAAAAGTATTCCTCGCGGAAAGTTGCTTTCGGCGGCTTGACATGTCGAAAGACTTGGATTAATTCAAATATCAAATGAGAATAAGTTTGAATTAATCCGCCTAGCTTTGATCCGAGAGGACACGTAGAAGCGCATCACGCCCGGACACGAGGTCTCACCGATCTTAAGCTTTGAGAAGGTCTTCCTGAAGGTGAAGGTAGAAGTGGTCTTCCTCCGATGTTCCCGAAAAGGTCCTACAAAAACTATACAAGGCAAAGTTCTATACACATTGCCACGCTAATCGATACGTTGTACTACCGATTAGCCACCAAGTATAAAACTAAAGTAATAAAACTAAAGTAATCGATCGATATAAATTTAACTTAAGATATAAATTTAACTTAAGAATCAACAGGTCCAATGGCTGGCATCCCCACCATGGCACAAAATTCCTCGAAAGTGGGACACATCTTATTCATGCAAAAATTGAAAAGGTGGCTCGAGGTGATCCGTAACCTCGAGGCTCCCCAAAGATATCCCAAGCATTATAAAGGGTCCGCTTATGACAAAGCAGTATCTAGATATGAGATAACACTTTCCTATCTCACCGTAAAGCTCAAACCACTCTTCATCCATCAGAACCCAAAAGTCCGTGAATTTTCCCAAAAGTAAATCTCTATCTCTATTTTCAAAATCTCTATCTCTAAAGTCAGTAAAGCCGGTAAGGATCTACGCGACCATCTCTCGGATAAAAGCAAATATTTATCCGACAAAAAGGAAAGGGAGATTGAGCAAAAAGAGAACTCAAAAGGCTTTGAGCGTATGAAAGAGAAAGAAAAGCTGATGATGAAATGAGCGCTGCCTCATCTTCCATTTATACTGAAAAATCGAAGAAACGGACGAATTCTACGCAAGTACATGAACATGGCTGAAACAAGAGTGCACAGAAAAAAGGCCTGGGTGCCACCCGTACTCCTTCCTGGTGTGGTGCCCACTCTCACTATGGGTGGCGCGAGGAACCCCACAACTGCTCCCCGATACTACCTAGTATCCTGGTTTTGGCCCCGACTGCCGAACGCCAACTTTGTTTAAGCACGGGAAATGAAAGAAATGGCAGAGGCTAGGCCGTAGCCTCATCGGCTGAAGTGAGAAATATCCAACACAGGAAGAGGCGGTTGCCTTTCCTTCCCTGTAGAGTACCAAAAAAACCCGCTTGAAATCTGAAGGTGTATCTTTCTAAATTTCCATTCATGAGTTGCAGTGTGTCGTTACCCCTAGATAATGGTCTAGCTTTCTTTTATGCATGAAATATTTGAGTCTTTGCATTTAATTCTTGCCTCATATAGAATAATACTGCATTTGCATTCAGAAATATGTAGAAAGTCTGGTACAAAGAAAAAAAAAAAGAAAAGCTAATAAGTGTAGGTAAACGGAGCTAATGAGCGCGAGCAGATATGCTCCTTTCAAGGTTGCCACCCATGACTCGAGGGCCGGATCCGCCAATCCTATACCCTCATCCCCTAACCTAAGCACGACCCGATCCACCGGCTGCATTATCATCATCATCATCATCATCATCCTGGTGCCTGGTCTACCTCACCGCATCATTCCCCCAGGAAGAAAACTCATCCATAAGCCGGTACAATTTGTTGATCTTTGAAGAAGCCCCTCAATGACCTCTTGTGCGTCGACACATAAACTTGGGAAAAGATGTTGAGACGAAAAAGGAAAAAAGAAAATATACTAGTCTCCAAAAAAATGAAAAAATGAAATGATGCAAAAGAAAAAAGAAAAAGGAGGGCAAGGAAATGTTTACCGTGCGAGCCTACTCCGGGACATGATACTCCTCGGGGATGTGCACATCGGGAAGAACTTCCTCCACAAGTCTTCCGTCACGATGATACCGGATGGTGGAGAAAGCCTCGGCAGGCGCAGAAAACTCTAGCTGCATGTCAGGAGCCGGATAAGAGGGCCTCGGCCTGTCAGAAGCATCAAAAGCACGCCTGGCTACCAGTGCAGTGGGAGGCGGCATGATGAAGCATAATCCTCAAAAAATCCCCGTATGCCATGAGTGGAAAATCACTCAGAGGCATAAGAAGTCTCGATAGGTACTGATACTCGTTCGGCAAGAAGTCTGGAGCAATCACCCAAGGGGGAGGCATAGGAGGCGTCATTGGGAATGTCGGGAGCACAGAATGCTGGTGGTTGACCCGTTCGCCCATATATAACGAATCAACCATGATAGATACCATCGATCCTCATCTCCGATCATCGCTCATCTCAGGTGCATATAATGCAGGGAAGAAAATACTCCGCTCGAGCTAGCTATTCTCTCCTGCATCCTCACTCTATCCAAGCATTGGCCATCTCGATCAGGCCCAACTCGGTTAGCATTCACGAATTTAGCCAAATAAGGTGTCTCGTGAACGCGATGATGCAATGGACCCGGGTTGAAATGAAAGATCGAATAGGTCCAGACCTGCAGGAAAAAAAAAAGAATCAGCAAAAAGAAAAGAAAAAATGCTGCCAAAAAAATGATGTTGAAAAAAAATGTTGAAAAAGACAAAAGCAGGAAAAAGAAAGGATATCTCCCAAGTTGGAGCAAAACCATTGAGAGTCGGCGAATCATTGCGGCTAGCTCTATCCATAGAAGCGTAAAGCTCGGCCGGGCACTTGCACCGATCATAGTCAATGACATGATCCAACTCCCTCGAGACATCCCGGGAGGAAACCCTCAAAGAAGTGGGCCAATTGGTGAAGAGTGACATTCCCGAGAAAAAGAACAAGAACACCCCGGTAACGCGAGCTACGGCCTCGCTATCATTTTCATCAACCTGCCCAGCGTTCGCTAAAAGCCAGCTCTTCACACTGCCAATAAAGATCTCATTAGCAGATTTATATTCGGGCACAAAGCCCAGGAGATCTTCCACCACGTCGTGTTGGTGACGGAGGGTATAGTTCGGCTCCAAAGTCTTGCCGATGATGGTAGGGATGCCCGTGATAGCAGAAAAATCACACGGGGTTAAGGTCGCCTCCCCCAGCTAAAATGGAAAGAGTGGGTGGTGTCCCACCAATAATCCCTCAAAACATCAAAGATAGGCAAATAACTGCGAAAGGGACGGAAGGCCCGCAGGAACGTACTGAAGCCAGAAGCCTCCACTAAAACTCGTGCCACCTTGGGCATTAAGTCATAAATGTCAGAAACTTTGGCACAGCTTGCCCGAATCCTGGTCAGGGTCCTGCGCATCTAAAAAAGAACGAAAAAAGAAAACAGAAGCATATCAGCATCAGGAAAAAAAGAGGGGGAAAAGGTAAAATTCTTATCTTTTATTTAATCTCATGTGCATGTCATTAAATTAAGTCATAAAAAAAAAGGCATGTTGCATATATCACATTTTGTAAATAATCATCATAAAATATTTGCATTTTGCATAATACATCAAAAGAAAAAAAATGTGTTGCATTCTTGCATGCATAAAAAAAGAGTATTTGCATTCAAAAATTAAAAAAAATATTATATTGCATCTTTGCATTCAGAAAAAATGTGCTATACTTTTGCATTCGAAAAATACTTTTGCATTCCTGCATAAATAAAAAAATTGTGTGTTTTGCATTCAAAAATAAATACATGTTGCATTCTTGCACATATTGAATAATACTCATGCAACATTTTGGCAAGCATCTAAAATTTTCTTATGTCACATTTGCATTTCTATACATGAATCCAATAAAAATGATATATGCATGCATTAGCCAGTCATCATTTGTATTCATTTTCCAAATAATCGCATTTTATTATTCACTTTTTTTAAAAAATGATGATAAATGTTGCAAAAATGAAAAGAAAATATTCTATTGCATTTGGTATTCATCTCTGCAGCATATGCATTCATAAAAGTGAATATTATTGCATAAAGTATTCTTGTTACATTTTGCATGCATCCAAAAATATGTCCGAAAATGTATCCAAAAAAAATGCATCACGTTTCTAAAAAGTCTATTGTATAGGCATGCATCATAAAAAATATTTCTCAGTTTAAACATACATCATGTGATCAAATTGCATCAGTAATGTGAAATATGCATCGTAGAGTCAAATAGTGCCAATTATTCAAATATGCATCGCAAAAATAAATAGCATGAATTTCATATTTTTGCTATGGATAAATTGTCAAATTGTATCATTCTAGCACATAAATTGCATGCATAAGCATCATAAGCAAGAACATGTATGCTCCAAAAGTCCAAAACAACAGATAAATCCAGTAGATCTGAGAATTCAACTAAATGGGTTTGAGAAAAAGAAACTTACAGTGGGAATCGGAAGATTAGACACATGTGTGTTCTGATTGCGAAGAAGGTTGCCCCAATCATCCTTCGAATAGAAATATCT
This sequence comes from Codonopsis lanceolata, assembly GCA_013146195.2. Classification (NCBI taxonomy): domain Eukaryota; kingdom Viridiplantae; phylum Streptophyta; class Magnoliopsida; order Asterales; family Campanulaceae; genus Codonopsis; species Codonopsis lanceolata. Next base: position 136,256,962 of record CM028378.1, on the reverse strand, counting down.
GAGGTGATTTCGGATCAAGGGAGGAGGTTCCTTCCTTTCCTCGCCCGAATCCGGATACATCGGTGCCTTTCCCTTCCGAGATCTTGAGGAGGATGCCATCTATCAAGAAAAACACGCGATTTTACGGAAGAAAATCGAGAAAAGGAGAAGAAATGAAGAAGAAAGCTTCGTCGGCAGTAACAATGGAGGAAAAGAACGAAGGAGGAAGAAAATGTTTGAAGCTGCTGCTGCTTCTGCCTCCCAGTCACTTATGAGGGAAAGAATGGAGAAATTTCATTTTTCCCCTCCGAAGTTCAAAAGTTCAACACTTAAGTTCTCAAGTTTCCCAAGTTGCAAAATGACCCTTAAAGCAACGGAAAGTTAATTAACAAAGTTATCTTTGTTAACAAAAGTCGACGGTCATCCATCCAAAGATCAAAAGAAAGATCACATCAGGTCACCGCAAAATGATCGAGAAAAGCAAGAAAAACACGATAGTGCAAGAAAAAGCAACAGCAAAGGCAAAAGAACAGCAAAAAAAGGAAAAACATTGCAAAAAGCAAAAGGCAAAAAACAAAAAGAAAAAAAATGCAAAGAAGAAAAAGAAAAAATGCAAAGAAGAAAAAGAAAAAAATGCAAAGAAGAAAAAAATGCAAAAGAAAAAAAAAATGAAAAGCAAGCAAGCAAAAAATGCAAGAAGCGCAACAAGAAAGAAAAAGGAGAGAAATGCAAAAAGCAAGCTAAAGAAAATCTCCAAAGAAGAGTCGAAAAGGAAAAAACTTCGATGCGAGCAAAGCGGCGGTAAAAAGCAAGACAATGGTAAGAAAAAGGTAAAGTATTTTACCTTTTTGCATGAAAAATGTGTCCCACCATCGCATTCGACGAAGGGTATCCACCCACAGGATGCGATGTTTTCCTGCTTTATAGGAGTAGTGTAGGATCATCTCCTCGCGGGGCATAACCTCGAGACGAGTGATCAAACCATGATGTGTTCCACCATTGCATTCGACGAAGGGTATCCACCCCTGAGGATGCGATGTTTTCCTGCTTTATAGGAGTAGCATAGGATCATCTCTTCGCGGGCGTAACCCGAGATGAATGATCAAAATTTGAATTTGATTACGTGTTGTTCGGCCTTTTTGCGAGGGGGGTGAGACCCATGGCTAGTTAAAAGGCTATTGTACTCGATGAAGGGCCACGCCCGAGGATGCGATCTATCCCACCATCGTGTTCGGAAAGGGTTCGACCCTTTGAGGATGCGATGTTTTCTGCTTTGTAGGAGTAGCGTAGGATCATTTCTTCAGGGCGTAACCCGAGATGAATGATCAAATTTGAATCGATTCCACATGTTGTTCGGCCTTTTTCTGCGAGGGGGCGTAAACCCCGGGCCAGTTAAAAGGCTATCGTACTCCGACGAAGGGCCCTGCCCTGAGGATATGATCTATCCCACCATCGTGTTCAGCAAAGGGTTTGACCCTTTGAGGATGCGATGTTTTGATCTTGGTATTCCACCTAGCATTGTTTGTTTGCATCTGGCCGAACTACGTTTGGTCTGATTCCTTTTATTAAAGGATACGTAGGCAGCCTACTTCGGTAGGTTCGACCATCAGAGCATTTAATTTGCATATCTGCTTAAAAACTACGACAACATGCTATAACCGACTAAATATGTCTAGGATATGTGAGATTTGGTATGCATTATAAAGCGCTACTGTTGCATTACTCCCCATTATAATTTCCACGAAATTAGGGAGTCTATTTCTTATCAACGATGTTCGTTTACTCGGTATGCTGCGGGTTACCCGTAAACTCCATCGTTGAGGGGCTCTGTAGACACCCCAATTTCGTACGTGACATGCGATATCAAGACTTGTTAAAACTTAACAAATGTCAAGTTACAGGGTTTAAAAATGCAAAAGGAAAAGCATGATGCGTAAAACAGGTGAAATCACGAGGGGCAAAGTGTCAAAAATCAAGCTAAAAAAGGATCCAGGCGCCACCACCAAGCCAAACTGGCGCGGTGCCCAAAGCTCAAACAGTGCATTCTGTTTTGACATTTTGTACAAGCTCTCAAGTGCGCGGTACAAGTTGATGAAACACAAAGAAGAAATTTTAAAGATGACGAGGTCCCTTTTTCAGCCTATAAATAGAGGGCCCGGCTTGAGGTGGGGGCAGAAATTCTCACCCATAACGCACAGCGTTTATTTTACGCAGTGAGAGCGATCGTGAGATAGAGAGAGTCCCCTCCTCCTATAAGCCTCGATGCTCTGCCAAATCTCCTCCAAACTCAAATCCAACCGGTCAAAGTGAGCCTTAGCCTTCCAACTAGGATTCCACCCTGTTTCCCCTGTCCAAAAATCCTAAAAGAGCGGTTGCTGCAGAATCGAGGTCAAATCCGCTAAAAGCAAGCAGTTGCTTTGCCCGATTTTCGCCAGCAGCAAGCAAACAACAGAAAAAACGCAAGTAGTTGCTCCGTCCGTTTACGGGTGCACAGAAAGCACCTTTCGGAAGCAGTTATTCTACTCGAATCGCGGCGGCGACAAAAGACTCCCTCTCCCGGAAGGATAGAGCGAGCACACCTTATGCTCTTAAAGGTAAACCTTTAAGAGTTTTTCTATAAAAATGCTATTTTCATCCGGCCCAATGTAAAAAATATAAGCAGTTGTGCTGCCCGGATTTCTATAAAAAAATAGCATTAAAAAGAGCCTTTATTATGGCCAAATATTTTTAAATGCATTTGTAATTACTAAAAGGAGGCGACTGCAAGTCTGTAAATAATGTAGATACAGATATATTTGTTTTTAATGCTTTATTTCATTTGCTAGATAAATATATTAAAAGCATATTTTAGCCAAAAACCATTTTTGAGACCGAAATGGCGAGTTGGGTGCCTAACACCTTCCCACCTCGTAACTTAGCCTCCGAACCCCTTTTTATAAACTCTGGTTATTTTTGGTTTTCTTTATTTCTCCTTAAAATAAAAATGGCGACTCTGTTATAACATTTTGGATCACGAGAGGCCAGCGACATCTTTTTTTTTGCATTTTTCCGTTTTCCCCTAAACAAGGGACGATGTGAATGAAAAGGGTGATGCAATTCATGTATCTTATTTTCCCCTAAAAAAGGGAGGATGAGATACGGGGAAGCCCAATGCACTCATAGCGATCCAAAATAAGCCTAAGGTCATGGTGAGGCTCGCAACATCATTTTTTTACACTTTCCCGTTTTCCCCTAAACAAGGAATGATGGGAATAAAAAGGGTGATGTATTTTCTGTATCTTGTTATCCCCTAAACAAGGGAGGGTGAGATATGGAGAAATCCAATGCACTCATAATGACCTAGGGCAATTTTCAAAAGTTCCGAGTGAGGCGGGCGTGTTCCCACGCGCCTTTAACATTTTTTTTTTTGCACTTGTCCATTTTCCCTAAACAAGGGAAGATGAGGCGAAAAAGGTGATGTGTTTTTACGTATCTTATTTTCCCCTAAAAAGGGAGGGTGAGATCTGGAAAAAATCCAAAGCTCTCATAATGGACCAAAGCTCACTCGGTGACCAGAGGTGTATTCAACGCACTTTTGACAACACTCTTTCTGCACTTTTAATTTGGTCTTCCCCTAAATAAGGGAGGATGAAATGTAAAGCGTGATGTCCTTTCGCACGCCGCGCTCCCCTAGAAAAGGGCGCGCGGGGTCCGGGAGCGATCCGACCCACCCATCAATTTGTTTTCTAGATTTCGTATTTTTGCTCAGCGATCTGTTTGGATCTTTGTTTATGTGAGCAAGTATCTTTGGGTGACCATATCAAACTCTATTAGGAGATTTTCGTTTTTGATTGCACATAGTGATAGTTTTCGTAATTGTAATCTCTTCAATTGTTTTCTTGTTGGCTTCGTCTACAAGTATTCCTTGTAGACCTGAACCTAACACGTTGTCTCTTCTCTATTTGACTTATTCTCTCTTATTTCCGCTGTTGTTCTTTGTTGAATGTGTGCGTGAATGTTGCAAAATTATGAACTACATTCTGAGATACATTTGGTACAACATTAACTGTTTTACTTGTTTTATTATGAGAACCCGAGCTACAATTCTTTCAATTGGTATCAAAGCCTCCACTTGACATCACTATGTGTTGGTCACGATTGTAGCCATGATGGATTCTCGTTATGGGTCTCAACGTCCTCCGAATCTAACAATTACGAACTATTCTCTTTGGAAAGTTTTGATGCGTGTCTACATCAAATCAATTGATGAAAAGGGCATGGCTAACTGTAATTGGAGGATGGACACCACCTAGTGTGGTTGATCCCGATGGTGATGCTAAAATTACTCTTGAAAATTATTGGACTACTAATGAAAGAACTCTGTCTAATTTTAACTCAAAAGCACTACATGCTATCTTTGGCTCTTTGGATCCCAATATGATGAAACATGTGGTTCAATATCCATCGACCAAAGAAGTTTGACCGCCTCCAAGAAAAATGTGAGAGAAGCGAAAGTGTGCGACAAACTAAGCTCAGGATGCTTCTTACAAAATTTGAAAATCTTAAAATGGAAGATAATGATGACATTAAGTCATATCATGATAAACTGGTAGACATTTCTAATGAGTCCATTGCCTTGGAAGATTCAATTTCCAATGCAAGACTTGTTAGTAAAATGATGCGTTCCATTCTGGAGCATTTCAACATTAAAATTTCTGCTATTGAAGAAGCTCATGACACTGATAAGTGATAAGATGTCTTTGAAAAATTTGGCGGGCATTCTTCAAACTTTTGAGCTTAACTTGGCTCACCAGAACAAAAGCAAAGTCAAAGGTGATTATTTTTCGATTGTTTCTGATCTATCTTGTGAGATGCAAGAAATTGTCAAAGGAAATAGAAGATTCTGATTTTGGAGATGAGCCATTGGCTCTTCTCTCAAAAAGGTTCAACACATTGCTGAAAAATAAAAGTCAAAATCAAACAAATTCTAAATTCAGTAATCCTTTTGTTGTTGAACCATACCATTTTTTTCAAAAGGACAATTCTGGCAAATCTCAATATTTAGAAAAATCTTATTTTAATTCTTCTTCTCAATTTGGTGTTAAGAACATTGGGCCAGTACAATGTAGAGCTTGTTTAGGGTATGGACGCTATGCTAATCAATGTGCAAGTACCTTGAAAAATAAAGGGTTGAGTTATGTCTCCACCATTGGAGATAGTGAGGGAGAAGAAGAGGGTGGAGATTTAATTACACTTTGTGCTTTTGAGGAAATAAACTCTAAATCGATTTCTAGTGATGTAGTTTACGATGATGCTTGTGATGTTTTTTACGATGATACTCATGATGTAGTTTATGATGATGCTCATGATGTAGTGTATGATGGAGCTCATGATGGAGTTCCCAATGATACATCATCTAGTACTCCATCCAGTACTTTATCCAATACTCCATTGAGTACTTCATCCAGGTACTCCATCAAATACTGCTTTCAAAGATATTTCATTGGAGCTTCAGGGTCTCATCTCCTCAGCAGTGTTTGACACTGAAGATGTTCCACATGAGAAATCAAATTGTCATAATACTAATCTTGTTTACAAAAGTGTTGAATATGATATGACAGTTTTGCTTGGTGATGGATTTGTCTCCCCTCATGTTGATACCCCAGATTCTGATGGTTCTGAACATGATTTTCGTAAAACTACAATAATTTGTATCCAACTAAAGAAAACCAGGTATCTATTATTGTGAAAAATTGACACTGAAGATGTTCCACATGAGAAATCAAATTGTCATAATACTAATCTTGTTTACAAAAGTGCTGAATATGATATGACAATTTTACTTGATGATGGATTTGTCTCCCCTCATGTTGATACCCCGATTCTAATGGAAAACCAAGTTTGTGCGAAAAAGGAGGAGTTTTTATGTTAATGATTGGGTGACTCGTGGAATAACCAAAATCACCAAAGAAGTGCTCTAATGATTTAAAAATCTCAAGCCCAAAGGCTGAACCACCAAAGCCGAGGCAAACCACTCGGTTTGGTTTTGGTTTGGATGGATTTTGTGGTTTTATAAATTATTTTTAATGAAATTTACAATTTTAATTTGGAATTAACATCAAAATTAGTAATTTGTATCATAAATAAAACAACTAAAATAAACACAAACAATGAAAACCAACAATCAAAATTTGTATATGGTATATATATATATATATATACTATTATTGTGAAAAATTGTGCAGTTTAATAAAAAAAATTAAAAACAAGACATTTTTTGGGTGAAAGATAGTAAAAAATGGAGGAGTTTTTATGTTAGCCCAATAGATGGGTGACTCGTGGAAAGGAGGGGCATTGATACTCGTTATGGGTGTAAGTGGTTCGGTTTGGTTTGGTTTATACAAAATCACAAACCCTATGATACTCTATTGCATAAAATGCTTCCAAAGCCAGAACCGAACCACTTGGTTTGGTTTGGTAAGATATAAATTATTTTTAATGAAATTTACCTTTAACAATAAAATAAGATTAATTTTTAACATCAAAATTAGATATGATACTCTATTTCATAAATAAAACAATGCAAATTCTAAAATAAACACAAACAATGGAAGAAATAATTCACAACTCCATTGTTCTCCAACAATCAAAAAATTTGTTGGTTTTAATATGCGTATATATATATATATATATATATATATATTATGAATAAATCTTCTTTGATTTGGGAATTGTGCCAAAATAGTTAATAAATGTAATATAATATATATATTTACAACTAATAAATAAATAAAAATATATTGGTTGGTTGGTTTGAATACCAAAATTGCCAAACTTTCAAGTGGTTTAATTTTAATTCAGGAGCTGAAGCAATTGTGCCAACCAACAGAAACCAAACAAATTTGGTTTGGTTGGTTGAATATTGATGGTTCATTTCAAAAATATCGTTTACTCATTTCATAAAATGCTCTTTATTTTATTTATTAGCTTACTTAATTTAACTTTTTTTTCATCTAAATGGTGATTGTTATTATTTATTAGCATTTTTTAACTTTTTTTTTCTAATGAGAGATTGTTATTAACTACAAATATTATATATCCTCGATATAGTTTAATTATGCGTTGAACAAATATTATAAATGTTGAATAATTAGTACCAAAAGTGTGTAAGTTTGTTTTAGTAATACAATAAAATCAACTAATGAAATGAGCATATATATTTAATTTATTTCTAAAAGTATTTTTTAAATATATATATATATATATATATATATATGTATATATTTTAATTAGACAAATTCAATTTAATTGGATATATATGGAAGTATTGAATAATTTATTCGGTGATATTTCATTTATGTAATGTAAGATTTTCTTTTATTTTTATAATTTTATTTAATGATAGCTAGGATGGAAATAAGTGTATGTTTGCCAAACTACTTCCACTATAAAACTAGTTTTACTTAAAACTTGGAACACCATTGATCCAATCCAACCTAGAATAGACCTGAATCGAACTTATCCAATTTCTTAAATTCCCTAATAGACCTTTAAATAGGGTTTTGTGTAGTTTGATTACTTGATATAAACCCGAATATTGGCTGTCATTTCAATTTGAAAATTGTGTTTTTGTATTCATTGAATATGAAGAGATTTAACAAAGAAAAAGAATACAAAATAAGCTCACATTTTGAAATTTTTTGGGCATTAATTGAAAGGATAAAATAGGAAGTTTATACTTTTGGAAATTTTTGAGTGGTCAATTTATAGGAAAAGGGGGGACCGAATAGCGTCACCCTTTTCAAATTGGATTAAATTTTGGTAAACCGTTGCTTGTGTAAAATTGTTTTTCCACCGTCGATGACCAAAATTTTAGTCTTTGAAATTTTATAAATATAAAAAGTAATAAAATTTTGGCACCAAATATGGCAACCGGTGTTGTGTATTAATTTTGATTTTCTATTTTTGTTTACTAGATCTTCGTATCCGTGCCTATAGTACGGTGCCAGTATATATGATTTCGTCAATTGAAACGATAATGTCTAAATAGAAAGTGTAATTTTAAACCCGACTCACAATTAATGGGGGTTATTTGTAAGAAGTTATATGTAATTGGGCTATGACCGTTTGATCTTACGGCTGTAATCAATAGCCACCGCTAGATAACCTCAGTCAATCTCAACTCTATTGTAAGATTATATATTAATGTAAAAGTAATGTTTTATAAGAGATGATTTTTCAGGAGAAAAATAGTGACTGCTCATAATATTAATTATAGGAGGTGACTTTGTAATAGTGAGTTAAAAATGGATAACTACTCTCACACATGTGAATGTGAGGGTGAATCACAACCGTTCAATTTTTTAAGATAATTTAATCTTAACCTCTAAACAGTTTTAGTCAAATCAAGAGTGATTGATATGAGTGTCTAAGAAAGATAGTATGATATGCATCTCAATTTTTGTGTTTCAATGCCATAGCGATCATATTGAACATACGGTTCAAGAGATTGATACACAAACATGTTGAGGTTTAAACACCCCTCTTGAGGGATTGAGGATGCTTAAATTGATGTATATATACGGTCTAAGGTATAGACGGGTTTTGTTTTCTAATGAGGACGTTCTATGCTAGTCAGATGGTGATTTGGTATAACGCTCTATCCTTTATCTTTCTCGTCATGTCGCACGCTTCACTTACAGTATGAAGAGGCAGTGTTTAACATGTTTTGATGATATGACATGGTAAGGGTCAGAGAGGTGAGTCCATGTATGTGAGTGAGATATGTTAGCAATTGGGCTTGTGGCTCAATTATTTACTTCCGCTCACATGAAATATATTTATATTATTAAAGGTTAATTAGTTTCCTAATTCGAATGAGTTCAGGATTGACTTAACTTAACCTACAAGAAATAGAGTTTCTTGTACAATAATATAAATATGACAACTAAAGGGATAAAACTCTAACAATAAAAGAACACGTCTCCTAAGAGGCCGCCCTCTTCTCTCTTTCTCACCTACATTTTATCTCACGAAATACTCTCTCTAGCCTAACCATCAAGAGGCTTGGATTTGCGGTGTGAACCAGAATTGATATTCGTTCTACGTTATATCAATTCGACGAGAGAGACTTGCATGATTGTTGACCGTGATATACGAAGATCGTAGCTCAAATAGAAAGTCTTCCGCTCCGCTCAAAGTTCTAGTTCGCACGAGGTAACTCATGATTACTCTTAGATAACGAACTTGATTGGTAAATATTGAGATATAAACCTTCACTCATCAATTTGGTCAATAGTTCGAATTAGATGCTTTGATGCCTCTAAATCATTTTCGAGTGTACTTGATGGAGTTAAAGAAATGATGCTAATTGGAGTGATTGATTTCCCATCATAAATCAAACTTTTACAAGTGAATAATATAATTTGTTAGATATTTTGTATATATTATTATTAGATATCATTCATAAGAATATTAAATGAATGTTTATACCTGTTTTGAAAATAACTTCTCTATGTTATGTCATCATTTATAATAATCCTTGAAACATGAAATGTACTTCATAGTCGAGCCTCTCCCATGAAAATTTTAACCAGTAACATTTTAAGTATTAAAATAACCATTGGATCTCTATTTGTTTCAAAAAAAAAAATTGTTAGGTGATCAATGAATTCATCCCACAATGTACAGACTTTCCTCTACAAAAAATTGTGCAAGAAATTATATATGAATTTTCATAATTTAAGAAAAATGCAAAACAAACAATTTAATATTTATCATTTCTCAACATCTTCAAGAACTATATCTAGAATCTCTATTGATTTTCCATGAATTTCCTTGACTTGTGGTGAATACTTCAAAGCCAATTTCCCAATTACATTTGCAATAAAAAAAACACAAAAAGTTGCTATAACAATTTATAAACTAGTTTAAGTTGTGTTATAGTGTTTGCGTGTGTGTAGAAATTAACAATAATTGTGATTACCAAATATGATGTTCTCATCTTTAACGTCCAGTTTGGAGACTTCTCTAAATGATTTAAATTCAAAAACTTTCCTTGGAAATGTTTGTTCAAAGATTTCAGTCACTAGTGTTCTGGGCATAAAAATAATTTTATATTTTGACATAGTTGTACTAATTATCCAAGAATTTGCATCAACAATAAAAGTTTTTATTGCATATAAGTAAAATAGTTTAAATTTTGGCTCATATTTTTCTATGTGTGTGGTCCTTTAATTGTTGCCACAATCCATGAGCCCTTCAAAAATAATAATATTAGAGGCTTTAAACGAATTAGTAAAATAAAAAATGATTTACGATATATTAACATGCACCTACGTTTACGTCATGTGATATACATTCAACACTATAAAGACTTGTGTTGTCAGTTGTCTTTAAAACATTGACGTTTGAACAATTTACATACTCGTAGCTTCAATGCTCATTCGATCGTGTTGGGACTAATATTAGTAATCATGCAAAATAGTGGAGGCATCTTCTTGTATATATTTTCTTTCAAATAATATGTTAGATGTGGATTTAATCTGAAAAATGAGTACTTATTTATATTGAAGTTTTGCAATGAATTCTCGGAGAATGGTACATCTGCCCAAGCTATTCATATTCAGATATTTAGATTATAGATGTATTTGTTTCTTTATGTATTTATTCACATTCAATTAATAATATATATATATATATATATATTGGAAATTTGGAATACCACCAGCAGGCACTTGGTTCTGCTTCCTCTATTTTATTAATACTATCCGGTCGGGTTCTTTATCTACCAGTATCGAAATAGAACATGCTGAATCAAATCTTCATGTAAAACCTGCTTGATTTAGATCGAGAAAATCATGCAGTTTTATGAAACCATGTGTTATGGAAACCGAGTTGGGATGCTTGCGCCGACTAAAACATATTGATTTGACACACAATGACTTCAGCGGAGGGCTTCCTTAATGGACTACAATTCAAGTCCTACGTCTTGCTAATAATAGTTTTACGGGCACCATTCCGACTTCTCTTACTAATATGTCAAATCTTGAGATTTTGGATCTACGTTACAACTCCCTAAAGGGAGAGATTCCTGCAGACATTGGCAATCTTAAAAATCTGAGGTGGTTAGCCTTGGATGGTAACCAGTTATTTGGCCAGTGGCCACATTCCAATGGGTTTATATGATTATGTACAACTTGAAGTTCTATCGTTGCAGCTTAACAGTTTCTCTGGATCCGTAGTAAAGGATATTGGAAACCTAACTAAGCTTGAGCAGTTATTCCTTTCGTTCAACTACATTTCGGGTATGTTCGACTCTCTGTCAAAATTATTTTAGGTGTACAAAATTATACTCTCTCCGATCCGTTTCAAGCAAAGTGTCAACTATTTCATTTTTTTTATGTTTTACATAAAAAGTCAACTTAAAAAAATTAGGAAATAAAAATGTCATTTTATTACTAACGAGTTACTAAAAATGTCATTTTTTTAAAAAATGTATGAATTTCAAACGGGACTTTTTGCCCGAAACGGATGGAGTATTACAAACCAATGACAACCCATTGATAGACTTTGTTTTGGGCTCAAAACTACATAGTTTTGAAGTCAGCTAATCTCAACCCATTGATCAACATATTTTAATCTATTGGCTAAATTTCAATCTTTATACTAACACTATGTCATATAGGCACCGACACAAAGATCTCGTTAGCTACATTAATTAATAATTAGGCATCTCTAATTTTGCATGTTTTCTTCAACTACCCTTGTTTTAAATGTTTAACAAGTATAACCTATTGAGAATGGAATGACTCGATTAATCAGACAATAGGCCAGTTCCCTTTGAGGGAATTTTGCCCCCCGTGGTACGGACTATACGGGTTTTGGACAAGCACATAGCAGCATTTGAGCTTGAGTGATCGCCCAGGGCTTTGACTGAGCGATCACACAGTATATATTCCTTTGAGTCGTGCTTCTGGTTTTTGTGCGGTCACCCAGCACCTCAGCCCCGTTTTTTGCCCTGTTGCTGTTTTGTCCTGTTTTTTAGCCTTTTAAGGGTTTTAGAGTTTCTATTGTACACACATAAATAGTTGTATCCTTAGAACGGTTTTAAGGGTGTCTCTAATAAAATTTCGATAGTCCGTTGGCCCCAATCTCTCTCTCTTCTTTGTGATTGATCCTATTATACTCTGTTAAATTGTTTACTAGTCTTCCGCTGTGCACAACAACTGGTATCCGAGCATAGGTCAGCATGTCTGCTTTAGGATCAGGTTCTCTTCTTCGAAACAAGAAGTTCAGAAGTTCGATGGAACGGAGAATTTCGCTTTGTGGCATAGAAGGGTTAAGGATGCCTTGGTGTAGGTTGGTTTAGGGAAGGTTCTTCGGAACAAAACTAGACCTGAAGATATAAAGCAGGATAATTGGAAGGAACTCTAATGGAGGGCTGTCTCAATAATTCGTTCGTGCCTTGCGACCGAATTGGTGTATCCTGTAATTGATGAAGAGTTGGCTACACATGTATGGGAAATTTTAGAGGCAAAGCATATGTCAAAATCCTTGTCAAATAAGATACATCTCAAGCGAAGGTTATATGGGCTTAAGATGGTAGAAGGAGCTGATCCCAATGCTCACACAAACATGTTTACGCAAATCATCAATGATTTGTTACGGGTGGAGGTGACGTTTGAGGAAGAAGACAAGGCGTTGATGCTGCTAAACTCGTTGTCGTCTTCCACAACGTATGAAAATCTTGTAACTACGTTGACGTGGGGGAAAAATACTCTTGAGTTGGGACCTGTTACAGTGGCTCTCTTAGCTTTTCATCAACGAAAGAAAACAGTTGTTGATGAACCGCTAGAAGTAAGGCTGTATGTGAAGGAGAACAAGGATCGTGGGAGGACACAATCCAGAGACAACTCAAAGAATTATCAGAATACCCGGTTGCAGTCAAGGAAGAAGTACAAGGGAAATTGCTACAAGTGTGGGAAGAAGGGGCACAAGAGGCATGATTACCCGGAGAAGGGCAATAATGGTACTGGTTCATCGAAGTCAGCTAATGTGGTTATGGATGGTTCAGATTAAGATGGTGATATGCTCTCAATTTCATCAATAGTAGACCGCCCTGCAGATTTCTGGATTCTGGATTCAGCATGTTCATTTCATGTAACGTCCAATCGTGATTGGTTTGACACCTACAGGTCATTTAATTATGGAGTAGTTATTATGAGTAATGGTACATCTTGTAAAATTGCTGGCATAGATACTATTAGAATTAAAATGTTTGATGGTGTGGTACGAACATTGTATGATTTTAGACATGTACCGGAAGTTTCTAAAAATCTGATCTCATTGGGTACTTTAGACTGTAATGGCTGTAGTTATAGATCTAAAGACGGTATGATGAGGGTTTGTATGATGAGGGTTTGTAAGGGTACATTGGTGGTGATGAAGGGTGAGAGGGGATCCAAAAATATCTATAGATTGCTCGGTAGCACTGTTGTAGGTGGAGCTAGTTCTGTAGAGTCTGAACCTGAAGTAGATGAGACTACTACTCTTTGGCAGATGAGATTAGGTCACATGGGGGAAAGAGGTATGAAGGAACTTCATAAGAGGAATCTGTTGAAGGGTGTTAAAACTTGCAAACTTGATTTTTGTAAGTATTGTGTTCTTGGAAAGCAAAACAAAGTGCAATTCAAGACGGCTAAACACACAACAAAGGGAATCCTTGACTACATTCATACTGATGTTTGGGGGCCAGTGAGAACAGCATCAAGCTAGGAACATTTGTACTTCGTGACATTTATTGATGACTTTTCGAAGAAGGTTTGGGTTTACTTCATGAAGCACAAGAATGAGACTTTTGAGAAGTTCAAATTGTGGAAGGCTGAAGTGGAAAATCAAACGGGCAGAAAGGTTAAATGTTTGAGAAGTGACAATGGTACAGAGTACACGTATAAGGGGTTCAAGAAGTTTTGCGTGGAGCATGGGATCAAAAGGCACTATACAATACGCAGGACACCAAAACAAAATGGTGTGACATAAAGGTTAAACCGATCTATTACGGAAAGGGCTCGGTGTCTACGATTGAATGCAGGGTTAGCTAAGTGTTTTTGGGCAAATGTAGTGAGTATGGCTTGTTTCTTAATAAATAGATCACCAAGGGTGTCACTAGATTGCAAGGTTCCAGAAGAGGTATGGACGGGTTCTGAGGTAGACTATTCCAATATTCGGGTGTTTGGGTGTCCATCCTATGTGCATATACCTAGTGAAGAAAGATCGAAGTTTGATCCAAATTCCAAACAGTGTATCTTTCTCGGTTTCACGAAAGGGGTAAAGGGTTACAGTCTTTGGGATCCCAAGTCAAGCAAGGTGGTGATCAGCAAGGATGTGGTTTTCGATGAGAAAGGTATGTTAAAGTGTACTCATGAAGAAAATGAAAAACAGGTGCCAGAAAACAATAGGGGTATGTTATTGAGATGGAGCTACCAGAGGTGGATTTGGATCGCACTCTTCCCGATCCCGAGGTAACTACACAAGGAGTTGAAGAAGAAAATCCTTCAAGTGGAAGACCCAAGAGAACAATCAGACCACCAGTTAGGTATGGGTTTGAATATTTGGTTTCATATGCTCTTGTTCTTAGTGGTGGAGATCCAAATACTTATCAGAAAGCGATAAAAAATCCAAAAAAAGATAAGTGGGTGACTGTTATGGCGGAAGAGATGGAATCACTTCACAAGAATAACATATGGGAGTTGGTGGAACTTCCTAAGGGGAAGCAAGCAATTGGTTATAAATGGGTATTCAATCGAAATGAAGCAGTATCAGAAAAAGAGGGGGAAAATTTCAAGGCACAGTTAGTGGCAAAGGGGTACTCGCAGCAACAAAGGATAGATTATAATGAGATTTTTTCTCCTATTGTGAGACACACATCGATTAGAATTGTGTTGAGTCTTATAACCATACTATGATATGGTGTTGGAGCAGATGGATGTGAAGACTGCTATTTTACACGGTGAGTTAGAAGAATAGATCTTCATGGAGCAGCCACATGGGTTCAGTCATCCTGGATAGGAGCATTTAGTTTGTAAACTGAAGAAGTCACTTTATGATCTAAAGCAGTCTCCGCGACAGTGGTACACCAGGTTTGACAATTATATGGTTAGTATTGGCTATAAGAGGTGTGAGTATGATTGCTGCGTGTATGTGAGAAGCCTTGATGATGGCTCTATTATTTTTCTGTTACAATATGTGGATGATATGCTTATTGCTAGTACAAGTGTTAATGAGGTCAAGAAATTAAAGACCTTGTTAAGTAAGGAATTTGACATGAAGGATTTGGGGGCTGCCAAGAAGATTCTTGGTATGGAGATTCGTCGAGACACAAAATCTAGAAGAATGTGGTTGTCTCAATCCGGCTATGTTGAGAAGGTGTTAGAGAGGTTTAATTAACATGGGAGATGCAAAACCAGTGACAACACCGTTGGAGAATCACTTCAGTTTATCTACCTCAGATTCCCTAACTACAATTGAAGAAACTCAACACATGTCAAAGGTTCCCTATGCAAGCGCAGTGGGATGTCTCATGTATGCCATGGTATGTACTAGACCAGATTTGGCACATGTAATCAGTGTGGTAAGCAAGTATATGGCTAATCTAGGCAGAAAACATTGGGAGGCAGTCAAGTGGATTTTTAGATATTTGAAGGGCAATGTGGAATATGGTATTATGTTTGAGAAGCAAAGTGTGGGGCTTTCAGTCGTAGCGTATGTCGATTCAGATTATGTAGGCGATAATGATTGTAGGAGATCTACCACAGGTTATGTGTTTACCCTAGTAGGTGGACCTATATGTTGGAGAGCTATGCTTCAGGCCATTATTGCATTGTCTACGACCGAGGAGGAGTATATGGCAGCTGTTGAAGCTGCAAAGGAAGCCCTATGGCTTAGGGGCTTAGTCAAGGAGTTGGGTGTTCAGCAAGGTGGAGTTCTGTTGCATTGTGACAGTTAAAGTGCAATTTATTTAGCGAAGAATCAGATTTATCACTCAAGGACGAAGCACGTCGATGTGAGGTTTCAAAAGATTCGTGAGTTTGATTGATAATGAAGATATCTTGCTTGAGAAGATTCACACCACAGATAATGCTGCAGACATGATGACAAAGCCAGTTGTAACTGACAAGTTCAAGCATTGCTTGGATTTGTTGCACATCGCTAGCTGTTAGTGATCGCTCAGCCCCGTTTTTTGCCTTGTTGCTGTTTTGTCAGTTTTTTTTAGCCTTTTAAGGGTTTTAGGATTTCTATTGTACACATATAAATAATTGTATCCCTAGAACAATTTTAAGGGTGTCTCTAATAAAATTTTGATAGTATGTTGGCCTCAATCTCTCTCTTTTCTTTCTAATTGATTCTATTATACTCTGTTAAATTGTTTGCTAGTCTTCCACTGTGCACAACATAACCTGAATTTGTAAACTCTGGAGTTGATCAATCATAGATCATAGATCATAGATCATAGATAGAGTCGACGGAATTTATAGCCAAGAATATTTGACCACACCACAAAGTTTGCTAATCAAACGGTTGAAATCATTGAACTTTGTTTTTAGCTCAACCAATTGATCAACATATTTTAATGTATTGGCTAAATTTCAGTCATGAAATTTAGAAATTTAGTAACCCTATCATCTGAGATTATTATTCTTCTTTTGAAAATTGTTTTTACAAGAGATGACACTCTAACGTACCAATTCTGACTTAAATTTTTGGCTTCATTTCGGTGCATAACTGCAGGTACCATTCCAGCTGAGTTAGGCAAACTTCAAAATCTGGAGAGTATACAAATGGTATATAACCAACTCACTGGTTCCATTCCACCAACGATGTTCAATATATCAACACTTATGTATGCATCCTTTACAAACAATAGCTTATCTGGTAATCTTCCGGTGGGAATCTGCAATCGTGCTCGAGAACTTGAAGTACTGTATCTGTCTTTGCATGAACCAACTTTCCGGTCCAATTCCATCGAGTTTATATGAATGCTTGAGACTTCAAACCTTATCATTGTCGCTCAATAGCTTTAGTGGATCCATAACAAGTGATGTTGGAAACTTGACAATGTTAAGAGACCTTGTGCTTGGGAATAACAAGTTCGAAGGTATTTATGAATATACTATGGCTTTTTGTTTTTGTCTCCCATATTATTATTATTTTTGATAAAATAATATGTTCTTATTTTTTTCATCTTTTGTTTGAACCTTATTTTAATTCTTAATCTTTTCTATTCACTTCTGTTTTCACCGTGTTTTCCAATAAACTGATCTTTTCTCTTTTGTTTACAGGTGAAATTCCACAGGAGATTGGTAAGCTACACAGTTTGGAAATACTATATATGGCCGATACACGTTTGACATGTATCAGTATCACTCTGGCTTCTAATTTTAACTCTAACATCATTTCGTCATAGTTTCTTGTTCTTTGTTTAAAAATTTGTAACACTTTGATTTGTATGATCTCAAATCTATTTTAGTTTAAGATACTTGTATGTTATATATAAAATTGTGATGATCTTACAGGTACAATTCCAGAAATGATCTTTGTAAGGGTAAAATAGGTCATGCCTATTTTAGTTCTTTTTCCCTTTTCATGGTAAAATTCATATTTGACAAGTTTTGGCATTTTTGGTATCTACATCTTTAATTAGATTTTGTTTTCCTTGGTCCTTAATCTTAGGCATTATATTTGGAAACAAAATCTTATTATAAATCCTTTTTCAACCGGGTATCTAGTCTCCTTCATTATATGGAAATAAAATCTATGGATATGGTAAGAAGATTTTATTCCCTTTCTCTAATCCTTCTCCTTGTAAAAGTCTGATTGTTTCTTGTGTGTAGGAGATCTCGACATTATATAAAGAGGAGCTTGGACACGGCTGAATGATGCAGAGATTAAGAGAGAAAACCTAAGGCAAAAGCTGTGTGCAGAAACTTTGAAGATTCAGAAGTTGTCCTTCTTTCCAGACGTGCAGCTGTTTTGATTGTAGCTTCTGATGTTATAACATTGGAAGCTACATTGAGCTTTGGATTTGTTTTTATCTTCCTATTAAGTTTTAGGAAGTTTTTTTGTTTCTTCCCACGTTTAATATACTTGTTTTCTGTGGGGTTTGTGCTCTCCAAGACGTGTTGTCTTCTGAGAGTGTTTTGTTTGGTGATTTCACAATAATTTTTTTGTAAAACGATTAATCTTTTTAGTGAAATCTTTGTGGCCTTGAGGCTAGGTCTACAAGCATAGCCTTGTAGATCGTTTTTGGTAAACTTTTATGTTCTGTTTATTGTCTGATTGATTTGTCTTCCGCTGTTTTGATTGTTTTGACCATTGTGTCTTCCATTGTAGCTACATCAGAAGCTACTTTGGAAACTACATTGGTTTCTCTTGAGAATCCTAGCTATTGTGTTCTTTCAATTGGTATCAGAGACTTCTCTTGACATCACTAAGAGTTGATTCTGGTTGTAGCCGTGATGGATTCTCAATATGAGAATGTCGTTCGTCCTCCTACTTTGACTAATGCAAACTATTCTATTTGGAAAGTCAATATGCGTATCTTCATCAAATCAATTGATGAAAGAGCGTGGCTTGCTGTTCTAAATGGATGGAGTCCTCCTAAAACTATTGATTCTGATGGTGATATCAAAATCACCAAAGAATCTGAATGGTCTAATGAAGATAGGAATACTGCTTCGTTTAATTCTAAAGTCTTGTCTGCCATATACAAAGCTCTTGATGCTAACACCTTTAGGGTTATAGCCAACTATGAGTCTGCTAAAGATGTTTGGGAGGCCCTTCAGACCTTGTGTGAATGACCTGCCAGTGTTCGTGCCTCTAAATTAAGATTGCTCACCACACAGTTTGAAAACACTAGAATGAATGAGTCTGAGGATATCATGTCATATTATGGTAGGCTTCTAGATATATATGTCTAACTCCGCTCTTGCTTTAGGTGATCCTATCACAAATGAACGTCTTGTTAGCAAGATGATGCGAACTCTGCATGAAAGGTTTAATGTCAAAATATGTGCTATAGAGGAAGCATATGATATTGATAAAATGAGTTTTGAAAGATTGGCTGGTATCCTTCAAAACTTTGAATTGAACCTGAATGATCAAATCAAACAAAAAGGCAAAGGGGCATCATCTTCTATTCCTATTGTGAAAAACATTGCTATGCCTGCTCCTATTGATATTTCTTTCGACTTGCTTGATATTCAAAGGGATATTGATGAGTCTGATTTTGGAGAAGAGTCTATAGCTCTTTTGACTACTAAATTAAAATTTTTTTTTTGAAAACAA
Source organism: Codonopsis lanceolata (assembly GCA_013146195.2). Classification (NCBI taxonomy): domain Eukaryota; kingdom Viridiplantae; phylum Streptophyta; class Magnoliopsida; order Asterales; family Campanulaceae; genus Codonopsis; species Codonopsis lanceolata. The sequence goes on along the minus strand of CM028378.1, from coordinate 136,237,660 downwards.
AGAGTCAAAATAGAACTCCATTATCAAGCTCCAAAAACACTTTCAAACCTGATTCTGGTAAATTTGCTCCCAAGGAAAATTCTTTTCAAACACCAGAAAAACCTATCACAAATCCTTTTGCTTCAAAATCTTCTTACAATGGGAAGAATATTGATTCCATTCAATGTAGAGAGTGTCAAGGATATGGTCATTATGCAAACCAATGTGCAAATACTCTAAGGAAGAAGGGTTTAAACTTTTCAGCAACTTTGAGTGATAGTGATGGAGAAGATCCAGGTGATCTCATCACTCTCTGTTCTGATTCAGCCGATTGTGCGGGGTCCTCGTCAATGTGACTTCCAATGTAGCTACATCAGAAGATGCAGTGGACAGAAACAGGGAAGATCACTGCTGCTTTAATTCCTCAGTCACAGAAGACGGTGGAGAATCAGAGTCTGACCTGTTGGAAGGTTACAAAGAATTATACAAGGATTGGGAGAAGCGAGCTCACCAAGTTACATTACTTGGAAAGGCAAACGAGCTGCTGAAGAAGGCCAATGAAGAACAGAAGGATTGTATTATAAGACTGGAAAGTTTGTTAAGTAAGAAAGACATTGAGATCGAAGGATTAAAAGAGCAGCTCACTCAAGCCAATGAAACCATGGCTAAATGGAACTCAAGTCAACAAAAAATGGATGAGATGCTCAATTCAGGTAAGTCTTGTAAATCAGGTATTGGTTTTGTACCAAAGATGTTTATGAGAGAGGGTAAAGGTACTTCTGAACCTAAACAGCCCACACAAAATTTTCAAAATCCAAATTTCTTTGAAAAACCGAAATTAAGAAAGAAAAATTTTGTGTCATTTTTGCCATAAGCCTGGTCATATTCAACCATTCTATTTTCTGAAAAAGGCTATCTATGAGGAAGAAATTAGGCAAGCTCTCTTGGTTAAAAATCAGATGCGGCATCGAATGCAACAACCAATGCATCATCCAATGCAACAACATTGGAAGTCACATTCGAAGCTACATCAGAAGTCACATTCACAGAAACAGCAACCAAAAACCTGTAAACGGATGTGGGTTCCCAAAGGCAGTAATAACAAAGGTAAATCCAAATATTGTGAGCCAATTGACATATGTCCTGGTGCAAAATGGTCTGATGATGAACAATGTAATGTAACCTTCACATCCTTGAAGTCTCATATAGCTGGGTCATGGTACTTTGATAGTGGTTGCTCTAGACATATGACAGGTTCTATTGAAAATTTGAAGGACTATGTGAGTGTCAATGGTGGTTCTATGACTTATGGAGGAGGTGCCAAAGGTAAGATAATTGGCAAATGAACCTTGAATGTTGATGGTCTTCCAAATCTCACCAATGTATACCATGTGGAAGGGCTTAAGACCAACTTGATCAGTAAAAGTCAATTATGTGATGATGACCTTCAGGTAAGGTTTGATAAAAATTCTTGTGAAGTTTTTAATCAAACTAACAAGTGTCTTCTGACAGGTACTAGATCTTCTGACAATTGCTATATGTTCAACAATGGCCAAACATGTCACAAGGCAAGTCTTGATATAACAGATCTATGGCATCAAAACTATGACATATGAGTTTTCATAAGCTCCATGAGCTTGTGAAACATGATGTAGTGAAAGGATTGCCAAGCTTGGATAAAAACTACACAAAGGTTTGTGGACCCTGTCAGAAAGGTAAGCAAATCAAGGCTTCTCACCTTCCCATATCTCAGTGTTCCACATCTAGGTGCCTTGAGATGATTCACACAGTTCTCATGGGTCCTATTCAGGTAGAAAGTCTAGGAAAGAAAAAATACACCTTTGTTTGTGTTGATGAGTTTTCTAGATACACATGGGTACTTTTCTTGAGAGAAAAATCTGAAACTTTTGAGGCTTATAAAATTTGGTTCACTCGTGTTATGAACTTGTATGATCTAAAGCTTATTAGAATTAAATCAGATCATGGCACAGAATATGAAAATTCCTCCTTTTCTAGCTATTGTGCCTAAAATGGCATATCCCATGAATTTTCTGCTCCCAAAACTCCACAACAAAATGGAGTGGCGGAAAGAAAGAATAGGACACTTTAAGAGATGGCTAGAGTCATGTTGAGCTCTAAAAATTTGGCAAAAAGGTTTTGGCCTGAAGCTTTGAACACAACATGTCATATTGGAAATAGGGTCTTCTTGAGACCAGGTAGCACCATGACACCTTATGAAATCCTACTAGGAAATAAACCAACATTAAAGTACTTTCATGTTTTTGGGTGTGTATGCTATCTTCTCAATGATAGAGATCATCTTTCTAAATTTGATTCTAAAAGTGAGAAGTGTGTTTTCATGGGTTACTCCACAAATAGTCGTGCATATAGAGTCTTTAATCTTAGGACTAAAACTATCATGAAGTCTATAAATATTTTTTTAATGATCTAACAGATCTTGGCCACAAAACCATTGAGGATGATGCTTGAGGAATTCTTGATTTTGGAGATCATAGTTCAAAACCTACATCTAAAACTAGTGAACTCGAGTCGATCAAACCCGCATATCCAGGAAGTGCAGGATGTGATTCAAATGTGACTCTAATGTAGTTCCAATGTAGCTACATTGACGTAAACTTGGCGATCCGGAAACTCGAAACAAGTAGAGAATCGCCCAGCTTTGATCGATCATGGACATGCCATTCCTAGCAAAATTCAGAAAGCGCATCCCACTTCACAAATCATAGGTAATGTTCATGATGGAGTGTCAACAAGAAGAAAAGGTAAGGTAGATTATAGAAAACTTGCTTGCTTGTCTACTCTAGAATTTGAAGAAATCCATGCCTCTTGTTTTGTATATATCATTGAACCTAAAAATGTATATGAAGCTCTAAAAGATGAGTGTTGGATAAATTCCATGCAAGAAGAACTTGATCAATTTCCTAAAAACGATGTTTGGTATCTTGTTCCTAGACCCACTTCTGTGAATGTTATTGGAACAAAATGGATTTTCAAAAACAAATCAAATGAAGTGGGAGAAATAATAAGAAACAAGGCAAGACTTGTGGCTTAAGGGTATACACAGGTTGAAGGGTGGATTTTGATGAAACCTTTGCTCCTGTTGCCCGCATTGAGTCCATACATCTGCTTCTTGCCATTGTATGCTTTCTTGATATTACTCTTCAACAAATGGATGTTAAGAGTGTTTTTTTAAATGGTATTCTTGAAGAAGAAGTTTTTGTGGAACAACCAAAAGGTTTTGAGGACCCCCATAAACCAAATCATGTTTTTAAATTAAAAAAAGCGATATACACCAGACCATCTTTTGAAAAGTGGGTTTAGAAGGGGAGATGTGGACAAAACTCTTTTTATTCAAAAACAAGATAAACACATATTGATAGCACATATTTATGTTGATGACATTGTGTTTGGATCCACCTCCAAGTCCTTGGAAAAAGAATTTGTGAATTGTATGACTTCCACTTTTGAGATGAGTATGGTAGGGGAATTGACCTTTTTCTTAGGAATTCAGATAAAACCGTTGCATGAAGGGATGTTCATATCTCAAGCCAAGTATGCTCTTAAGTTGGTGAAGAAATTCAATCTTGAGAATGGAAAACAGAAGAAAACCCCTATGGGTCCTTCCAATAAACTTTGCAAAGATTAAAAATCTGAAAGTGTTGACCATACTTTGTATAGGAGCATGATAGGAAGTCTGTTGTATTTGACTGCCACCCGTCCAGACATCATGTATAGTGTGTGCTTGTGTGCTAGATATCAAGCAAACCCTAAAGTCTCTTATTTGAAAGCTGTCAAAAGAACAATTAGGTATGTTGGTGAGACTTGTGCTATGAGTTTGTGGTACACAAAACACACTAATACCAAATTTGTTGGTTTTAGTGATGCTGATTAGGCTTGTAGTGTTGATGATATGAGAAGTACTTCAGGTGGATGTTTTTATTTGGGAAACAACTTGATCTCTTGGTTTAGTAAAAAACAAAATTGTGTTGCCCTCTCAACAGCTAAATCTGAATACATTGCTGCTGGTAGTGGATGTACACAACTTTTATGGATGAACCAAATGATCAAGGATTATGACTTACAAAACAATGTATTAACCATGTGTAGACACCCTAATTTCGTACCCCTGGTATGTAACATGACATAAAATATCAAGACCTGTTGACATTAACAAATGTCAAGTTACAGGGTTGAAAATGCAAAAGGACAAAGCAGGATGCGCAAAATAGTGAAGTGCAGGGGTTAAAATGTCAAATTTGAAACCACTAAGCCTAGAGTGGCGCCACCCACAAGATGTGTGGGAGTGGCGCCAGGAACATGCATGGGTGGCGTCAGGAAGGGTGCTACAGTGCACTCCAGATGCTATAGAGCTGCTACAGTTTGCTGTAATGTATCATATCTCCTGCAGTCTGTACAAGGCAGTGAAGCGTGAAGGAGGAAAATTTATTCCCCGATGAGTCCTCATCCCAGCCTATAAATAGAGGCTTCGGGGTCGACCTTCAACACACCAATTCCTTGCTCAAGCTTTCCGCGTTCTCGTTACGCTGAAAGAACAGAAAGCCAAGTGAGACAGTGAGTGATCCACCCAAGGCCTCAAAACCCTGCCAAAACTCCTCCAAACTTAAAACCCACCGATTAGAGTGAGCCTTAGCCCCTCAGCTAGGTTTCCACCTTACTTCCCCGGTCCAAAAATCGTGGAAAGAGCAGTTGCTCTGCCCGATCTAAAAGATCAAAACCACCCCATATAAGTGGTCATTTTACCCGAGTGAGTGAGCCAAAACAACCATAAATAAGCCGTCATTCTGCCCGAGTGAGCGAGCCAAAAACACCAGAAATAAGCAGTCATTCTGCCCAAATCACAACAACAACAACAACAACAACAAAAGACTCCCTCTCCCTAAAGGACAGAGTAAGCACACCCCGCTCTAAAAGGTAATAGTCTTTAAGGGCCTTTTTTTATTTATAAAGTTGTTATTTAAAATCCGGCCCAATGTAGCAATTATAAGCCGATGTGCTGCCCGGATATAGTTAGAAAATATTATGTAAAAGATCCGTTGTAATGGCCAAATATTTTTTAATATATTTGTAATTATTGTAAGGAAATGGCTGCAAGTCCGTAAATAATGTAGCCACGGATGTGTTTGCTTTTATTTTTCTCGCTTTAAATGATTTATTTATTTGCTAAATAAATATAACAATAAGCATACTTTAGCCAAAAACCATTATTGAGACCGAAAGGGCGAGTTGGGTGCCTAGCACCTTCCCAACTCATAACTTAGCCTCCGAACCCGTTTTCATAAATCTCTGCTTTTTCTTTTTTCTTTTTTTGGTTTTGTTTTATATTTGCCTTAAAATAAAGATGGCTACTCTAAAACTTTTTGGATCCAGTGGGGCCTCGCTGCACTCCTTTCTTACACTTTTCCGTTTTTCCCTAAAAAAGGGAAAATGAGAATGAAAGGGTGGTGTATTCCCATATCCTGGTATCCCCTAAACAAGAGATTACTTGATGCAGGAAACCCAAAGCTCCCATAATGATCCGAAATGGGTCATAAGGCTATTTTTATAAAATCAATAGTGGGGGCGTCGCAACATCATTTTTTGCACTTTTCTGTTTTCCCCTAAAAAACGGAAAATGAGAATGAAAGGGTGATGCATTCCCATATCCTGGTATCCCCTAAATAAGGGATAACTTGATGCGGGAAACGCAAAGTTCCCATATTGGATCAAATATCCACTAAAGTCAACCGATGCGCATTCCAACGCGCTATTTTAGACCGCACTCCTCTCGCACTTTTAATTTCGTTTTCCCCTAAACAAGGGAGGATGGAATGAGAGCAGTGGTGTCCCGCATCCGCACGTATGCGCACCCCTATCCAAGGGCGCGCGAGGCGCGGGCGCACGCCGGGCGACCAACAATGGCGACTCAGCTGGGGAGATCGTTTTATTTAAAATAAAATGGAGGGCTAGACTCATAAAACAAAAACTTTTTTTTTTGTTTTTCTTTGTTTTTGGCTAAAGTATGCTTGTTATATTAATTTATGCATTTGAATATTGCGTTCCTATACATCTGTGTCTATATTTGTGGATATGATCCTCCATCTTGCAGCAGTTTCATTTCGATAACTGCTACAGGTATATTTAAAAATATTTTTTTAAAAAAAAATTCGAAAAAAAAAGAAGTCTCAAAAAAAATTTCGAAAAAGAAGTAAAAAAAAAATTTCCAAAAAAAATATATTATATATATATATGTTTATAATAAAAATTCCGGGCAGCACAATAAAAGTGCCGGGGCTTTATTTTTAATATTGATTTATTTTCGGCTCTATATTATTATTTCTTCACATTTATTATTCCTTTTTATTATTCCGTTCAATTTATACATATTTGCATTCATTCTGCTATTTTATTTTGGGGACATAGGACAAATTTGTAATTAATAGGGATAGATAGATTCCCACTTTTCTTTCTATTTCTTAATGTGATGTGCTTGCTTGCTTGCGCTCAAATTTAAAAAGCCGAGAAAATCCACGCGTAACTGCAAGATATGCCATATTTGTTTTATTTTACGTCTATATATCTGAAAATAAATAAAGAGTTTACTGCTTTTTAGATACCGCACACACGTGCACGCATATAAAAATATTCTGAACTGTTACCCTATACCATGGCCAGCCTACCCCCTGCATAAGCCAACGTTAGAATCCATATAGATTCTCAGGACACTTCAATGACCGACCGGCTTTTACATCTTTGAATCGTGGATCAGCCCCTGTCAAAAAAAAAAATAATAATAAAAATAAATAAAAATAAATAAATAAATAAATAAATAAATAAATAAATAAATAAATAAATAAATAAATAAATAAATAAATATAAATATAAATATATATATATATATATATATATATATATATATATGTGCGCAGTCAAAAAAATTAAAAAATAATAATTGCGCAACAAAAAATAAATAAATAAATACGCAGAGGCGGATTTATTATTCTCTGATGCTCGACCTAGACCATTTCGAATGCTGGATCCTGGAAAGAGTATAGGCCATTCGCCTGGGATCAGTCCGATCTTAGGGAGTCGAAAGGCAGGTGGAATACGTTGGTCCTATACTCTGGAGAAAGAATCCACTGTTCCAGAAAAAAGTCATGAGACCGTCAAAATAAAGCAGGTGCTTATCCGGTCAATTGTAGGGAAAATAAATAATAATAAAATATACTAATAAAAGGCACGCTGTACCCCAAGCCCAGAAAGCCTTCAGCCAGCCTTATGATACCTCCGAACCCATTTTCCTCAGAAACCTAGCCCAAATTTGGAAAGGCAGAGATAGTATTGGCCGGTTAGTACGAGAAAGTAGTGCCAAAATTAGAACAAAGGGTATCAGTTTCAGATTAGACAAGGGCGTCGGTTCGGAGAGGGTACGCATCCGAGCATATGGCAAGAAGTGAAGCATTATGCTATGGTACGTACAGTCTGAGGGCTTCGAGTGCGCTCCGACTCAAAGAATGCAGTAGTGGATAGACCAAAATCTGGATGCACAACATGATCTCTTGCTAAGCCAAATAGCAAGTATTATGCAAGGTCTAAAGCCCAGTGGTGAGGTGAACTCTTCCCCTATAGTCCTTCAAAAAGCATCAACATCTCATGTGCTTTCAAACCCAATTTCCCAGCCAAACACTAACCCACCAAATATTACCATTACCCCAAATCTCAATCCTCCACCAAGTCCCTAGTATCCAAATGCCAACCCTTACCCGTCCTATCCTCCATATCCTCTCCCAGGCGCCAATATTCCCCAAAGCCCAAATGACCTCCCTTTTCCCATGATCAACCCAATCCAAAATAGCCCACATATGGACCCAAAAAGCTATAACCCGCCAAGCCAAGTTACTACCTACTTACCTTTCAATGATCCTGGTCGCCCAGCCGAAATCGTCAATAACCCACCGGCCCAAAATCCTTATACTGCCCAAAATCCGTCAACCCAGAATCCTTATACTGCCCAAAATCCACCAGCCCAGAATCCTTATACTGCCCAAAATCCATCAACCCAGAATCCTTATACTGCCCAAAATCCATCAACCCAGAATCCATATATCACCCAAAATCCATCAACCCAGAATCCATATCCAACCCAATATCCATATCCAGCCCAAAATCCTTACCAGGTCCCTCAGCCAGAAATTAACCCAGCCTTCCCTAATTCAGCCACTATATACCAACAACCAACTCCCCCAGCCACCAAAATGGAGGCCGACATGGAAAATATGAAGAGCGTGATGCTCAAACTTCTCAACAAAGGGGAATTTTCTACGCGGGCACTAGCATTGCAACCTTCAGCAATACTACCCTCAAAATTCAAAATGCCTGACATAGAAAAGTTTGATGGGACTGGATGCCCTATATCCCATTTGAAATCTTATTCCACTGGCATGCAGTCAAGGGGAGCTAGCTTTGAGGCTATGGCTTCCAATTTTCACCTCACCCTAATAAGGGCTGCCAAACAATGGCTAATGTTGTCTGATAGTAGCACCATGAATACTTGGGACCAAATAGCTGAAGCGTTCCTTGAAAGATACAAAGACAACACCAGTCTTGAAAATAGAAGGGACCTCGAGTCATGCACCCTAAGGGAAAAAGAAACCTGTGCTGAGTTTGCAGTCAGGTGGAAAAGAAAGTTGGCCCAGACTTTTGATAGACCTGATCCGACTGAGTCATGCAGAATGTTCATTAAAAACCTCCAGCCCATTTACCTGGAACATATGTGGTATCTCCCCTACACCAATTTCAAAGAGATAGTGGAGATAGGAGCCCGTATTGATGATGATATACGGACTGGGAAACTAAAAACCAATACGCCTCCTAGTTCTTTCCGTTACTCCAAAGGAAAGACAGCCGCACCAGCACCAGCCGTCAATATGGTAGGAAATGCCTCAACCCCATTTTCTACCCAGAATTATAGCTCTGTTCCATGGTATTATGGGTCAGACAAGCCTGTCAATGCAATGGGAGGAAATGAGGGCCCTGACAGAAATTTCAGAAATCAGAACAGGGTAAACCGATTTTATGATGAGCTGCAAGCTCCCCAGTCTGTGATACTGCAGGCGATAATGGCACAGGGAGTGCTAAAGCCTTTGGAGAATTATAAGCCACTAAATCCCCTGCCCAGGAATTGGAACCATGCCCAGTACTATGAATACCATCGCTCCAGTGGTCACCTCACCGATAAATGATATACTTTAAAAAATGCTATCCAGGACCTGATAGATGATAAGGTTATTGAAAAGCCTCCACCCAGACCAAATATAGTCAGTAACCCCCTACCTCAAATCAATATGATTGAGGTTGATGAAAACTTATGTGTGCCCAAGTTTAAAATAAATAAACATTCATTACCATATGTCATTGTTCCCTTTCCTCCATCCTTATCCACAAAATAGCCTAGCTGTGATATGCTCTCTTGGGACACCATCCTGGGTAGCCAAAATACCTGTAATATTGAAAAAGCCACTTGGCTCGGCGGAGATGTTAGCCACCTTACCCGATCTGGCCGAGCCTACCAGCCAAACCCGGAAAGAGGTGACCACTCTGGCAAAGACCAAGAAACAGATATTGGGGCTAAAACGGTGGAAGATACTCTATTAACTCAGATGAAGAAAACTCAGGCCAACATTTTCATCTGGGGCTTACTTTGTGCTTCTAAGACCCACCGTGATACACTGGCTAAGTCTTTAAGCCATGCAGTCATTCCAATTGAAACCTCCCCAAATGAGCTCACTCAAATGATTGGGAACATTCATTTTGGGAACGTGATAATGTTCACTGATCTAGATCTTCCAAAGGAATGAACCAACCACATTGATGCTCTTCATTTTTTTTTTTTTTTTTTTTTTTTTTAAGGAAACAGGGACGAACCCCTGTAAATTTATTAATAACAAAAGATAAACAACGAGGGGGGACAACCTGCCTCAAACAGAGGAGGGAGGAGCCTTACCTCTACCAAGAGAGAAATACATCATTTACGAAAATTAAATAAACCCAAACAGTCCTGTCTAAAGGAATGACGCACATTTATCGGTAATTGAGACACAGACTCATACGTAGTATAAATCAACGACGAATGAGCAGTATCCGCAAGTCTATCAGCCACACCATTAGACTCTCTGTAAACATGACGTATGGAATAACGGCCAAGCAACTCCTTACAATCGGAAAGCTCATACTCATATTGCCAAGGAAACTTTTGAATACCAACCAAACCACGGGCTGCCACCAAAGAATCAGTCTCTACATACACCTCCCTTAAACCCAATCTCCGACATAAGGTGAGACCATCACGTGAGCAACAATCTCAGCAACAATCAAAGTAAAAGTATTAGTGCCTTGACCATATGAAGTCGAAAAGCACAAACCAACCCGCCTTGATGGTTACGAATGATACCACCCCTCACAAAAACCATTTCTACAAAAACCATCCCGATCCATCGTATTGAGTTTATAAGCACCTAACTCGGAGGTTCCCAACGAATCCAACTTCCACGCCGAAATTTGACATTTTTAAGCTGTGTAATACCGACCTCGTTAGAAACCACTTTTGGAATGTACAAAGTCATCATATCTCTCAAGCCATTACGAACTCCTGTTATAACTTCTTGAGCATTCATTGGGATATTATCAAAATGGCGGCTTTCCATAATTCCCAACATCCTAAAACCATTGTGCCAATTTTACAAGCACCAAGTTGATTATCCGTAGAAACCCGATACATCCAGGTGGCAAAAAGATGATTCAAAGACGCATAAGTCTCGGGTAATTGAAAACAGCGAGCTAAGAATTTCCATACTTCAACTGCCACTTCAGAAAATAAAAACAAATGCCCAAGAGTCTCTCTATCATGGTGACTGTTACAGCAAACACATTTTGAAACCATCGTAATATGCCTCTCCTGAAGACGGAGATCAACCGGCAAAGCTCCGTAACACAACTTCCAAATAAAACCACTTACCTTCAAAGGAATCCAGATTTTTCTAGCCCAGAACAGTTTTGGCCATTTATAACGACTATTATGCCAGTGAGCCGAGACTTCAAAATTCCCGGAGGTGGAATGGATATAAACTACCTTGTCGATTTTCAATGGATTCAAACGAACCCTCTTGATTAATTCCAGATTAGCCTCGGAAATATGCTGGGAAAACTGATCCAATAGCTGGAGGCCATCACGAACCGAGAGATTAATATCCATTGGTAACGGACCCTCTAAAATGACGCCACACCAATTGCTTCCCCAAAAAGAAATATCACCACTACCCACCAGCCATCTACTAGAGTTGTAAACCCCATCCATATGATTATAAATGACTTTGCTAACTGGCGACATTACTTGAGAATGATAAGAACCAAAGATTCCATATTTAGAGCTTGCAAAACGAGCCCATAAACTCTTTCCTTGAATTACAGACCAAGCTAGCTTAGCTTGTAGCGAAGACATAACCTCCGCCATTGACCGAATACCCAAACCACCTTCCTCCAAAGGTCTACAAATAGTCTCCCATGCCACCCAATGAGTGCGACGCTCCCCGTTATTGCTCCAGAAAAAGGTTGCCAAGGCAGACTGTATACGAGAAAGAACTGATTTCGGCACACGAAGGACAGCCAAAGTGTACAAAGGGATACTGCATAGAACCGAGCGTAAAAGCGTGAGCTTGCCACCAAAGGATAACAATTGAGCCTTCCATCCATTAATACGGTTCAAAATTTTTTCCACCAGACCTTCAAAATGGACAGCTTTTATTCGCCCTTTGAAAAGGGGAATACCCAAGTACATCATTGGGAATTTCTTATGCGAACAGCCGGACCAGCTAGCTAGTTGTCTAGTTTTGCTTCTCGAACAATGCTTGGCAGTATAAAAGCCACTTTTATCCAGATTAATAAGCTGTCCTGAAGCCCTTTCATACTCACTGAGGATCTTTCGAAGAGCAAGAACCGAGTCTTTGCTAGCATTACAAAACAGTAGCATGTCATCCGCGTAAAATAGGTGAGAAATCGCCAAACCTCCCCTACCATGCAGATACGGTTTAATGAGACCCTTCTCAACCCCGGCTGAAATATTACTGGATAGAACATCTTGGGCTAGAATAAATAACAAAGGAGATAACGGATCGCCTTGTCTCACCCCCCTCGTTGATTTAAAAAAGCCAAAACTGTCACCGTTAACCCGAATGGTATACCAAACATTTTGCAGAAGCCTATATATCATAGCTTGCACTTCGACACTAAAACCAAACCCTTGTAAGGCACGAAGAAGAAAATCCCACTCTAATCTGTCGTACGCCTTTGACATATCCAACTTGAAAACCACGTTGCCCCCCCTCGCCCGAGTGTCTATACGATGAACTAATTCATGAGCCAATACAACATTTTCTTGAATGCTACGACCTTTAATAAATCCCGATTGTTCCATCGAAATTATGCCAGGTAAAATTTTCGCCAAACGAGTCGCAACAATTTTAGAAATCACTTTCCCTGCAAACGGACATAAACTAATCGGACGAAAGTCACCAATCGTTTCAGGATTGTTCACTTTTGGAATCAGAACAATAGCCGTGGTAGACAACCCCTTATGAAGATCTGCGCCCATGAAAAAATCCTGAATAGCAGCCACTAGGTCACCCTTAATAATCTCCCAGCATGTCCGAAAAAACCAACCTGTATAGCCATCAACTCCTGGAGCACTATCTGGATTCAGACTTTGAATGGCCAGCCAAATTTCATCCTCAATTGGAATCGCTATGAGGTCTTCATTATCTTGAGCGTGCACCATTCTGGGGAAATTAGTGAAAAAATCTGAATTAATAACATGTGTAGAACTAGCAAACAGATTGGTGAAAAAATTTTCAGCCATCCCTCCAATGACTTTATTATCAGTACACCAAGAGCCGTCTGTATTCCGCAATTTAATTGAATTTCTCCGACATCTATCTTTCATACTAGCATGAAAATACTTAGTATTGCGATCCCCATCCTTCACCCAAAGTTGACGTGATTTTTGCTGTAAGAGCTCCGTCTTCCATTTGACAAACTGAGCCAGCAACAACTTTGCATCAGCCAACAATTGAAAATCTGAATCCCTTCGATGCTGCATATAATTATCCTCCAAAATCTGGACTTTGTCTTGCTGCTTAGCCAATAAACGATGGACGTTGCCAAACACTTCCCAGTTCCACTTCTTCAACTCTTTTCTAAGAAAATATAACTTCCTATGTAATACTTCCATGGCATTCCCCGTAACAGGTTTACTCCATTGAGCCGCAACAAAATTAATAAAACCCGGATGATCTACCCACATGCGCTGGAAACGAAATTGACTTTTGGGTTTGGCAACAAATGGAAAACTTACTAGAAGAGGAGCATGATCCGACATGAACCTACTAAGATGCTCCACCGTTAAACCCGAATACCGCGACGCATAATAGCCATTAAATAAAACCCTATCAAGTCTCTGCCAAATTCTAGTTCCATCCGAGTGATTATTGCACCATGTATATTTACTTCCATGAAAACCTGCATCATCAAGCCCTGCAGAAATCATAAACTCATTAAAATCGTTCATACCTACAGAATCGTAGCCAACTCCGCCTAACTTCTCATCCATAGAGGCGATGATGTTAAAATCCCCTCCAATAAGCCACGGTTTAGTTAAACCATTCGCTACAACACCAAGGTCCCTCCATAAATCCTGCCTATCAAAACTTGTACACGCTGCATATACAAAAGAAGCAAGCAAAACCTCTCCATTGTTTAAATCCAAACTAACTGTAATTTGCTGTTTAGAAACCCCTACAATATCCACCCCAACTCTATCATCCCACATCAGCCAAATATGCTTGTTTATAGGCCAATTCTGAAAAGAAAATTTAAACTTCAATCTCCTAGCAATTTTTTGAATTCTATCCCCATGAATCTTGGGTTCAAGAAAGACACATAACGCTGGCTTATGTTGCTCGATTAACACCTTCACATAATCTATAGTCTCTTTATTTCCGATCCCTCTAATATTCCAAATTAAGATTGCCATAAAAACACTTAATGCGATGGTTGAGAATGTGAGGCCCCGGCCTTACTAGCTTTTGCCCGAGTTAGGCGTTGATTTTCTTTTTCAAATTTCTTCTGTTTTGCTTTCTTACCTATCTTAGTGCACTCCTTTTGAAAGTTCTGAACCGATGCCTTGTCACGATCACAGTCTTGTAAATTGTCTAAGGACCCCGAACGAGGCAATGAATCCTTTGACTTTTTATTTCTCCCTTCAGCCGATTGAGAGCCCCTATGAACATTCTGAGGGAACTCCCCCTCTTCCTGGAGCCCATCCAATACATCAAACGAATTCGAAAGCACAACATCCTCCTTCTCTGAATTTTTAGTACCACCATCAGTGGGATCACCAATATCTGCCTGACATGAAGTTTCTGCCTCCCCGACTTGTACTCCTTCTGGTTCCCCCTTTGAATTCTTTTCTATGACCTCAGTCTCCGCTGGAGAGTCGGGAGTATCAACAACCTCAACTACCTCAACTGGTTCTCCTTCGGCACCACCTTGTGGCCCCTTATTTGTGTTCTCAGTCTCCTTTGGAGATGCAGGAATATCCACAACCTCGGTGTCTATAGGTTTACCTTCATGATCCTTAGCATGGGAAGTAGAGCCTTTTTCTTTGTGAATATGAATGCCCACAGGTTGCCAACGAGTGGTGGGAGGCTGAGTCTTTATGCTAACCTTAGGGTGTGAATCTGTCGAAGTGGACTTTGGCTCCATCTCTACTTTCTGTTTATCCTTCCCCAACAAATTCTCCTCCATCATCGGCCTACCTTTAAATCTTTTCCTGCAATCCATTGCTACATGACCTAGCAAACCACATCCTGAGCAAAATGCAATATTTCCTTCAAACTCAATCCCTTGCCAAAATCCTTCTTCCTTAGATGTTCCTAACCAAATACGAGATGGAAGTGGCATCGAAACATCCACCTCCACGCAAATGCGGGCATGCATAGGATGAGTGAGAGCAAGGGTTCGATCATCTGCTCTCAGAAAGTGGCCCAATCCATTACCAATCCTTTGTAAATAGGAAGGATTGAAAAAAGAAAGAGGCAATTGATGCAGCCTTACCCAAACTGCCACCCGAGGACTATCACGGCGGAGCACAAAATCAGGAGTCCATCTAAATGATCTATACATGCAACGTTGGATCATATGCGACTCCTTTGATAAAGCCCGGACAAGGTCTTCTGACGAAGATAAGTGAACCATGACATGCCGGGGATCAAGCAATCCTAATACAAACTCTCCCGTAAGATTCCACGATTGAAGGATATGAGTTTGAATGATATTAAGCTGTGGTCTTCCCATCGAAAACTTCAGTATCAGAGTATTAGTAAATTGAGCATGGGCCGCCTCCATCTCTACCGATGAAAAAAGAACACCTGGTTCATTCTCAACCAATACCGTTGGCCTTGGGGGGATCGGCAAATCCTTAAGAACTGCCACCTTGTTAGGGTTTAGGCAACGAGTAACGCCCGGACGGGACACTGCCGCGGCGTAGGATTTCTTGTCACCCACCTTCTCACCCGATTCCTGCGTACCATGTAAGCCATCCTTGACTCCCGGATCAGCCTCCGGAGGCTCAGCCTCCATTGGCTTAGGATCTGGCGGCATAAAGTCACAGCCGCAACCCTAAAAAAGAAAGAAAATAATTCGCACCTTCAGTGTGTGTTTTAGTGTGTTTTATATCACTGTGGTAATTTTGGAGAAACGGATTCCCCGGGTTCTGAAAGATAATGGGTCTTCATTGAATATATGTCTCGCCAGCACATTAGCCAAATTGGGAACAAAATATATCAGAACTCACTCCTTCCTCGCAGACAGTTAAGGCATACGACAACACCGGTCGATGTGTCTTAGGGGTGGTCACTTTAATGCTAACTATTGGGCCGTTAAACATGCCAGTTCAGTTCCAAGTCCTGGATATACCAGCCACCTTTAGTCTGTTGTTGGGACGCCCTTGGATCCATGGGGTAAAGGGGGTAGCCTCTTTATTACACCAACATGTCAAATTCATCCACGATGACCACATAGTGATTATTCTAGCTGATAAGATCGTGGAAAATAAGGAAAACGAGGATATCCCAATCCTCGAGATAGAACATGAGGACACTGGTATTTTCCTCAGTAGTTCCGAGGTTATCCTCCAAGCTGTGGTCAACGCCATTGAATATGGTCGAGAAACTGACATCATTGGAAAGAAAGTCACTTCCCTAGGAAACATGGTCCCTTTAAACATGTTTCGGAAAATGAATTATATGCCTGGTCTGGGTCTCGGCGGAAATCAGCAAGGGCTTGTTAATTTAGTCCAGGATGAACTTAAGGAATGTATCCCTCCTTTTGGTCTAGGATACACGCCCACTCCAATATCTCTGATCATGAAAGCTTGAGGCGTGAGAAAAGAAAGGCGGAAAGAGAAAAGCGTCCTTATGAATATCCTCCTCTCCAACCATATAGAAAAACCTTAAATGGTTACTTTGTAAGAAAAGTGGAAACTGAAGCCTATCTCATGTTCCCTGAGCCCTGGTTAGACCGGAATAGGAAAAGATGCCCTGGTTGGGAAATCTTTGAAGATGTCAGTCTTCTCAAAGAAAGAATGGAACAGGTTACCCTGGAGCCCCATAGCACTGCATATAGGACTGTCACTATTGAAAATACTTGGTCTATAGACCGAGATGATTATACCTTGGCCCTGCTAGATGATGATGGTCTAAGAGACAGTTTCCTGGGTATGATAGATGGAGGCACTTATTATAAAGAGCTCCCTGCTGAGTTTGAGCTTATTGCTGATAAGCCTCTGGAGAACTGGTATACCACGATCGGCACGCTCCTGACACCCGCAGATCTAGTGGACCGCTTTGGATATACTATCCCTATTCCTTCCCCTAGCCTTATGGATTGGTCATCTACCGATCCGCTACCTAAAGTTGAGGACCTCAAACCCCAGGTCCTCAATAATGTAATAAACCATGTGCAGTTTGCTTTTAATGATAATCTAAGTGTCTTTGCTTATTCCTTAGTTGCACCTACATTAAAAGACACATTAAATAATAATAATAATGATAATGAGTCATTTAATGAAATGGACCCAAAAGATAAAAAATATTTGTTTGAGCTTGTAAAGTCAGTTGAGCACCAAGAACAGAGCCATTCATCAGCAGCAACGGAAGACATGTCCACTGTCAATCTGGGGCTGGACAATGAAATCAAAGAAATCAAAATCGATAGCTACCTGCAAGGCTCTGAAAGGGTAGCCCTTATTAATCTCCTCAAAGAGTTCGTGGACATATTTGCCTGGTCCTACGAAGATATGCCGGGGCTGGACCCAACCATAGTCGAACACCGAATCCCCAAATATCCGGATGCTCGGCCAGTCAAGTAAAAGCTCCGCCGCATCAAGCCGAAATGGTCACTACAAGTTAAAGAAGAAATCATAAAGCAGCTGCGCTTCAACTTCATTCGGGTAGTTTAATACCCGATCTGGCTGTCCAACATAGTGACCGTTCCCAAGCCCAACGGGAAAGTCCGGATCTGTGTAGACTTCCGCGACCTCAACAAGGCGTCGCCCAAAGATGACTTCCCTCTACCCAATATTGATATTGTGGTAGACACCGTCACTGCTCACAAAGTCCGATCCTTCGTCGACGACATGCTGGGCTATAATCAAATCAAAATGGCAGCAGGGGACCAGGAGAAGACTTCATCTACTACTCCCCGGGGGACTTATTGTTATATTGTCATGCCATTTGGGCTGAAAAATGTCGGGGCTACTTATCAGAGGGCTGCCACCACCCTCTTCCATGACATGATTCACAAAGAAATGGAGGTCTATGTTGATGACATGATCGTGCATTCCAGCGACGCCAACGGTGCCCATATCAAAGACCTTCGAAATTTTTTCGAAACGTTAAGGAAGCACCAGATGATGCTTAACCCCACCAAATGCACATTTGGGGTTACCAAAGGCAAGGTCCTGGGATTCTTACTGACCGAGCAAGGCATCGAGATTGAGCCAGCAAAGATCAAAGACATCCTAGAGATGCCACAGCAAAAAACTCCAACCGAAGTCAAAGGCTTCCTAGGCCGATTGCAGTATATCAGCCGTTTCATCAGGCAGCTGACAACCACATGTGAGCCCCTCTTTAAACTTCTAAAAAAGAATACTGACCAAGTCTGGGACGAGAAGTGTCAGCTAGCCTTCGAAAAAATAAAAGCCTACCTTACCAATCCCCCTGTGCTAGCTCTACCCCATACACACAAACGTCTCCTCATATATTTAACCGTCACAAACACGTTAGTAGGGGCTATGCTCGCCCAAGAGAAGGAAAATTCCTACATTGAAAATGCTATATACTTCATAAGTAGGAAACTGCAAGGAAGCGAGCTAAACTATTTAACACTGGAGAAAAGCTGCACCGGCCTAGTCTGGGCCACTCAGAGGCTCAAGACCTATATCCAAGGAAGGTCCATCAAACTCATATCCAGAATGGACCCTATCAAGTACATCTTTGGCAAGCCATCACTGTCCAACCGACTGGCCAAGTGGTCCTTTCTTCTCAACGAGTTTGACGTAACCTATGTCACACTCAAGTCTATCAAAGGGAGCGTGATTGCAGACCACTTACCCGATCTACCCCTGAAGGCTGAAGATGCAACTGAGCCTGGCTTCCCAGATGAAGGTGTCCTGGAAATCACTGACCATGACGCCAGCTGGCAGATGTTCTTTGATAGAGCCGCAAACAAAAGAGGCTTTGGTATAGGAATCTTACTCATCGATCTGACTAATTCTCATACTCCGCTGGCTATAAGGTTGGAGTTCGAATGTTCAAATAATACGGCGGAATATGAAGCCTGTATTGCTGGCCTAGAAGAAGCTCTCCAAAGGGGAGCCAAAGATCTCGAAGTCTATGGAGACTCTGCTCTAATCATAAATCAAGTCGAAGGGAGATGGAAAACCCAAGATCCCTGGCTGCAGCTCTATCATGCCAAATTAACGGCACTTGCCGCCCGATTTGACTCTATCTCGTTCCACTATCTGCCACGAGATAGAAATCAATTCGCCGATGCCATAGCTACTCTCGCATCGCTAGTCCAGATTCCAGCAGAAACTAATGTTCAGCCATTCGTAGTCGAGGAAAAGGTCACTCCGGCATACTGTTTCAAAATTAATGCAGCCCCTGAAGCAGATCACGAGCCCTGGTACGCTGATATCTTAAATCTGCTTCAGAAAGGTATCTATCCTCCTGGCCTACACAAAAGAGGTAGAGTCTCCCTGTGAAGGTGGGCCTCCCAATTTGTACTCAGCGGTGGTAGCCTGTATAAGAGGCACTATCAAGGCCTCAACATATTATGTGTCGATCAGGCTAAAGCTGAGCAAATCATGAATCCGCTACATGGTGGTACCTGCGGGCCCCACATGAACGGTCGTATGCTGTCCAAGAAAATTATCCGATAAGGGTATTATTGGAGTACGCTCGAAACCAATTATATTCGGTGGGTGCGACATTGCGACAAATGCCAACGCTTTGAAAATCTGCAGCATGTGCCCCCACATGTCTTATATAACTCCACAGCCCCTGGCCCTTTTCAACATGGGGAATCGACGACATAGGCCAAATTCACCCGAAGGGATCCAATGGCCACGAATATATCCTGGTAGCCGTCGATTACTTTACAAAGTGGGTGGAAGCCTCTTCCTACAAAATTCTGAATGCCCGAAAGGTGCCCGAGTTCATCCGGGCCAACATCATATATCGCTACGGGGTACCTTTCGAGATAATCTCCGAGAACGGTTCACATTTTGTAGGGGACGTAAACCGTATACTCGACAAGTTCAAGATCCAAAGACATAAATCCTCCCCCTACCGGCCGCAAGCCAATGGTGCCGTTGAAGCAGCCAACAAAACGCTTGAAAATATCATCAGAAAAATGGCTGACACAGGAAGAGACTGGCCAGAAAAATTACCGCTAGCCCTCTGGGGCTATCGAACCTCAGTCTGCACACCAACTGGGGCTACCCCTTACTCTCTAGCATATGGCATAGAGGCGGTGCTGCCGATAGAAGTTGAAATTTCATCACTAAGAGTGATGATGGAATCTGACATAGCAGAAATTGACTAGGTCAAAGGGTGATTCGAAGAATTGGCCCTAATCGACGAACGACGCATGCTAGCCCTAGAGCACACCCGGGCATATCAAAGGCGCATCGCCTGGGCTTTCAATAAAAAAGTCAAAGGTCGCGACATCCAAGTCGGAGACCTCGTGCTTCGAGAAAAACCCCCTAGTTATGTCGATACTAGGGGAAAATGGAAGTTTCCCTGGATGGGACCATACATTGTTAAGGAGATCCGCTCAGGAGGTGCCGTGCTTCTCACAAACCAGGATGGAGAAGATCTAGTCCAGCCCTTCAACCTCGACAAACTCAAAAGGTACTATGTCTGAACTATTTTATCCAACAGTTGCTTCCCTTTCCAGCTCGCTAGGCTGAAAACCCGAAAGGGCGGCCTAGGAAAAAGTTAGAGCATAAAAAAAATAAAAAAAAACAATAAAAAGGAGAAATAAGGGCTCGCTAGGTTGAAAACCTTAAAGGGCAGCCTAGGCAAAAGTTAAAGCGAAAAAAAAATATAAAAAAAATGTATATATAAATCAGGAGAAAAAGGGAGAGGGAAGGCACTTTTAAAGTCCTTGGCATACTACCTCCAAGTCTTCATTGTACTAGAGGCTCGACTGACAGAAAAAAAGAAAACCATGACAGAAGCTCACAATAAGGCACTAAAATATAATATTATGAGTCCTAAGGTGCAACTTAGGAATATTCATTAAGACATTTAAATTATACATTGATTGCATGTACATATCTATCTATTGCCTGTACCCCCCTTGTTTTCCCGGAAACTATCCCTTATTTTTTGCAGCTTAAGCCCCAGAGTGGTCCATCAATGTCTGCGGCGTCCGCCCAGCTGGGCCCATATACTCCTCCTGCGAGGCGCAGAGGAAGCTCTATTCTCACCTGCGTGTGAGCCACCAAAAGTGTCTTCTTCTTCATCATCAGCGTCTCCGTTCTCCTGGGTAGCTGCATTGGTCGGACCGGCTCCATCATTTCTGAAAGCAGTACCCCATCCAGGCGGAGGAGGAGGGACAGCCTCCTCTGGTTCCCACGGATTATCCTGCCTACTCGCGATGCTCGGTAGAGGCTCATTGCCGCCACTCTAAAGGCGTGCCCATCCATGCGGGAGGAGGAGCAGCTACTTCTGGTTCCCATGGGTTATGCTGCCTACTAGCATTGCTAAATCTGCGGGATGCATTGATGGGACCCGCAGTATTTGGTCCAGGGGCTGTTCGGGCATCGAGACCATGTACCCGCCTGAACTCCGCCTCCAAAGCATGAGGAACGACTAACCCCGAACTGTCAATGTCCTCGCCTATCTCCATCAGGCGAGCATCTATCCCGTTAGTCACATGACGACCCACCAAGTTCCTCAGTCCGCGCCTGATAACGCGAGACGGCTCCTCGGCAGCTTCCATTATCCATGCCAGGTACCCATGGGACAGAAACATGTAATCAGAAAATGGATAGGCTACCTCCAGCCTCTAAGAATCCCGTTGCCACATACCCTGAATAGTGGCACCCAAGTCCTCGTCGGTATTCTCCACCTCCATATATATGGGACGAGTCGAGTCGGGAATCAGATGCTCTCTCCCAAATTGGCGCATGATCCGGTCCGGCCGATAAAAGGAGGTCCGCTCAATACCTAGCATGACTACTTGGCTATATTCAGCGGAATGCAGAAGAAAACGCCGGATCTGCCAATGATGAATTACCCAGATTATGTCCATGGAGCCCCTGCGGTAAAAATGATCAGCCCAATCAAATTCAGAGTAATTGGTCTGAGGAAGGTGGCCACGAACACCATAAAGCGCCGGGTCATATGGTGCTCCATGCGGTACGAGAGCCAGAACCGAAAGAAAATGCTCCTCCAGCCACATATGGAGCAGAATGGAGCTACCGGTAGGGAATAATTCTTCACCGCCATCAAAGGCATTCAGGCCCGCGAAGGTCTCCGCCAGAATCACCGGAAAAATATTCAACCAGCGATCTCGAGCCTGTAATGCAAGGTCAACGACCCACACATCAATGAATCCAGGTCGACCCACCAACAGATATCTCCCTACTAGACAAAGGAAAAGCGGCGTTAGCCTATGCCACATGTAATCTACATCATCCTCCAGATATTCTGTGAAGACCCCAGGGAGGACAGTTAAATTAAAGGTTTCTCCATTAAAGAAACCTGGAGTAGCCTAGCGGGTAGTGTGAAATAGCTCCCGGATGGCCATGTATGGGCGCCTCCTGTAGGCCGACATTGCGATCAGGCGAGAAGGTGCCACCCCCAGCATTGCACAGAATTCTTCAAATGTGGGGCACATCTCATTCATGCCAAAATTAAAAAAGATAGTCTTGAGGAGACCAAAACCTGGAGGCTCCTCTCAACATGTCCCAATTTATGATAACGTTCCTCCAGGACAATAGGCACCTGAATCCAAAGATATGATAAAACCAATCCCGCTCATCTGATCGCAAGGAGAGAATCCAGAAATCCAAGGCATTGTCATAAATTTCAATTTCCAAAGCCGTGTGAATATGTGCGGCCATTTATGAAAGAGATGCAAAGGATTAATAGGCAAGAAGAGCAACGGCTGAGCAAGAGGAAGCTTACAAGATCGTGAGTCGAAAGAATTGATAAACTGATGAAGAAGCATGCTGGTCTCCGTTCCCTTTTATACCAAAAATCTGAGAAACAGACAATTCCGAACAACAGTGCCAAACAGTGGCTGAACAAAATGGCACAGGAAGGGAACTGGGCGCCACCCATGTTACTTCCTGGCTTGGCGCCCAAACTATGCATGGGTGGCGCCAGCAATAGTTTTTCCAGCCTCCCTGATTAGCCTGGTATCCTAGTTTTCTGCCCGACCGTTAACTGCTGTTGTGTCTGATCGCAAGGAAAGTGAGAAACCTATAAAGAAAGGCTATGGCCACGGGCTTAACAGCCATAACACGCCGAGGAAACAAGGGAAGGCAGCGGTCTTTCCATTCCCGCATCATCAGAAATACCCGCTCCAATCTGAAGGTGTATTCTTTTAAGATCCGTTTCAGAAATGCAGCGTGCCATTACCCTTAGAAATTGGTATAGTTTTATTTTCTGTGTGTATCTTGAGTCTGCATTTTATTTTTATGCATCATATAGAATTATATTTCATTACATAATAAATGTCTGTACAGATTCTGGAATAAAAAAAAATAAATAAAAAGAGAAGAAACTAATGTGTGCAGGAAAAGGAGCTAATAATTAAAGGACGCTCGGCCCCTATCAAAACCAGCTCCCATCACTAGAGGGCCGGTCCCGCTGCCAAGTCTGTGACCTCTACCCCTCACCCGGGGACGAGATGACCCGCCAGTCCCATCTTTGTCATCATCACGGCGCCTGATCTGCCGCATGACATCATTACCTACCTCGGCAAGAAAAGTCATCCATGAGCCGCTGGTAATGTTTGTTAATTCTGACAAAACCCCACAACAGCCTTTTATACGTAGACACTTTAACCTGACAAAATAGAGGGTGTTGCAACAAAAAAGGAAAAGCATTAGTCCAAGAAAAAAAGAAAGTGATATAAAAAAAAGGGATGATGCTGAAAAAAAAAATGTGTGAGTGGCGACATATATACCGTGCGAGCATGATCAGGGACACGGTACTCCTCGGGAATGTCCGTATCAGGCAAGACTTCTTCTATCAGTCTCCCGTCTCGCCGATATCGGAAGGTAGAAAAGGCGTCGTCGGGCATGGAAAACTTTGATTGCAAATCATGAGCTGGGCGAGAGGACCATGGCCTATCACAAGCAACAGAGGTGTGCCTGGGAATCACAGGGGCAAGAGGAGCAGGATGGAGCATCGTCGTCAAAAACTCCTCATAAGCCATGATTGGATAATCACTTGGGGGGGGAATGATAAATCTTGACAAGTAAAGATACATGTTCGGTAAAAGATCTGGGACGATCACCCAAGGGGGAGGTGCAGGAGGTACCACTGGAGCTGTCGAATATAAGACGTGTTGGCAATTCACTCGCTCGCCCATATACAAAGAATCGTTCATAATCGACACCATGAGAATCCTGCATCGGCTCAGTGTCAAGGTGACCTCATATGGCCCCACTAGATTCTACCTGGGGATCAAATGTACAGATCCTGAGGTCGAACTGGCTATCTAGGCCTGCAGCCCGAGATAATCAAGAAAATGGCCGCCTTTATCCATTTTCTTTCAGTTCGCATTTACAAACTTAGCCAAATATGGTGGTCCGTAAACGCTACCGTATAATGGGCCTGGTGTAAAGTCGAAGGAAAAATAAGCCCATACCTCCAAAAAAAAAAAAAAAGGGAGAGAACAAAAGTCAACTATAAAAAATAAAAAAAATGATGATAATGATGATAAAAAAAATTGAATTAAAAAATGTTGACAAAAGAAGAAAAATAAAGGTGGAAAGAAGAGAAGTATACCTCCCAAGCAGGAGCAAAGCCAGTCATGACCCGGGAATTGTTCCGGCTCGTCCTATCCATGGAGACATAAAGCTCGGTCAGGCCTGCCTGCCCCCAATCGTAATCAATCACATGGTCCAGATCCCGGAGGCAGCCTAGGATGGAAACTCTCAGAGAAGTGGAGGAATTGGTAAAAAGCGTCATCCCCAGAAAGAAAAATAGAAAGGCTCTAGCAACGCGAGCTACAGTGATGCTATCCCCGGCATCGACTTTCCCAGCGTTCGCTAAAGGCCATCTCTTCACGTTGCCAATCGTAATCTCATCCACAGTCTTATATTCGGGCTCAAAGCCTAGGAGATCCTCCACCACGTCATGATGTTGACGGAGAGTATAATCTAGTGCCAAGGTCAGGCCGATACTGGTAGGAATGACCGTGATAGCGGCGAAATCACACGGGGTCATAGTAGCTTCTCCCCAGCTGAAGTGAAAGGTGTGGGTCGTGTCCCACCAGTAGTTCCGCAACACATCAAAAATCGCCATGTAACTGCGGAAGGGACAGAACGCCCGTATGAACACCCCGAAGCCCGTCTTCTCCACTAGAACCTGGGCCGGTTCAGTCATTGACTGAAAAATGTCCAATACCATATCACAGCTTGCGCGGACCCTAGTCAAGATGTTGCGCTCCTGAAGAAAAAAAAGGGGAAGAAGGAAAGCTAAGTCTACTATCTCTATTTTCCTTGTAAAATAAAATAAAATGAAATGAAAAAAAAATGATGAATGAATAAGGAATAAATAATAGTGATAAATAAATGGGGAGCATCTTACATGTATTGTACTTCATGAATCATAAAATTGCAGCATGTCAATTTCCTGTAATATATTTTAGTCAAAAAATAATAATAAAAGAAAAAATATAATAAAAAAAATGTGTGTATTTTTAAAGTATGAGTTGTATTCTTTTACACTCCCACAATAAATAAAAATGTATTTTTGTGCATCTAAGCATGTATCAAAATAGAAAATAAAATAAAATAAATATATAATAAAAAAATGTGTGCATATTTCAAAAGTATATGTTGTATTCTTTTCAAATAAAAATGCATTTTTATGAATTTAAATGTATCCTAGCCAGTAAAAAAAAGAAAAAAAAGAGAGATTATATGTGTTGTTTTACGTCTAAATGGTTATTTTTGCATCATAAGCATCCTAGAAATGCATTTTAAGCATATGTACTGCATTTTTGCATTTTTATATGCATGATAGAATAAAAAGAATGTTCATGCATTATGTTAGTAAGCATCCTATAATTTTTAGGCATCGTATTTACATCAAATAAAGTAGTACATGCATCCATCATTTGCATTTATTGTCCAATAAGCTGCATTGAGAGTACAATAAAAAAGAGAATAAAATGTCACCAATCATGAAAATAAGAATTCCCATGGCATTTATTATATTCATGCAGCATTATAATGCATGAGAAATAAATTTTAGGGCATAAAATATATCTGTTTTGTCCTGTATTTATCCGAAAATTTGCCCGAAAATGTTTTCGAAAAAATTTGAATTGTATTC
Organism: Codonopsis lanceolata; assembly: GCA_013146195.2. Lineage (NCBI taxonomy): Eukaryota > Viridiplantae > Streptophyta > Magnoliopsida > Asterales > Campanulaceae > Codonopsis > Codonopsis lanceolata. Next base: position 136,211,465 of record CM028378.1, on the reverse strand, counting down.
CGAAAAGTCCGTTTCATGAACATATCGCATGTAAAAATACATTTTAGCCTAAAACATGCATCATGTAGCCCAATTTGCATTAATAGTATAAATCATGTGCATAGTAAGGTCAAATAGTGACCACTAGTTCAATTGTGCATCGCAAAAATAAATTGTGTAAATTTCATGCATCGTTCCTAGGATTGCATCATTTTAGCTCATAAATTGCATGTATAAGCATTATAAGAAGTATATATATACTCAATAAATCCAAAACAATAAGGGGATTGAACAAATCGGAAAAATAGCCAAATGGGTTAATAGAAAATATACTTACATTGGGATTTTGAAGATTTTGAAACATGTTTGTGTCAATCTCGCACCAAGTTACCCCAGTCATCCTTTGAATAAAAATAATAAACATGATTTCGGGTCAAAGGAGGAAGTTCCTTTCTCTCTTCACCAGAATCTGGGTGCATTGGCGTTTTTCCTTTCCTAGATCTCGAGGAGGAAGCCATCTCTAAAGAAATAAAAAAAATTTGGCGGAAGAAAATTGAGAAAAGGAGAAGAAATGAAGAAAATAAGAAAATTTTTCTTCCTCCGTCGGCAATGGAGGCTGGGCAACTGAAGGAGAAAGAATGAAGGCTTCTGCCTTCATCCCGTGAAGAAAATAGGAGGAAAAGTGGATTTTTCACTTTTCCCCTCCAAACAACTCAAATTCAGCACTCAAGTCCTCGAGATTCCAAAGCTGCAAAGTGGCCCCTGAGACTTAATAGAAAGTTAACAAGAGTAATTTTGTTAACCATATTCGATGGCCATCCATCCAGAAGTAAGGAAAAAGTATATCCCCTGCAGTCCGCCGCCAAATAAGCAGAAAAGCCAGAAAATCGGTGGCAAAGAAAAGAAAAAGAAGAAAGAAAAAAAGAGAAGAAAAAAAAAAGAGATCTTCGGCTCAAAGAAATAAAGATTGCAGGAATATCAAAATCAACTGAATCAGCAGCAGCGGCCGAAAAGTACGAAAAGGTAAGACATGTAAAGTATTTCTATCCTATCTCCAATAAAAGGAAAAAAATAATAATAAAGAGAATTCTTTTTCAAAAGAGTTTTGTTTTTCAAAATAAAAGAAAAGCCTTTTCAAAAGGGTTTTGATTTTCAAATAAAAAAAACAAAAAAAGAGGAATATTTGAAAAAACAAAAAAAAAAAGAGAAAAAAGAGGAATATTTGAGAAAACAAAAAAAAAAGAGAGGAAGGGAAAAAGAACAATCTTTTTTGCCGTATCTGACGACAGATTTTTGTCGGTTTTATACATTTTTCGAAAAATTTGAAGAAAGTTTTCTTTGTCATGCTCGGCGACAGATTTTGATCGGTCGAGTGCAGTTTTCGGAGAATTTGAAAAGTTTTCTTATTGTGTCTGGAAACAAAGTATTGACTAGGCAGACACAATTTTTGAAAATGTCTCTTAACATATTTCGATAACAAGGTTTTGACCAGTTGAAATATGGTTTCCGAAAAACATTAAAATCTTCATAGCGTATTTGGCGGCCGTTTTCGACCGTTTGAATACGGATTTTCGAAAAACATAAAAATCTTTTTCCCGTTGTGTTCTTGAACGGTTTTTGACCCGAAAGACATGACATCCTCATTGGTTGTTCGGCTTGCTTGTTTTTGGGCTGAACTATGTTTGGTCTGATTTCCTTTATTAAGGAATACGTAGGCAGCCTACATTAGTAGGTCCAACCATCAGAGCATTTAATTTGATTATCTGCTTAAAAATTGCGATAACCTGCTATAACTGACAAAAAAAAAGTCTAGGATATGGAGGTTTGGTTTGCATTATAAACTGTTGCATTATAACTGCTACCTATTGTATCTCTCCCTTGTATTAATTGAACAAAATTGGAGAGTCTATTTCTTATCAACGATGTTCGTCTACTCAGTAAGCTGCGGGTTACCCATAGACTCCATCGTTGAGGGGCTCTGTAGACACCCCAATTTCGTACCCCTGGTATGTAACATGACATAAAATATCAAGACATGTTGAAACATTAACAAATGTCAAGTTACAGGGTTGAAAATGCAAAAGGACAAAGTAGGATGCGCAAAATAGTGAAGTGCAGGGGCTAAAGTGTCAAATTTGAAACCAATAAGCCTAGAGTGGCGCCACCCACATGATGTGTAGGAGTGGCGCCAGGAACATGCATGGGTGGCGCCAGGAAGGGTGCTACAGTGCACTCCAGATGCTACAGAGTTGCTACAGTTTGTCGTAATGTATCATTTCTCCCGTAGTCTATACAAGGCAGTGAAGCGTGAAGGAGGAAAATTTATTCCCCGATGAGTCCTCATCCCAGCCTATAAATAGAGGCTTCGGGGTCGACCTTCAAAACACCAATTCCTTCCTCAAGCTTTCCGCGTTCTCGTTACGCTGAAAGAACAGAAAGCCAAGTGAGACAGTGAGTGATCCACCCAAGGCCTCAAAACCCTGCCAAAACTCCTCCAAACATAAAACCCATCGATTAGAGTGAGCCTTAGCCCCTCAGCTAGGTTTCAACCTTACTTCCCCGGTCTAAAAATCGTGGAAAGAGCAGTTGCTCTGCCCGATCTAAAAGGTCAAAACCACCCCATATAAGTCGTCATTCTGCCCGAGTGAGTGAGCCAAAACAACCATAAATAAGTCGTCATTCTGCCTGAGTGAGCGAGCCAAACACACCAGAAATAAGTAGTCATTCTGCCCAAATCACAACAACAACAACAACAACAACAAAAGACTCCCTTTCCCTGAAGGACAGAGCGAGCACACCCCGCTCTAAAAGGTAATAGCCTTTAACGGCGTTTTATTTAATTTACAAAGTTGTTATTTAAAATCCGGCCCAATGTAGCAATTATAAGCCGTTGTGCTGCCCGAATATAGTTAGAAAATATTATATAAAAGAGCCGTTATAATGGCCAAATATTTTTAAATATATTTGTAATTATTGTAAGGAAATGGCTGCAGGTCCGTAAATAATGTAGCCACGGATGTGTTTGCTTTTATTTTCCTGTGTTTAAATGCTTTGTTTATTTGCTAAATAAATATAACAATAAGCATACTTTAGCCAAAAATCATTTTTGAGACCGAAAGGACGAGTTGGGTGCCTAGCACCTTCCTAACTCGTAACTTAGCCTCCGAACCCGTTTTCATAAATCTCTGGTTTTTCTTTTTTCTTTTTTCTGTTTTGCTTTATATTTGCCTTAAAATAAAGATGGCGACTCTAAAACTTTTTGGATCCAGTGGGGCCTCGCAACACTCCTTTCTTGCACTTTTCTGTTTTCCCCTTAAAAAGGGAAAATGGGAATGAAAGGGTGGTGTATTCCCATATCCTAGTATCCCCTAAACAAGGGATAACTTAATGCGGGAAACCCAAAGCTCCCATAGTGATCCGAAATGGGCCATAAGGCTATTTTTATAAAATCCATAGTGGGGGCATCGCAACATCCTTTTTTGCACTTTTTCGTTTTCCCCTAAAAAAGGGAAAATGGGAATGAAAGGGTGATGCATTCCCATATCCTGGTATCCCCTAAAAAAGGGATAACTTGATGCGAGAAACCAAAAGTTCCCATATTGGATCAAAAATCCACTAAAGTCAACCGAGAAGCATTCCAACGCGTTATTTTAGATAGCACTGCTATCGCACTTTTCATTTCGTTTTCCCCTAAACAAGGGATGATGGAATGAGAGCAGTGGTGTCCCGCATCCGCACATACGCGCACCCCTATCCAAGGGCGCGCGGGGCGCGGGCGCACGCTGGGCAACCCATACCATGTATTGTGACAACACCAGTGCCATAAGTATAGCAAAAAATCATGTTTAACACTCTAGAACTAAGCACATTGATATAAGACACCATTTTATTAGAGACTTGGTTGAACAGGGTATTATTTGCATTGAACATGTGGGAACTGAATATCAATTGGCTGATATTTTCACTAAGAGTCTAGATTTTGAGAGATTTATAAATCTTAGGAAATCTCTCGGTATGTGTGCCATATAACCCTTCATGCCATATAACCCTTCACTTAATAAAAAATTTTTTAGGCATCTTGCATTGAGTTTTAGGGGGGTACACTAGTGTCATTTGTGATGTCTTAGTACCTTTGTTTACTGTTCTGGATTATCATTCAACATCTGTTGTGATTTCATTGTTCTGATTCTCCTCACTCTCTCCCAAAAATGTTATTTCAATTGAAAAATCTTAAGTCCACAAAGGAAAGAACTACCTTTTGAAATTTAGGGATGCAACTATTTATCTTGGTACTATAGAACTTAGGTTCTCATGGGTTGATATTGAGAAAATTGACTCCCCTTAATAGAAAATGTGTGAAAGCTACCTAACAGAAAAGAGCTACATATGAACAAGGTTGTGGCACCTTTCTTTTGAGACTATGAATCCTTGGATTTCATGGGTTGATCAAAATGTAAAGTGGCTTCCCTTGGTAAATAGTGTGAAAGGTTCCTAGTGGCATGTTGTGAATATGCTTGAAATAAAGTAAAGCTATTCTCCTAGGTAAGTAAAGTACCTATGGTTTTTGTGGGAGTTGAGTGCTGTTTTGGTGAACAAAAGATGAGAAATTGTACATAAAATCACAACTTTGGCGAATGATCTTCCAATGCAGCTACATTGGGAACTACATTCAGATGATCTAGACATTTATCACATGTGTGTGACTGCATTGTTTTTATGTTCTTGCCATTTGATAGGCATAATTTCTAGGTCATAATCAATTTTTGATCATATCAGCCTATTGATCTTTTGTTCCTATCTCAGATGAGTGCAATCTATATACCAATGTACTCCATGTTGCAATTTATGTGGTTGTCTAATCTGTGTAGTGTTCATGTGTTCTTGATCCAGATTATGCTTACTGATTGTTAGGTTAGTGGTGTGACAATTTTGGTTAGTTAAGTGTTGTGTTTGTTCAAAATCCTTGCTAATTTTAAAATTCAATGATTCAAATATGAGATTGGTTGTTATTCCGTCTCTCTTAACTCTCCACCTATTTCTCATGACAAAATCAGATTTTCTATCTCTCTCTTAAATGTGATTTGGTCAATATTTGATTTATCATCAAATTCAAAAATTTGGTTAGTTGTATTATCTAGTCCCCTCTTATTCCCTTATCATTAGTGACAAACGGCTAATTGCAATTAGTGGCAGCTATTAGTGTGGTTTTTCAGGTGGCTGGAATTTATCTCCTTCAGAAACATCACTTATTCTTCAATTCCATAGAAGTGTGCTGCCGAAGATTGCCTTCTCCGAAATCCTTCTTCATTCTCCTCTCTCTGATTCTCTCATCGATATTCCCATGGCTTCGTCATCCTCATCTGTATCTAAGAGTTCTGAGCAAAATCCCTCAGTTGATGTAGCTTCCAATGAAGCTACATCGACCCCAATCTCTTCTCCTAAAAATCCCGAATCCGCAATAGAGGTTGCCCAGCCTCTTCCGGAACCCCTTACTGTTATTCTTCCAGGAGAGAAGGGAAATTCCATCGATGTGGATAATCCTGTTGACTTATCTGGGTTGCCCCAAATTGGGAACCCTAGCACAAGACGGTCAAAGAGACTGAGAGGTATTCCTACTAATTACGAGAATCCAAGTGAGGAGGACATTGCAAGTGCGAAGAAACACAAGGTATCTCTTGGAAAATTTGAAGAACCCTTGCCCGTTGATAGTGATTCAGACGACAAAGATTTTGAAGCTGAAACAAGGCCTATTCCAAACCAGTCTCTTCAACCTCTGTTCCAGCTGTCGAAGATGTGGCTGACGAGGACTACCCGATTCCTTCACCTCGGGTTGTCTTCCAAACCGATTCCCCAACAAATTTCAAGGAATCTTCAGATGATGGTTCTGGTTCACCTTCGACATCCAATGCCAACATTAGCTTTTCTGATGAACAACGTACTCTGGCCGATTTCCTGGTCGAAATGAAGTCTGCTTCTACCCAACAGTTTCCTCAATCTTCACCACCTCCAGTTAAAAATTTGGCTCAACCATCAAGCTCTTCCGAGTTTGATGATAGTTCAGACAAGGATTTTGTCAGTAAGGAAGCACCCCCAGCTGATTTTGATGAGAGCGAAGAGGCTCCTATTTGTTTTACTAGAAGTCGAGCATCAACTGCCAATGTAGCTACCAATGTAGCTACATCCAGAGCTACAAAGGTCTCTCTGCCTCCTCTTCTGCTATTATTGGTAAACCTTTCTCTGCAAAATTCCTTTCCAAAGCTGCTTCAATTAGGTATAATACATCTAGAAAAATAGTTGATGAAAGATTTATTCCCTCTGATGAACTAACTAAACATAATTTGACTCAATTCTTCATAGATATAGGTCTTTTAGGCACTCTCTCTTCTGCCACACCTTACTTTAGAGATCTCATTTATGAGTTTTATGCAAATCTTGAGAAGAAAATTTCTTCTGTGTCTGATCCCAAGTTTGAAAAAGTCTTTGTTCGTGGCAAATGGTACATGTTTTCCTCCTCCCTCATCAATAAATTGTTCAACACTCTTGAAATTGGCCCTTTTTCTATGACATCTGATCTGAATATGTGTGCACTTGAACTCACTGAGGGTATTTTGCATAAATGGACTGGGAAAGGATCTAATATAAGCACCTCTCAACTGTCTTCTCTGTATGCCCTTATGCACAAAATATGTTGTGCAAACTGGGCCCCAACAACAAACACCAACACTTTAACAGAAGAACATGGAAAAGTGTTGTATCAAATAGGAACCAGCAAACCCTTTGATTTTGGGGATTTTTTCTTCAGGAAAATCACTTCTCTTGCTGAATCTGAAGGTGATAAAAGGTCCCTTATCTTTCCTTCTTTGATCTACAAAATCCTAGTATCTCAGGGATTTACTCCAGCTGCTGGAACAAGGCTTACTCCTGTCCTTGAGCCTCTTCATATTTCTGCTAAAGTCCTGAAAGGGGACAGGATTGTTAATCTGCCCTTAGCCTATCCCTATCTCCCTGTCTCTTCAGATCCCTATCCTTGTGTTCCTAGTCCATCAACATCTGAACCCTCTTCCCAAGCTATTCTCAATGTTACTGGCAATGCAGCTACATCAGCTGCTTCATCATTGCTTATCTCTGCTGAACCCTCTGCTCCTATCTCTGTTGCATTCATTACTGCTCAGCTGGCTATGGTTAATTCACAATTAGCCATACTGTCTTCTCAAACCTCTCTCCTCCAGTCCTTGGCGGCTCAGTATTCCTCTTGTCTAGCTTTACATTCTGGCCAAATAGGGGGTGATGCGACTCCAAGTGTTCCTACTTCAAGTGGTCCTGCTACTACTACTGCTCATGCTCCTGAGGTTGCTGCTCAGGATGTCTCTGAACCTGCTGTTGCTGAAGAAGACTGATGGAGTTGTTTGCTTGTTGGTTTCTTATGTAATCAAAACAACATTGTTTGTTTTTCTCTTGGTTTGTAAAAGTACTTTAACTGCTTGGTTTGTCATGTAACCCTCATAACTACTTCTGCTTGGTTTGGTTTGTGGATATTTCATACAGTTTTGATTACCTATTATTTATATATGCTACTTATATTTAGGGGGTGTTTTTTTGGATATGTCTCTCTAATAAATGTAGGTTGAAGTATGTGTTGATAATGGCAACACTTGTCATTGTATTTGACCAGAAATGCTCAACAAAGGGGGTGATTGTAAGGGTAAAATATGTCATGCCTATTTTAGTTCTTGTTTCCCTTTTTATGGTAAAATTCAATTTTTTTAAAGGAAAGCAGGGCGGCACCTGCGAGAATTTATTAAAAATAAATGAAGGTACAAACTTGTGAGAACCCAAACCCCATTTCATGTTTGTCATCATTATAACATGTTTACAATAGATCTTGACATGTTAGAGACTTCATTTCATTCATATCATGTTGGCATTGAGTTGGTTGAGATCATAATAGAGTAATGGTCTTCCATGCGTTGCATGCCATGTCGTTGTTGTTTCGGGTGTTCGTATTAACGTGTTAGCACCTTAATAAGTCTCATGAGAGTCTTAATACCTTGCATATAAGATTTACAATGTTCACCTTAGTTGTTGTGTGCTTGGTTGGAAGTTTAGAAGCTTCGTTGCTTCGTTTGTGTTTTGATGTTGTACATCATTGCTTGTATTGCCTTCATTTCGTCTCGAAAGAAGTTCGGTTGAGTTGTAGGCCTTGTATACAAGCCATAACCTTGATTAAACAAGCCTAATACATGTTCATTCTATCCTAGATTAAGTTGGGATTGATTCGTGTTTGATTCATTGGCCGTTTGTCGAGTGGTTCCAGCCATGTTTTAACATGTTTCGGATGTGTTTCAGGTGTGTTTCCGACTTGTTTTGGGTTTGGTTACACCTTAGGATTGTTGCCCATGAGTTTGGGATCATTTAGGACATGTTTAGGACATGTTTAAGGTCTGTACCTCGCGGTCGCATTGGGTTTTTGGAGGTTGGCTCGCATGAGATGCTGAGAGCAAGTGAAAATGAGCAGGCTTGCCCAACAGACCCTTGCGGTCGCATGGTTCAAGGGGGATGCGACCGTATCCTCCAGTTTTCAGCATTTTGGCTTTTTGAGTGGATTTTGGCTATTGACTCTTGAACCCTTGGCCCTTGGACGTCCATTGTGACTCAAAGTCACCTTTGTTGACTTACTTTCAACCCTTGTGAACCCTTGGATCTTCCTTATCAATGGTCTTCATGCCTTAGCCAAAAGAAAGCCTCTTAACTCACATCACTTGGATTAGGGACTTCTTGGGAAGTATATAAACACAGAATGCAGCCTTTCCAGCCATTTGTGTTCACCTTAAACCAGAGAATCAAAGACTCAAGCTCAAAATTCGTCCATGGAGGAAACCCTAGGTTGAAGGACCATTTCCCAGAGTTCCGGTGGTCCGATCGGCGAACCGAGACCGCCAAATCGAAGCCCTTGATCTTCTCTACAAGAATTTTTGCTTTGTTCACCCCTTCATCCATTAATCATAGGACTAAGGTGAGTGACAATTCCCTGAGATTTCCATGTTTAATAAAATAACATGACCCCTTCATTATAGTTGTTTTAATGTTGATTGTGAACATCTTTTATGAAGACAAAACCCTCAATTCAACATATAAAATATGAGTATGATTTTATGAAATCTCTATGAAGTTATGATTTTGACATTTTGTAAAACATGAATGTTGCTTATAATGAGCTTGGGAATAACTCTTGTGAAAGAATTCGGTTCAATTCAAGGTTTAAAAAAATCACCGAAACTAGGGTTTCAAACTCGGGATTGTGTTTAAGGCTAGTTTAAGAACATGAACGGCTTAGTTATCAAGTTCTAAATGAACGGAGAACTTAGAAAAGGGCAATGTGATACATATAGTATCAATGCTCTACTTGGTTGAATTTTAGTAAAACTTACCGGAGTTGAATTTAGGGAGTTATCGAACAATAACGACTCCACAATCAATCCCTATGACGAATGTAGTTCGTTAGACTAATGAATTAGCTTACGATACTTTGAGATGGATTGATGAGTATGCCTTGATGTATGTGTGCTTGTAAGACTCAATCGAGTTCTTATGCGGTTTATGTGATCGTTTGAAGTAAATGCATGATTGAGAGCATGTTGTAGAATAGTGTATCTATTTGACATGTTGAATTCGCTCTTGTCGAATTCTTGTTTGATTCCTTAAATGAGTAAACAACTACTTTTTGAATAAGTTCGCTCTTGTCGAACTTGTTCCTTATTTGAGATTATATGATGAGTAAACATCTACTTGGCATTGCATTAGTCCAGCTGGCATATTTGATTGAGTTGTTGGTGTGACAACGCATCGGCGTCACGAGTTATGGGACTCGTGATAGTGATGGGTTGTTATACCGGGTTTTTATCACACACGCCTCCACTGTTGGCCACAGTGGGGAAGTAGCACCTTTGCTGTAACCAAAAGAGCACATTGGAAAGTCTAAGTACCAAGGAGAGAGCTTGGTACTCGAGAAGAGAACTCGGTACTTTGATACACTAATCACGGGTATCATTGGCACGAATGTTAACCCTGTGTATTGCAGGAGCTACGTAGCGGCACCGGTTCCATAACATATCCTCCTTATATGTGATTTACTTTATAGCACTTATGTGAAACAATGTGCTACCATGGATATGTGATTTAAGTGTTTATTAAATGAATGCTTTGAGTGACTTGATATTAAAGATGATATCTTGCTATGTATGTTGCATAATACCATGACATGCATAATTGTTAACTCACAAAGTCTTTATGACTTACCCTCTCCCTTTTACTGCTTTAGATCCGAGCCGTTCAGGTACCGCTCGTTGAGGTGTAGCAGGATTCTCGCTTGTCCGTGATGGCACGCGACGAGGTTGTGGTTTGTAGATGTCCTTATTTTGTTCTCTTTTGTAAGGACGTTGGGTTGAGCAAGTAATTTAGACTTCGCTTGGGAACTTTGTTTATTTGGATTTATGTCTCTACTTGTAGTTCATGTATCCTATTTTTGAGTGCCGGCGCATGTACGCCGAGCCTTGTATAGCTGTAGTATGGTTGACCTGTTTTAAATCTTCCGCTGGGCATTACTTTAGCTCTTATTTAATTATGTTGTTCTCCGGCATGTTGTAGCCGTTGAGGTATATTTGCATGAACTGTGTAGTGTTGGGTTTCGGTAGTAAAGTCGCCGATGATTTGATATACTTGTCTTAAATTGCTATATCAGGTTTAAAAAGTTTTAAAAATTTCCGGCCTTTTGGTGCCGAGTCGCGCTTCATCTAAAATGTTGTGTCACGTCGTTTTCTAATTGAGACTTTGCATGTATTGTTGTCATATTTGGACGACTTGACTTGTGATTCCATCTCGGGGTCCGGGTCGGGTCGTCACAAAACTTGAGAGGGACAACCAGCCTTACCCTTTGTACGGGGGGACAGAGGAGCCTGACCTTAAAAAAGAATAACAACAAAGGGAAAGGGATTAAGAAATCCTAATGTAAGGAGTGTTACATGCATCAAGAAAAATAATCCCTCTAATAGCGCTAGGAATTTCCCGCAAATCCAGGAAAATGGAGTCAGAGCGAGATTCACACACCAGATTAGCGAAACTGTCAGCGGCTTTGTTGGCTTCTCTGAAGCAATGAGAAAAAGAAAAACTCATCTCTTCCTGGCATCTGGAAATGTAGCGATTAACATAGGAATGAGCCCAAGGAAGTTTGTGTCCTTTAGAAAAACAATCGAAAATTACCTTCGAATCAGTCTCTATAATTGCATTATAATGGCCATGCTCATAAAGCCATCGAACTCCAAAGTGAAGGGCTCTAATTTCAGCCTCCATATTAGAACACACATCATAGAATTGCGAGTAGGCAAAAATGCAACGACCGTCAGAATCACGTACTATGCCACCACCTCCACTAAGGCCTGGATTACCGCGACTGGCTCCATCGGAGTTGAGTTTAACACAACCATGAGGAGGGTTACTCCAAGCAACATGCTGAACTGATACTTTCCTTTTATACCCATACGAAATTCGAGCACAACTCGAAGAATCTGAAAAATAATAGTTGGCCGTAGAGAGAAAGAGCTTGAGGTCTGCCATGATATTCTTAATAATCACATCTTTGGGCATCCTGAGATTATCAAAAGAGGCCGTATTTTGAAAGTTCCAAATATGCCACAAAGTAATCGATGGAAGAAGGATAAAAGGAAGCGATTTGCGATGCATCCACCAAGAAAAGCACTTTTGCTGAATATTGCCGGGCTGAACTGGAACCTCAAAGAGAGTGTGGAGAGCCAACCAAATATCAGAGGCTGTTTTGCTGAGTAAAAAGACATGTTTGAAAGATTCCCCATGACCTTCATCACAGCAATAGCATTTAGAAGCCAAGGAGATGCCTTTTCTGCAAATAACTTCATCAATAGGGAGTTTGTGAACAAAAAGCCTCCACATGAAGAGACTGATGTGACGCGGCTGCGCTGCATGCCAAATAAAGGAAGCAGATAGAGAAGTTGGACAGACGTCTCTAATCAAAGCGAACACTGAAGAGAGGGAGAAACTTCCTGAAGAAGTGGCAGTCCAGAAAGGGCAATCTTCAGAATCGCTAAGAGAGATCGATTGATCTTCGAGCAAGTTCCAAAGCACTGAGGGCAGCTGTGATCTAGACTCCCGGTTAGGGGCTAAACAAAGGATCTCGTGAACCTTTTTAATAGAGCAGTCTGGCGGCTTTTGCAGCTGGAAGTTATGGATCCATTTATCATACCAGGGCGAGCAAAGACCATTACCAATAACCCAGAAAATCCGAGGCTCAGCGATGTCACGAGCCTTCAGCATCCGATTCCAGACATGAGACCCCTTTTTCAAAACTTGCGAAGGATGGGTGGTTGAACAGTACCGAGCCTGAAGGAAAGAAGACCATAGATTGAATGTGGTGTGGAAACGTCACCAGAGTTTAACTCCAAATGCCTGGATGATATCTGCCATACTATGGATGCCAATCCCGCCCTAAAGAGCTGGTCTGCAACAGTTCTTCCAAGAAATCCAATGGGCTTTATACTTCCCGTCTACCTGACCCCAAAAGAAATTAGAGCACATACGGTCTATCAAAGAACTAACAGATGCCGGAGGATCAATGGTAGCAAACTGGTAACTTATCATGGAGTGGAGCATGTGATTTATGAGGGTAATACGGCCAGCTTTGTTAAGGAAATTCCCAGCCCATAAAGAAATGTGATGCTGCATTTTGCTTAAGAGGCCATAAAAAAAATGACGTTTTTTCCGACCAAAATACAACGGGCAACCAAGGTACGTAATGGGAAGTTGGCCTGATCTGAAACCCAGGATGTCAGTGAGCGAAGTGACCTTAGCAACATCAGTTGAAGGAGCCACATAGAAGGAACTTTTCGAAGAATTTACTAACTGGCCAGAGACTTGTTCGTAATGATCAATCACAACTTTATGTTGCTCTAGAGAATTTTTACTGCTGTTGCAAAAAATGAGAATGTCATCCGCAAAAGCCAAGTGAGATATGATTGGGCAGCCACTAATAGAAGAGTAGATGGAATGAGAGACTTGTTGCTGTAGAATGTTAAGGCTCCTACTGAAGTAATCTGCAGATATGATAAATAAGCTTGGGGAGAGGGGGTCTCCTTGACGGAGGCCACAGGAAGAGGACAAATAACCAGTAGGACTCCCATTAATAATAATCGAAAACCAATTTTCTGAAATTAGCTGCCAAATAATGTCAAGAAAAACTTCGCTAAAGCCAAACTTGCGCATCACAGAGATAAGGAACAACCATGATACCCTGTCGAAGGCCTTGGCCATGTCAAGCTTAATTGCAACATTGGAACCAGTGACTCGTTTGCCCAGAAAACCCATTAATTCTTGAGCTAATAAATTATTGTCATGAATAGTACGCCCTTTGGTGAATGCACTTTGATTGGCGGAGATGATGAAAGGTAAAATGGGAGCAAGTCGAGAAGCAATGACCTTAGAAATAACCTTGTTACAAAAATTACATAGGCTTATTGGACGGAGATCCTTGAAGGAAGAAGGCTTTTCAACCTTTGGGATAGCCACAATAAGATTACTAGACCAAGCTCTCGGAAGGGAGAAACCTGAAAAGAACTCGAGAATTGCTTCGCATAGGTCTTCCCCGATAATATCCCAGCAAAAGGTGTAAAATTTGCCATTGAATCCATCAGGCCCAGCCGCACTCTCTCCACTTAATTGAAAAACAGCTTGTTTGATCTCCGATGCAGACGGAGGAGATGATAGGGAGGAATTCCATTCGTCCGTGATGAGGTGGGGAATAACATTGGCATTGAGAGATGACTAAATGAGACCATCAGAAATAAGTTGATCTAAAAAATAGTGGACTTCTCCTTGTTTGATATCCTGATCAGTTTCAAGCAAATTACCCGACATATCATGTATGGAATGAATAAACAGTCGCCTTTGATGTTGCTTAACCGAAGCATGAAAAAGCTTCGTATTTCCTTGTCCCTCTTTTAGCCATTTGATTTTCGATTTTTGCTTCCAATAATTTTCCTCTTGAGTAAGAAGGGATCGCAAATTGGCATGAGCTTCCATAAGGGCCTCCCTATTATCAGGAGAGGCATTAAGATCAAAAAATAATTCCTTTTCAAGCACGTCTTCCTCAGCCTTGTGAATGTTTGAGAAAAGATTGCCAAAAACATTCTTGTTCCATAACTTTAAGGCATCTTTAACAAGTTTGAGCTTTCGAGAAAAACAAACCATAGGACGACCATGAATATTACAATTCCGGGCAGAAAAAACCGTATCTTTAAACGTTGCATGACTAGTCCAAATATTAAGAAAGCGAAAAGTTGAAGGACCCCGAGTAGCCTGACTAGAGATGGTTGTAAGGAGAGGGGAATGATCAGAACAAGTGCGATTTAGATGCTGAATAGATGTCACTGGAAATTTGTCCAACCAAGCCGTGTTGCATAAAACATGGTCAATTCGTTCGTGAATAGTAGCAGTTCCTTCCCTTTTATTCCACCATGTAAAATCGCTACCTGAATACCCAAGATCAGAAAGACCCTTGCTGCCAAATAGGCGTGAAAATCCAAAGCACCAAGACGGTCCCAGCCCACTCCTCCAGATTTTTCAGTAGGATGGAGGATAATATTGAAATTGCCCCCCACTATCCAAGGGGTGTTAGAATAAGAAGAGCTGATGTTGATCAAGTCATCCCAGAGAATTTTCCGATCATCAATATTACACTTAGCGTAAACACATGTGAGGAGAGCGTGAGTAGGCCAAGTAAAATGCTGAATCTGAAGGGTAACTTGCTGAGTAGAATCATTAATCAAATGACAAGTAAAAGAAGATTTAACAAAAATCCAAATAGAATTGAGAGAGTTCGACGCAGAGAACCTGAAACGAAGACGGCGAGTAATGAGGCTGACTTTTTCCAAATCCAGCATTGGTTCAAAAACAGCAACAATAGAGATATTGTGTAGACGAACAAGGTGCTTTAAGCGGCTAACTGAAGGGTCGTTTCCTATACCCCGTATATTCCAAAAAAGGGTTTTAATATCCATAAAAATTAGATTGAAGAGCTTTGTGATGGCTTGGAAGCCTGAGATCGGGTGAGTCTATCAGAAGGAGGAATAGGAGGTTTTTGCTTGAGTTTGTTTGAAATCGAGGCAGTCTCAATATTGAGTGCGTTAAGAGAAGTGTTATCTTTATCCTCCGTTTGCAGAACATCAAGAACAGCAAATCTGTTGCGAGAGGTGGGAAGAGGGGGCAGACCAGCTTTGGAAACTTTGTCAACAGGCGGGATAGATTCACTGGGAGGGACAAAAGTTTCATGGGCGTTAACAGGAAGGGTTTCACAATGAGCAGTAGGATCAATATGGGGAGTCTCTGAATCGAGAATAGGAGGATCTAGAGAGGCATTTAAAGTAGTGTTAGAGGCCTCCACCGTATTGGCATTGGGCATTGGAGGAGTTGGATCACTCGACATAAGGGGCTCTTTAACATTAGAAGGCTGGGCAGGCATAGGGTTTGCATGGGAAGGCTGCATGTCGAGGTTGTTACTTTGTTTTTTTGGAGCCCACCGTTGGCGGGACTGTTGGGGTTTAGGGTGAGTTTGAGGCTGAGGAATCTCAGAATTGTTCAAATCGGGATGTTTAACCTTGTAGATAAGTTCATGATGACCTTGATGGAAACAGTGGGAGCAATAGGCTGGTTTGTTTTCAGCCTCTATGGGTTGCTAAAAACTAGGGTAATCATTGCCACAGTCGACCCAAACACGGGTGGGACAAGGGTGGAGAAGATCGATCTCAACACATATTCGAGCAACGCTGGGACGAGAAAGATTGCTTGTTGGCTGATCAATCATTAGGGGCTTACCAAATAAAGATGCCAAATAGAACAAGGCTAAACGATTGAACAAGTGAATGGGGAGGCCTGGTAAGGAGAACCATACCGGAGCAATGGAACTTTCGATGTCAGGCCGAAAATTAGGGGTCCATTTAAATACACGCATGGGATACTTGCCGAGGTACCATAGATCCTTAATCCATAACCGTTGGAAGTCTTCTTGATTACTAGCTTGAATGAGAACATGTTTGGAGTCCATATGGCCTATTGTGAAGGCTACTTTGAGGCCAATAGTATTGAAATATTTTCTAGTTGCTTCCATGGATGGCCTGCCATGTGAAAATTTACCAATCAAAGCATAACGGAAAGGAGCTCCGAGGGTTTCAATGAGTTCTGGCGAAAGTTTAAGTGCTGGCTCTCCCTTGTAGGATGATGCTGGGATGGAGAAAGGAGGAAGAGAAGATGAGGTGGATGAGCAAAGGGCAGCAGCGAACGATTTCTGGACGGGTGGAGGATCAGGTGGGGCTGGAGGAGTGTCGGCCATAGCCGCCGAAATAAGGAAAACCCTAAAGAGATCGCGAATTGGTAAAATTCATATTAGACAAGTGTTGGCAATTTTGGTATCTACATCTTTAATTAGATTTTGTTGGCATTATATTTGGAAACAAAATCTTATTATGAATCCTTTTTCAACCGGGTATCTAGTCTCCTTCATTATATGGTAATAAAATCTATGGATATGGTAAAAAGATTTTATTCCCTTTCTCTAATCCTTGTCCTTGTAGAAGCCAGATTGTTTCTTGTATGTAGGAGATCTCGACACTATATAAAGAGGAGCTTGGACACGGTTGAAAGAGGCAGAGAGCAATAGAGAAAACAAAAAGCAAAAGCTGTGTGCAGATACTTTGAAGATTCATAAACTGTCCTTCTTTCCAGACATGAAGCAGTTTTGATTGTAGCTTTTGATGTTATAACATTGGAAGCTACATTGAGTTCTAGATTTTTTTTATCTTCCTGCTAAGTTTTAGGAGGTTGTTTTGTTTCTTCCCACGTTTAGTATACTTGTTTTCTGTGTTGTCTTGTGAGAATGTTTTGTGTGTTGATTTCACAATCTCTTTGTAAAAAAATTTATCTTTTTAGTGAAATCTTTGTGGCATTGAGGCTAGGTCTACAAGCATAGTCTTGTAGATCGTTTTGACAAACGTTTGAGTTCTGTTTCTCTATTTTATTAATTTGTCTTCCCTTTGTTTTGATTGTTTTTGACCATTGTGACTTCTATTGTAGCTACATCAGAAGCTACATTGGAAACTACATTGGTTTCTCTTGAGAATCCTAGCTATTGTGTTCTTTCAGTTTGAATAGAGAATAAAAAGCTGAAAATAAGAGCAAAGCATGTAAATATAGGAACCATTGCCTACCCTCCATCGACAATCTCGTCAAGGCATAAAAGAATCAGGTCTAAGTTTTCAAGTGCCTCCCTTTGATCAATGTTGCTCCTACATCGAGATCATGGATGATTAAAAAGTGAAATGGCACAAATAAGGACTTTGTGACTAGCAGATAGAGGAATGGCGCAGAGTTTACTTTCAACAACCTGAGCAGAAGGATAACTGCATCAACGAACCCCTGAATGACTGTGGATAGGATTAATTCATTCTCATCGTCACCTCCAGTAACAAAGAAGTGCATGTCTTGTACAAACTTGTACACCACAATCTAGTTCTCAAACATTGCTATCTCCGCTGCAGCTCACCAAATAAAAAATACAGATATGCTTGTCTAAATTACGAATGTGAATGTGTGTTCGATGTAAAAATGATCAGCATTTCTGTAGAAGTTGGAATTGAACCGAAGACATGGTTTTCAAATCAAACAGTAAGATCTAATTGATAGCAGCTTGAAAGTTTACTGAGCAGAACGGATCTACTAAAATAGCATATAGCTTCAATAGATTGTAATGAATTACAAATGGACTAATATTAGATCGCATAACAAACCTTTGATGTCGATTCGAAATATCATTTTATAACTAATTGAGAAATCAATTGAGCTGTAGATTAACAATACAGATCAGAAAAAAAGAAAGAGGGAGAAAGAGAGAGAGAGAGAGAGAGAGAGATGTACTCAATAGACGGAGAACTCCATTGATGAATTCGATTAACCGGGACTTGCGTTTGGTCAAGCGAAAACTCACCGAGACTAATTTCCGATTTTGGTTTTGATAGAAAGCTTTTATAAAGGGCAGCGACGTACTTTTGTCCCAAAATTGTACCTAAAAGATATGTTCAAAAAATAACTGGATTCATTTGAAAACATGTTTTAAAAGAAGTACCGGCTTGTAATTTGTTCAATTATAAATACTAGTGAAATGTGTGATTTCCTTTAATGCTCTTGAGCATGTGATCATAATTAAAGTAGGTAGAAAAAATAAAGGTAAATTGGTAAATGTATATATATATATATATATATATATATATATATGACAACCTAATTTTCCCGCCTAAAATGCTTTCCATAAATAGAAACTCAAATATGATATTTTTAGCTGTGAATTGGAAGTTGAAACACTTTGTTTTATTACATTTTCCTTGGTTTTTATAATTAGCACATCCAAAAATAACAAGATTTAGCCAAAATGAATTTGCCAAAAATAGGAGGATATATATAGTGACAATTATAATTTTTTTATCTCAAGATTACTTGGTAACCATTGTAACTACTTACAAAATAAAGATTATATTTACACACGCACATATAAACAAATATTAATAAGTAAAGAAAAAAAAAAGAAGCTATTAAGAATTTAAATACCGTCAATCTAAGAGGGACGATATTTCCTCTTTATTCTAATATGTAAGGGAAACGAAAATAACAATCTAAAAATTCATTATACAATAAGGTATTCATATATTAATATTAATTTACTTGTGAGTTTTACCAAGACAAATTCTATCCACATTAACTAAAGAAAAAGTAGATAGTGAAATATAATTTAATGGATAACTATGAATCCTTAAAGTCTGTCATATCTAATTTCATACTCAATAAATATTGCTTACACTGCCAGAAATGTACTTTCTCCTTAAATATAAATGTTTTGTGACAACTTTTGTTGCCTATAACCAAGTAATTTCACCAGCAAAAGTAGTAACATCAGCTATGGGATGCTGGGTGAGTGAATTTTTAAAGACTCAACGTGGTCCTGGTGAAAGGTGACAACATCATCATTACCGAATTCTATTTTCGCTCCTTGACATTGTAGAAAAGTGAGGATGAATATAAGCAAATAAATCATAATTTAATTGCTCTGGGAACATGTACAATGATTCTAGAGAGGTGTGACAATATGCACATGGACATGTATAAGGTTGTCATACATTGATAGTAATTTACTTATGAGCTTTGCCAAGACAAATTCTAGTTCTATCATAGGTGTTGGAAAATTAGTGTTTTTAAGTGAAGTAATTGGGGCTTTGAGGCACTAATTTATTTGTGAGTCATTTATATATGTAATGACTATGGTAATTGTGGAATTATGTTCCTCTCCGTGAATACATAAGAATACTATATTTATTTGTCCAATTCTGATATCGGATGAATAAGTTATAGATGTTTAAAGTATGACATTGAAAGTGTTGGAAGTAGGTTATCCCACGTTGGAAAAATATGAAAGGTTTGAAGGGTTTATATACAAGGGTTCCCTTTTGTTGGGTAAGCTTGAATAGAAAGAACTATCCCTCCTACGCCTGTAGAGGGGTGCAAATCAATGTCCAACCATACAAAATAAGCATGGTTTTCGCTTTGTATTTACGGATAGGACTATCAGGGTCTGCTAACAACTTCACTACCCAGGCTTAGGACCGTGAAATCTGGTTATTTCACATGAAACAATAAATGCATAGCCTCTTAACAATAAGCTTGTATTTAAAAAACTAAACTGACTCTCCATTCATTCAGAAACAAAAAAGCATGGTTTTCGCTTTGTATTATGGATAGGACTATCAAGGTCTTTTAACAACTTCACTACCCAGGCTTAGGACCGTGAAATCTGGTTATTTCACATGAAACAATAAATGCATAGCCTCTTAACAATAAGCTTGTATTTAAAAAACTATACTGACTCTCCATTCATTCAGAAACAAAAAATATTGACTATCGATCGAGGAAGAATATATTCATACAATGCTAACGTTTTGGTCTTCTGACAACAAAAGTCAACGAGTCTCATAATATGGATAGCCTTACAACTCAACTATCTCAGACTAAAGTTGCAGTCACAAAAGGGAAGGTGTCAAGTGTGCAAATGTCAAAGATAAATTAGTTAGCTAGATTTATCTAGACTTATGATGTATTTATGATGTCAGTATGATGTCATGATTCTGTTAGGCAAGTGGGTGTTTGGCGTGATAAAAGTATGTTGTTCTCTTCTTTTATGTTTGTCTCTTTCCAGTAATACAATTAATGGAGAGATTAATTCCTCCACAATTTCTTTCCTTCTCCAATTTATAGTTTGATTCTCATATTGAAGAACAATTGGGTTCTTCAAGTTCGTTAATGGTATCAGAGCAATTCATTTCCGCTTAATCTCAAAATCACTTTTCGTGCTAAGCATCAATCCCCTATCCAAACATGGCTGTTAATTCAAATCAAGAGGAATCATCAAGCAATGGAACACAATCAGGATCTACACAGAAGAAAGTAGAAGAAATCATTGAAGAAGTTGATGAGTATGCATCAACAGAGGTATATTTCGTTCTTCCGATCTCACATCCAGGAATAAGCTTAATAACACAAGTTCTTAACAACTCAAATTACAATCAATGGAAGAGAGCCATGATAATTTCTCTATCTTCTAAGCTCAAACTTGGAATGGTCACTGGTGTGAATAAGAAACCTATTCACAGTCAAAATAAATTTCTCACTGGCAGCGCTGTAATAATATAATCACTTCATGGATTTTAAATGCTATTTCACCAGAAATCAGTGTCAGTCTTGTGTATTTCAAAACTGCTAAGGAAATTTGGGAAGATTTGGAATGTAGATTTACTCAAGGAAATGCTTCACAAGTGTTTCAAATTAAGAAAGAGTTAATGAATTTGCAGCAAGGATCTATGTCCATTACTGAGTATTTCACAAAAATTCGATCAATCTGGGATGGTATTGAAGAAATCTGCAATATGCCTAAATGTGTTTGTTCCTGTGATTGTGGTTATGTTAAGAAGATGGATAACTATAATCAATTATAGAAGGTTACCCAGTTCCTGATTGGCTTAAATGACATCTATTCTGGAATTCGCAGCACAATCCTTGCAATGTCTCCCTTACCTAATCTGAGTACAACAATGTCTTTGTTAATGCAAGACGAAAAGATAAAAGAGTGTTCAATTCAACAGTTGTCTATTGATTCCAATGTCACCACTGCTTTGTTTTCCAAACACCCTTCTCAACCTCCTATCATAAAAACTCCCTCAAACACCGCTTATTCAAAATCCTTCACTACTTCAGGAAAGAAAAATTCTGCAAAAGGTCATTTGTCTTGTGATCATTGTGGAGGCACTGGTCATGTAAAGGATACTTGTTTCTTCCTACTGGGTTTTCCTAAGTGGCATAAACTTCATGGAGTGACCCCAAATCTTGCTAGAATGCCAAAGAATTTAAAGGTTAAAGGAGGTGGATATGTTGCACATGCCAATATTGCTATACAAGCAGATATTTTAAAGGAAACTTAGCCTGGTTCTGTGTCTATTTCTCAAGAGTACTATCATCAACTACTGAGTCTAATAAATGAAAATTGCTCACCCAACACAAGTAGCTCAACTGCTCATGTTGATGGTAAGCTTCAAAATATTCCTAGTGTTTTTAATTCAACTCTGTTCAGTAATAGTGCAACCCATATTTATGAATGGATCATCGATTTAGGAGCTTCAGAGCACATTGTTTCATCTCTTGATTTACTTAGTGATCCCGTTCCTTTTTCATCTATCATTAACTTACCAAATGGTTTAACCACCAGCATCACACACACTGGTTCTGTTCATATGCCAAATGGTCTCACTCTTCTAAATGTTATGTGTGCTCCTGAGTTTTCTTGCAATCTATTATTTGTAAGTAAACTTGTGACACACTACAATTGTTGCTTAACATTCTTTCCTTCATATGCCTCTTTCAGGACTCAGCCTGCAGGAGCTTGAAGGGGATTGGTAGACTGCATAAGGGCCTGTACAAACTGGATCTGCTTGGCATAGGATTATCTATAGATAGGTGATCGCTGTCTTATTTTAATTATTTCCTTGCAAGTAGACAAGACTATTATAGAATAGTATTGGAAGAAAGAGTCAAATCCACAGAGACAAGTGATCACGAACAGCGCAATTTATTGATAGCAAATTATTAATCTAAAGGGGGTTTTTATAATTATGTTAATCTAATCTACTATTGATATTTAGGTGTTAACTAATTAGCAGTAATTACAGAATATGAAGATAGTATGATGGATAGTAATCTAGGAATCGGGTTTCACTTGTATCTCCTCTATGTTCAATTCATAATAATTATCATTCAATTTCTTGGGTTCGTTCACAAAAGATAGATATAGTCTGTTGAACAATTGGTTTAGCCTCCATCCCCGCAAAATTCATCCATTCTATATCTTAAGCACAAGAACATGTAATCTATTTGTCACCTAGATTATGATCTATGTGTCACCTAGATCATGTATGAACCTGGTCCTAACTTATCACTCTCGTGCATCGATAGGTCCAATTTATTGTGATGGTGAGCCAGTATACGACATATGCATATTGGTCATGCAGTTATCCTCACCTCTAGGCCTTTATTATTTGCGATTACATTCATTTGTTCAAAGCAAAATAATATAGGGAATGATAAACACCACAATCAACAAGAATTGAATGAACATAAATATGAATTAAAACATAAATTCGATACAAGTTACCTCCCATCTCCTAGATTATGGATGATTTAGTTCATCATAGACAATTAACAGCACATGGAGATGAACGGAAACATGATCTTGATCTTCATAAATTATAATTACACAATCTAACTATGTTATACAACCTAAAACTACCTAAAATCTATACAAAACTGTTTCCAGCCGTTTTTCTATATCCTAGGCTTTGGCATCCGACTTCTATTTATACCAGGGAGTTGTAATCCAATTGAATCTCTGTGAAAATACAACTTAGGTGCATTCTGACCACCTTGCGGTCGCAAGGTCAGGGGTACCTTGCGTCCGCAAGGTCTCCATATTTCTTGGCCTTGGTTTTCTGACTTCTGTAATGTTGCTGTCCACCTTGCGGGGGCAAGGTCTGGACCTTGCGACCGCAAGGTCTCCAGATTGGACATCCTTCGTTTCTTTTTCATTTTTCATCTTTGGCCCTTCTTGTAATTTGCATATAAAACCCTGGAGTTTTGCATATTTTCACTAAAAACCCTGAAACTTACAAAACCACTAAAAACACATATCAGTAGCCAAAAGCCTCGTGAAATAGCCTAATTTAAGTTATAGAAGCATATAAAATCGACGTATAAAATACATCGATCAATAGGTCTATTCCTTCTTTTCTAGTTGTGTCTGCTGTTTCTGTTGAGTCTGAATCACTGTGGCATCTCAGATTAGGTCATGTACCTCTATCTATCTTCAAACACTTTCTAATTTCATGTAATCAGAACAATTTTCCAACTGTTTGTGATGTATGTCATCAAGCTAAGCAATGCAGAATTCCTTTCCCTTTAAGTACTTCTCATGCCACTGCTCCTTTTGATCTCACACATTGTGATATTTGGGGTCCCTATACACATCACACTTACAATTGGTTTCATTCCTTCCTTACTATTGTTGATGATTATTCTAGGACAACATGGACATATCTTCTTCACTCAAAATCAAAAACCTTTTATTTCCTCAAATCCTTTCTTAAATTGATAAATATTCAATTCAATGCTAATGTCAAAGTTATAAGATCAGACAATGGTTCTGAATTCTTCAACAATGAAATTTCTACCTTCCTCGTAAATCTACGTATTGAACATCATAGCTCCTGTGTTGAAACTCCTCAACAAAATGGGAGGGTAGAAAGAAAACACAGGCATCTTTTAAATGTGGCTAGATCCCTTTGATTCCAGGCTCATCTCCCTATCAAATTCTGGGGTGAATGTGTCTTGGCTGCAACTTACTTAATAAACATAACTCCTACTTCTATTATATCCTTTAAAACTCTCTATGAAGTCCTTCATCACCAACCTCCTTCCTACAACCATTTAAAGGTCTTTGGTTGTCTCTGTTTTGCTTCAACCTTAAAATCTCACAGAAACAAATTCTATTCCAGAGCTTCAAAATATATTTTTCTTGGATATCCTTATGGCAAAAAGGCTTACAAACTTAATGATCTTTCTACTCAAAAGGTGTTTTACAACAGAGATGTTCAGTTCTATGAAACTCACTTTCCATATGCTTTCTTTCCTTACAACTCTGTTGAATCATATCTTCCCATGTTCACTTCTCCTTTATCTCATGTCTGTGATTCTCCTACTCCTTCTGCTCCTATTCAAGATCCCTTGTCTTCCTCTCCTGTTACTTCTTCTTCTTCTACTTTGCCTAATTTAGTTTCGTCCCCTGCTATTTCTTCTACAACTCCTGACTCTCCATCTTCTACTGCTTCATCTGAGCCCATCTCTAGTACTTGTCCATCTTTAATCCCTCATCCCATATCTTCTAGACCTACAAGAAAGAGGCTAGTGCCAACCAGGTTTAAGGATTATACAAGACTGCCTTCTCAGTTTACTGCCTCTTGCTCTACCAGGTTGGTTCCATCCTCTCCTGTTTCTTATTCAGCCATTTCTCCTTCCTATTACTCCTATATTTGTAATATTTCTTCTTTATCTGAACCCACTTCTTACACGCATGTTTTAAAAGATTCAAATTGGTGCACAGCTATGTATAATGAACTGACTGCATTGGAATTAAATAACACTTTGGAATTGTAAGAACTTCCTCTCAACAAGAGACCAGTGGGCTATAAGTGGGTATAGGCTCAAATATAATCCGGATGGGACTTTGGACAAATATAAGGCTAGGTTAGTGACCAAGGGCTTCACCCAAATAGAGGGGGAGGATTACTTTGAGACATTTGCTCTGGTTGGCAAGATGACAACTGTGAGACTTTTCTTGGCCCTAACTGCAATCAAGGATTGGTATCTTTCCCAAATGGATGTTGCCAATGCCTTTTTACATGGTGATTTGGATGAAGAGGTCTATATGAATTTGCCCCCCGACTATTCCATCCCTTCTACTTTTCAGTCAACCTCTGCTAGGCCAGTAGTCTGTAAACTGTTGAAGTCCCTCTATGGTTTGAAACATGCTCCAAGTCAGTGGTACAATAAGTTTTTTTCTGCTCTTTTCACCTTTGGTTTCAAAGAATCCAAGAATGATCACTCTCTCTTTACGCACTCCAAGGATGTTTCCTTTACAGCCATTTTAGTATATGTTGATGACATCTTAGTTACTGGTTCTGACCCTCATGTGATTACTCAAGTTAAAATTCACCTGCACAGTCTATTTAACATTAAAGATCTTGGTCCTCTTAAGTTCTTTCTGGGTATTGAAATTGCCAAATCTAAGGAGAGCATCTGCATTCACCGAAGAATACCCTTGACATTGTGTCTGATGTTGGCTACATGTCTGCTAAGTCTTCCAAAATTCCTATGGAGCAGCATCATTCCCTTGCACCTGATAAAGGGGAGCTTCTTCAAACTCCTGTTGTCTACAGAAGGCTTATTGGTCGACTTATTTATCTATCCATTGCCCGACCAGACATCACATATTCTATTCATATCCTTAGTCAATTCCTCTCCAATCCAAGGGTTCCTCATTGGGAGGCTGTCTTGAAGCTTGTCAGGTATCTCAAGGGCACTGTGGATCAAGGCTTGCTTTACTCTGTCTCCAGTTCATTATCTCTTCAGGCCTACTGTGATGCTGATTGGGCATCCTGTCCCATGACTAGGAGGTCTCTTTTTTCCTGCTGTGTTTTGCTTGGAGGTTCTCTCATTTCCTGGAAGGCAAAGAGATAAGGGATAGTTTCTAGATCCTCTTGTGAGGCAGAATACATAAGTTTGGCAAATGCTTCATGTGACATTGTCTGGTTACTTTCCTTACTGCAAGATTTTGGTGTTGGTGCCCTTACTTCTGTTCCTCTATATTGTGATAACAAGGCTGCCCTCAATCTGGCTTCTAATCTAGTCTTCCATGAGAGGACCAAACACATTGAGATTGATTGCCATCTTGTACGGGATAAGATTGTTGATGGAATTATTGCTCCTCATTACGTTCCTTCCAATCTTCAACTAGGTGATCTGTTTACTAAGGCCTTGGCTCCTCCTACATTGTCTACACTCCTGTCCAAACTTAATGTGTTCAATCTTTTCCACACATTAAGCTTGAGGGGGGCTAATATGGATAGCCCTACAACTTAACTATCTCATACTAAAGCTGCAGTCACAAAAGGGAAAGGTGTCAAGTGTGCAAGTTTCAAAGATAAATTAGTTAACTAGATTTATCTAGACTTCTGATGTATTTCTGATGTTAGTATGATGTCATGATTCTGTTAGGCAAGTGGGTGCTTGGCATGATAAAAGTATGTTGTTCTCTTCTTTTCTATTTGTATCTTTCCAGTAATACAATTAATGGAGAGATTCATTCCTCCACAATTTCTTTCCTTCTCCAATTTATAGTTTGATTCTCATAACTTGAAGAACAACTTGGTTCTTCAAGTTCGTTCATCTCACAGATGTTGTAGTAACCGAGCTGCGAATAACAAACTGATCAGAATGGTTAAGGAAAAAAACCAACCATAGAAACATAATCATTTCAAGGCACTGGCCTGAGGACTCACCTTTCTTTCTAGTCTTATGGCCTCATCTAGCTCGTATTTCCAAACCAAATGCAAAGGAAAATGTTGCTCAATCTTCATATTCAATCCATCGAAAAATTCTTGTATTTCAAAGCAAAGACATTGGCATTCATCCATATACGAGGTGGCAGAATCATTGCAGTCCGGGCATAGCTTCCAACGATAACCACGATATTTTTTGTCTCTTGGCTGCATGCAAAGAAATTAGGAAGCCTCGAGTGTTTTAGCCTAAGTAAGTATTTGGTACTGAAATTAGAGTATATTATCTTAATTTGGCAAGTACATGGTTTGTCTTCATCAGTTCAACTGACCTCAATTCTTTGGCAGCTATTACATACGGGAGTCCTGTCATGGCATGTGATGGGCAGTACTGTAGGAACAATAGTAGCTAAGATTCTCCAAGAATTGCCAATATAGTTTCCAATGTAGCTTCTGATGAAGCTACAATGGATATCACAATGGTCAGAAAAGTAAAACAGTAGAAGACTTGATTAGAAAGCAGCAAATTAAACACAAAGGTTTACCAAACAATCTACAAGCCTATGCTTGTAGATATAGCCTCATGACCAAAAAAATTTCACTAAAAAATATTATTTGTTTTACAAAGAGAATGTGAAATCACCAAACAAAAACTCTCTCATAAGACAACAAGTCTTGGAGAACAAAAACCCACAGAAAAACAGGTACAACAAACGTGGGAAGAAACAAACAGCTTCCTAAAATCTGTCAGGAAGACAAAACAGCACCAGCACTCAATGTAGCTTCGAATGTTATAACATTCAAAGCTACAATCAAACTTTTGCACAACGCCTGGATTTGGAACTACTTCAGGATCTGAACATTTTCTTTTGAATTTTCTGCCCTTTCTCTCTCAATACATATGTTCGCCATTGCCCATGTCTTCTATTTATAATGAGGATGAAACATATACAAAAAAGAAGGAATCCAACTCCAAGAAGGGCAAGGATAAGAATTGGGAATAAAATCAACTACCTTAGATACTAGATTTTCTTACCATATTAATAAGGATTCTAAGGCATGGTTTTTAGAAAGATTTGACATAGATTTTGTTTCCAAAAACAACTCCTAAGATTTAGGTTCAAGAAACCAAAAAATCTTTAGAAATATTTTGTTTCCAAAATTGCCAAACTTTCCTAAACATAATTACCAAGAAAGGAGAAACAAAATTAAAATTGGTCATACCTATTTTACCCTTACAATCTCCCCCTTTGTTGAGCCTTAATGGTCAAATATTATGACAAGTATTGCCATATACTCAACACAGACAAAAATTCTTCAAAACATGCATATGTTAGTAAAGAACTCCCCCTGAATATAGCAAAAAGATGAAGTTATAAACTAAAACATGCAATGGACTACTAAGCACATATATCCCAAATTAGTTATGCAGCTATCCAAACAATCCCAAAGAACTTATTACAGACCAAAGTATATCCAAGAAGACATAAAATTCGGACATGATTACAAAACAAAAGTTCAGACATCAGTCTCTTCTTGAGCAACAGATCCAGGTTCAACAGTCTCTGCTTGAGCAACAGAAGCAGTTCAACAGGTGCAGGTGCAAAACTTGGATTATCTTCTCCCCCTATTTGTCCAGAATGTAAGTTCAAGCAGGAAGTGTACTGAGAAGCTATGCTGTGTAGAAGTACAATCTTAGAAGTGTGTATGGCAATATGAGAGTTGATCAGAGCAAGATGTTCAGATTTGAGAGTCACAGAGATGGGAGCAGAAGCTCCAACTGAAGCAGGCAGGGATGCAGCACCAGATGTAGCTGCATTGGTTGCTACATTAGGTAGTACTGGAGCAGGAACTGCAGGCTGTGAGGTAGAAGTAGAGACAACAGGTACAAGAACAGCATGAGTAGAGGTGACAGGAGCAGGGACAGCAGGATAAGGATATACTAAAGGCAAGTTGACTACCCTATCTCCCTTTAGAAGTTTGACTGATATGTGAAGAGGGTCAGGGAGAGGGGATAGTCTTTCTCCTTCTAGGGGAACAAAACCTTGGCCAATCAAAATATTGTAGATGAGAAAAGGAAAAATGAGTGCCCTTTTATCACCTTCAGATTCAGCTAGTGACACAATTTTTCTAAAGACAAAGTCTCCAAAGTCAAAGGGCATACCAGTTCCTATTTGAAACAAAATTCGAGCATGCTCCTCTGTTACAGTAATGGAGTTAGTGGTAGGAACCCAATTAGCAGAACACATTTTATGCATCACATCATACTGAGAAGCTGAAGAGCTGGAGGTGTTGAGGTGTTGATATTTGCCCCTTTCCAAACTAACCCATCTATTAATTCTTGGGCACATAGATTTAAATCGGCACATAGCTATTTAAATCGATTGAGTTAAGGGGAGAAATTGAACCACTGATTTCTAATGAACACTTTTTCAAACCTATCACCAGCAGAGGTAATCTTTTTCTCAAGATTGGCATAAAACTCAAGAACAATATTCCTATGATATGTATAGGAGGAAGACAAAGTAGTAAGAAGGCCCCTATCAGAAAGAAATTGTACTAGATTTTGTGCAATCAAGTCATCTTTAGGAATGACTCTTTCATCCACAATTTTCCTAGAGGTATTAAACCTCAAGGAAGCAGCAGCTGTAATAA
This sequence comes from Codonopsis lanceolata, assembly GCA_013146195.2. Lineage (NCBI taxonomy): Eukaryota > Viridiplantae > Streptophyta > Magnoliopsida > Asterales > Campanulaceae > Codonopsis > Codonopsis lanceolata. The sequence continues at coordinate 136,182,057 of CM028378.1, read as the reverse complement.
ACAGAACAGAGAAGGGGCTACCTAGAACAAAATCAGTGGAGGTAGGTGTCGATGTAGCTTCTTATGTAGCAACATTGGGAGCTAAATTGGTCATAGCAGCCATTCTCCTTGTGAATCTCATGGGGACCTCTTCACTTTCCTCACTATCTTTAGGAGTGGCTTCTTTAGTTGCAAAATCCTTATCGGAACTGTCATCAAACTTAGAGGAGCTTGAGGACTTGGCACGACTTGAAGAAGGAGATGTAGAAAGCTGTGGAGAAGCATTCTTCAGCTGAACTAAGTAGTCAGGTAGGGTTCTCTGCTCATCTGAATAGCTCAGGTCAGAGAAGTTGACTTCAGGTGCAGTAGAAAGATCATCAGAAGCATCCACTTCATGAGCAGGAGATTCATGTTGGAAGACCACCCAGGGGAAGGAATGAGGTAGTCTTCATCACCTGTGTCCACTGGAACAGGAATGGAGGAGCTGGTATCAATGGAGGGAGCAGATACACGTGGTGTAGGAACATACACATTCGCGTTAACAAAATCTTTATCATCAGAATCAATTGGATTGTCATAATTGCTTGAAATGCCTATCAATCGCTTAGATTTACGTGAGATAGGGTTTCCCATTTGGGGAAAACTCGATAAGTCACCAGGATTCTCAACATCTATGGCATTACCCTTCTTTCCAGGCAATATGACTGTGAGGGGCACAGGAAGGAGTTTAGCCATCACAATGGAAAATTTTGGATTTGTTGGAGATGAAATTGGGGGTGATGTAGCTTCTGGAGAAGTAGCAGTGGAGGCTACATTGGCTGGAGGAATCAGATTCTGAGAATCGGTTGAGGTAGATGAAGATGATGCCATGGAAATATTAGAAGAGAAGATGAAGAGAGAGATCAAGATAGCAGCGGGTTTCCTTCAACACGTTTGGGAATAGGTTGAGCAAATGAGATTGTGGAGAGTGATATTAAGCCTGTTACCTAAAAAAAAATCACTTAAGACAACCTCTTAATTACATTAGCCGTTAGTAACACAATTTTAGGAATTGGAGGGGCCGTTTGTGAACAAAATAAACCAATTTTTGATTTTTGAAAACAAACCAAGGTTGACCAAATCATATACATGTGTGATAGAAAATCTGATTTTGACAAGAGAAAAATGTGGAGAGCTTTGTGTGTGAGATAACAACCAATCTCATTCCTGAATTTTTGAATTTCAAAATCACCAAGGATTCTTAACAAACACACCAAAGGATTAACCAAAATTCTATCAACCCAGACATTCAATAGCAGTTATAACCTCAACAAGAACTCTTAGAACACTACACAGATTGGACAACCATGCAAATATCAACATGGAATACTTTGGTAATTATTTTGCAATTTGTTGAGATACGGACAAAAAACTCAATAGGCTGATATGATCAGAACAGATTATGTCCTAAAAATTATGCCTAACATATGCCAAGAACAGAACAGACAAAAAACAAGCAAATGCAGTCACACATATGTGATAAAAGTCTAGATCATCTGAATGTAGTTCCCAGTGTAGCTGCATTGGGAGATGCATTCACCAAGATTGTGCTTTTATGTACATTTTCTCATCTTTTGTTGACTTTATCAGCACTCATCTCCCACAAATTACATAGTTACTTTATTTCCCTAGGAGAATAACTCTACTTTATTTCAAGCATATTCACATCATGCCAGTAGGAACCTTTCACACTATTTACCAAGGGAAGCCACTTTGCTTTTGATCAACCCATGAATTCCAAGGATTCACAGTCCCAAAAGAAAGGTGCCACACTTTTTCTTTTAAGGGAATTCAATTTTCTCAAGATCAATCCATTAGAACCTAGGTTCCATAGTACCAAGATAGATTGCCATATTCCTAGATTTCAAAAGGCAGCTCTTTCCTTTGTGGGCTTAAGATATTTCAACACAAAAATTTTGGGGGAGAGAGGAGAATCAAAACAATGAAATCACAAGAGTTTTTGAATACAAATCCCGGACATAAAAGACACAAACCATAAGAGATGAAACTAGTGTGCCCCCTAAATACTCAATGCAGGATGCCTAAATATATATAATGAGGATGAAACATATCAAAGAAGGAATCCAACTCCAAGAAGGGCAAGGATAAGAATTGGGAATAAAATCAACTACCTTAGATACTAGATTTTCTTACCATATTAATAAGGATTCTAAGGCATGGTTTTTAGAAAGATTTGACATAGATTTTGTTTCCAAAAACAACTCCTAAGATTTAGGTTCAAGAAACCAAAAAATCTTTAGAAATATTTTGTTTCCAAAATTGCCAAACTTTCCTAAACATAATTACCAAGAAAGAGAAACAAAATTAAAATTGGTCATACCTATTTTACCCTTACAATCTCCCCCTTTGTTGAGCCTTTCTGGTCAAATATTATGACAAGTGTTGCCATATACTCAACACAGACAAAAATTCTTCAAAACATGCATATGTTAGTAAAGAACTCCCCCTGAATATAGAAAACAGATGAAGTTATAAACTAAAACATGCAATGGACTACTAAGCACATATATCCCAAATTAGTTATGCAGCTATCCAAACAATCCCAAAGAACTTATTACAGACCAAAGTATATCCAAGCAGACATAAAATTCAGATTACAGATTACAAACAAAAGTTCAGACATCAGTCTCTTCTTGAGCAACAGATCCAGGTTCAACAGTCTCTGCTTGAGCAACAGAAGCAGGTTCAACAGGTGCAGGTGCAACACTTGGATTATCTTCTCCCCCTATTTTTCCAGAATGTAAGTTCAACCAGGAAGTGTACTGAGAAGCTATGGTCTGTAGAAGTACAGTCTGAGAAGTGTGTATGGCAATCTGAGAGTTGATCAGAGCAAGATGTTTAGATTTGAGAGTCACAGAGATGGGAGCAGAAGCTCCAACTGAAGCAGGCAGGGATGTAGCACCAGATGTAGCTGCATTGGTTGCTACATTAGGTAGTACTGGAGCAGGAACTGCAGGCTGTGAGGTAGAAGCAGGGACAACAGGTACAAGAACTGCATGAGTAGAGGTGACAGGAGCAGGGACAGTAGGATAAGGATAAACTAAAGGCAAGTTGACTACCCTATCTCCCTTTAGAAGTTTGACTGATATGTGAAGAGGGTCAAGGAGAGGGGATAGTCTTTATCCTTCTAGGGGAACAAAACCTTGGGCAATCAAAATATTGTAGATGAGAGAAGGAAAAATGAGGACCCTTTTATCACCTTCAGATTCAGCTAGTGACACAATTTTTCTAAAGACAAAGTCTCCAAAGTCAAAGGGCATACTAGTTCCTATTTGAAACAAAATTCGAGCATGCTCCTCTGTTACAGTAATAGAGTGAGTGGTAGGAGCCCAATTAGCACAACACATTTTATGCATCACAGCATACAGTGAAGAGAGCTTGGAGGTGATGATATTTGCCCCTTTTCCAGGCCATTGGGAAACTAAGCCACCTATTAATTCTTGGGCACATAGATTTAAATCAGAAGCTAACCCAACGAACCCAATTTCAGGAGACCCAAAATGTTTATTGATTAAGGAGGGGGAGAAATTGAACCACTGATTTCTAATGAACACTTTTTCAAACCTATCACCAGCAGAGGTAATCTTTTTCTCAAGATTCGAATAAAACTCAAGAAAAATATTCCTATGATATGGAGAAGAGGAAGACAAAGTAGTAAGAAGGCCCCTATCAAAAAAAAATTGTACTAGATTTTGTGCAATCAAGTCATCTTTAGGAATGACTCTTTCATCCACAATTTTCCTAGTGGTATTAAACCTCAAGGAAGCAGCAGCTGTAATAAACTGAACAGAGAAGGGGGTACCTAGAACAAAATCAGAGGAGGTTGGTGTCGATGTAGCTTCTTATGTAGCAACATTGGGAGCTAAATTGGTCATAGCAGCCATTCTCCTTGTGAATCTCATGGGGACCTCTTCACTTTCCTCACTATCTTTAGGAGTGGCTTCTTTAGTTGCAAAATCCTTATCGGAACTGTCATCAAACTTAGAGGAGCTTGAGTGTGAGAACCCAAACCCCATTTCATGTTTGTCATCATTATAACATGTTTACAATAGATCTTGACATGTTAGAGACTTCATTTCATTCATATCATGTTGGCTTTGAGTTGGTTGAGATCATAATAGAGTAATGGTCTTCCATGCGTTGCATGCCTTGTGTTAATGTTTCGAGTGTTCGTTTTAACATGTTAGCACCTTAATAAGTCTCATGAGAGTCTTAATACCTTGCATATAAGATTTACAATGTTCATCTTAGTTGTTTCATGCCTGGTTGGAAGTTTAGATGCTTCGTTGCTTCGTTTGTGTTTTGATGTTGTACATCATTGCTTGTATTGCCTTCATTTCGTTTCGAGAGAAGTTCGGTTGAGTTCTAGGCCTTGAATACAAGCCATAACCATGATTCAACAATCCTAATACATGTTCATTCTATCCTAGATTAAGTTGGGATTGATTCGTGTTTGATTCGTTGGCCGTTTGTCGAGTGGTTCCAGCCATGTTTTAGCATGTTTCGGATGTGTTTCGGGAGTGTTTCCGACTTGTTTTGAGTTGGGTTACACCTTAGGATTGTTGCCCATGAGTTTGGAATCATTTAGGACAATTTTAGAACATGTTTAAGGTCTAAACCTCGCGGTCGCATTGGTTTTTGGTCGTTGGCTCGCATTGAGATGCTGAGAGCTAGTCAAATTGTGCAGAGTCTGAAAACAGACCCTTGCGGTCGCTTGGAGCATAATGGATGCGACCGCATCCTACTGAAATCAGATTGGTGAGTTTTTTGAATGTTTTGGTTAATGACCCTTGCACCCTTGCCCCTTGGCCGACCTTGGAGACTCAAAGCCTCCTTTGTTGACTCTTCTAAGACCCCTTTTGAGCCTTAGATCATTTCTTATCAATGGCTCACATGCCTTGGCCAATGAGAAGCCATTTAACACCCATCACATGGATTAGGGTCTTCTTGGCAAGTATATAAGCCATTTGTTCAACCAAATCAGCCATTGTTGATCAAGAACTCCAAAGAATCAGAGGCTCTTCCTCCATTTTCGTCCATAGCAAGAACACCAACTTGAGAGACCATTTCCCGGAGATCCGGTGGTCCGATCGTCGAACCGAGACCGCCAAATCGAAGCCCTCAATCTCCTCTACAACAATCCTTGCTTTGATCAACCTTTCCTCCATTAATCTTAGGACTAAGGTGAGTGACAATTCCATAAGATTTCCATGTTAAATAAAATAACATGACCCCTTCATTATAGTTGTTTTAATGTTGATTGTGAACATCTTTTGTGAAGACAAAACCTTCAATTAAACATATAAAATATGAGTATGATTTTATGAAATCTCTATGAAGTTATGATTTTGACATTTTGTAAAACATGAATGTTGTTTATAATGAGCTTGGGAATAACTCTTGTGAAAGAATTCGGTTCAATTCAAGGTTTAACAAAATCACTGAAACTAGGGTTTGAAACTCGGGATTGTGTTTAAGGCTAGTTTAAGAACATGAACGGCTTAGTTATCAAGTTCTAAATGAACGGAGAACTTAGAAAAGGGCAATGTGATACATATAGTATCAATGCTCTACTTGGTTGAATTTTAGTAAAACTCACCGAAGTTGAATTTAGGGAGTTATCGAACAATAACGACTCCACAATCAATCCCTTTGACGAATGTAGTTCGTTAGACTAATGAATTAGCTTACGATACTTTGAGATGGATTGATGAGTATGCCTTGATGTATGTGTGCTTGTAAGACTCAATCGAGTTCTTATGCGGTTTATGTGATCGTGTGAAGTAAACGCATGATTGAGAGCATGTTGTAGAATAGTGTATCTATTTGACATGTTGAATTCGCTCTTGTCGAATTCTTGTTTGATTCCTTAAATGAGTAAACAACTACTTGTTGAATAAGTTCGCTCTTGTCGAACTTGTTCCTTATTTGAGATTATATGACGAGTAAACATCTACTTGGCATTGCATGAGTCCAGCTGACATATTTGATTGAGTCATTGGTGTGACAATGCATCGCCGTCACGAGTTATGGGAGTCGTGATAGTGATGGGCTGTTATACCGGGTTTTTATTACACACGCCTCCACTGTTGGCCACAGTGGGGAAGTAGCACCTTTGTAACCAAAAGAGCACATTGGAAAGTCTAAGTACCAAGGAGAGAGCTTGGTACCCGAGTAGAGAACTCGGTACTTTGATACACTAATCACGGGTATCATTGGCACGAATGTTAACGATGTGTATTGCAGGAGCTATGTAGCGGCACCGGTTCCATAACATATCCTCCTATTATGTGGTTTACTTTATAGCACTTATGTGAAACAATGTGCTACCATGGATATGTGATTTAAGTGTTTATTAAATGAATACTTTGAGTGACTTGATATTAAAGATGATATCTTGCTATGTATGTTGCATAATGCCATGACATGCATAATTGTTAACTCACAAAGTCTTTATGACTAACCCCCTCCCTTTGCTTTAGATCCGAGCCGTTCGGTACCGCTCGTTGAGGTGTTCGTGATTCTTGCTTGTCGGTGATCGCATGACGAGGTTGTGGTTTATAGATGTCCTTATTTTGTTCTCTTTGTAAGGACATTGGGTTTAGCAAGTCATTTAGACTTTGCTTGGGAACTTGTTTATTTGGATTTATTGTCCTTACTTGTAGTTCATGTATCCTATTTTTGAGTGCTTGCTGCATATGCGTCGAGCCTTGTATAGATGTAGTGTGGTTCACTTGATTTAACTTCCGGGCATTACTTTAGCTCTTATTTAATTATGTTGTTCTCCCAGGCATGTTGTAGCCGTCGAGGTATATTTGCATGAGCTAGCGTAGTGTTGGGTTACCGGTAGTAAAGTCGCCGATGAATTAATATACTTGTCTTTAATTGCTATATCGAGGTTTAAAAGTTTTAAAAATTTCGGCCTTTGGTGCCGAGTCGCTTCAACTAAAATGTTGCGTCCACGTCATTTTCTATAATTGAGTATTTGCATGTATTGTTGTCCTATTTGGACGACTTGACTTGTGATTCCATATCGGGGTCCGGGTCGGGTTGTCACAGTTGGTATTAGAGCGTTATAGGTTAGCTATCGGCTAGGATAGGTTCCATGGCCTAGGTGGGTTGGTTCTTTGTGTGATTTCTAACGTCGAGTGATTTCTTATAGGTTCACGATGGTGGAGACTAGACACGATTTGCAATACACGGAGGTATCCGGTCCTAGCTGTGTGGGAGGCGGTGTTGGTCGAGGTGACAGAGGATGGGACAGTGGTGATTGCACCTCCTCACAGAGCAATTCTAATGCACACATGGCGACATGTATCGTCGTATGCTTGCCTTTATTACCTAGATGGCCCAGTGAGACGTACCAAGAGAGTACCACTTGTACCACCCACCACCACCGTAACTGAGAGGTGAGGCAGCCGGCCGCCTCGTATTGATGCCTGCTGTGATCCTAGAGGGAGGAACAACGCTATTTTAGAGAGATTCTTGAAGATGAAACCTCCATCTTTCGAGGCGAGTCCGATGCTAGTATTGACAGTTGTGGCCGGAGGACTTAGAGAAAATCTTTGCAGCCTGACCGCACCGAGGAAGAGAGGGTTGTACTAGCAGCTTTATAAGCCGAGGGAGCCGCCAACCATTGGTGGAAAGTCTTGCTTGCTAGCCGAATCGAATGGGGTTCCTAGAGTGTGGCCTAACTTCGAGAGGAGTTCAGCTTCATATGTCCCTATGGTAGTGAGGCAGAGGAGAGAGAGGAGTTCCAAGATTTGAGCAGGTTCTATGTCCGTGGCTCAAGATTCGCCTAAGTTCACCGAGTTGTCGCGAGACAGCGCATCTTGTACCGCATGAGCCTCGAGGGTTCTTAAGTTTGTAGGGATTGAAGACAGAGTTTAGGACAACTTTTGTCTCTTCAGCTTGACCCATTATCTGGCGCAGATATCGTGCCGGCGAGATGTAGAGAGATATAGAGGAGCACAGCCAAGCCTTCAGGTGTAGCCTTTCACATCAGCCTCACATCGCTGTGAGCCTCGCAGAGCCTGAGAGGCCCAGTTCGGGAATCGCTTCACCGTAGGGGCAACCGCCGCAACGATGGCCATGGTAGACAAGCACTGGGATGCGGGGGCGATCTGGCGGCCATCGAGAGTCGGGATAGTCGCTCCATCTTCCGAGGCGGCGAGGGACAGAGGAGCGATTACGTAGTATGTTCTTATTGTCGGCGCGGAGGCACTTGATTGGCGGTGTTGGACTAAGGCGCTAAGTGTCACGGGTGTGGAAGCCGAGGTCATTTGAGGAGAGAGTCCTAAGTGCGGTGCTAGTCGATCGGTGGGTTACGTTCCGCGTCGGGGAACAAGAGATAGTGATGGGCGACGAGGCGCGAGCAGTATTTGCGCTTGATCGGCGTGGTGTCGAAGTCTACCCATTGATTGGAGGTACACTCTCGGTTTTGGTCATAGAGCTCGAGTTCTTATAGATCGGGGTCTACTCATTCATATGTCGCATCTCATTTATAGATCATTTATGTGTATTTCTGCTCGGTTGCCTTATGTGCTTGAGGTGTCTAGTTGGGTGATTAATGCTTGCATCTGAGGTTTATAGGGGTTGCGATGTACTTGTTTGTGATCGGGTTTTGCATGCGGATTTGGTAGTATTGCCTATCAGGGATTTTGATGTGATATTGGGTATGGATTGGCTATGTGTTTACCATGCTTTAGTAGATTGCCGTCGCAAGAGGGTTACTTTTGCCATGCAGGAATTCGAATTTGTGTTTATTGGTGATCATGCTATGAGAGGTATACATGTTATTTCTGCTTTGCGGGCTAGACTTCTATCTCGGGGGGTGTCTGGGTATATTGCTTGTGTGCTTGATACTAGCATGTCTCTTGTTAGTATAGAAGATGCCGGTAGTTAATGAATTTACGGATGTCTTTTCATTGATTATGCATTACCTCAGGCGAAGTTAGAGTTTTGCATTGAGTTATTGCCGTACTTCACCTATCTCTAGAGCACCTTATAGGATGGCTCAGTGAGTTGAGAGAGAGTTGAAGGAGCATTGCAAGAAGCTGCTGGATAGAGAGTTTATTAAACAGAGGTGTCTCAGTAGGGGGTGCACCGGTTTTGTTTGTGAAAGAAGAAGGATGGTAGTTTGCGGTTATGCATTGACTATCGTCAATTGAACGAGGTTACTATAAAGAATAAGTATCCATTACCCCACATTGATGATCTCTTTGATCGACTTCGGGGTGCATTGTGTATTCAAGTTAGACTTGAGGTGGTTACCACGGTTGAGGGTTCGGCGGAGGATGTCCCGAAAGCGCCTTCGTATGGCGTTATGGCCATTATGAGTTTGTTGTGATGCCGTTTGGCTTGACAAAGCAGCGCTGCTTGAATTTATGGACTTGATGAATAGGGTGTTTCATGAGTACCTTGATTGTTTGTAGTGGTGTTCATGAA
>CM028378.1:136131572-136172471 GCA_013146195.2 Codonopsis lanceolata | reverse complement strand
TAAATTGGTGGTCAAAAGATATTCGTCGGTGAACTAGGTTGGTAGATAGTAGGGTAGAAATTGACAAAATCTATTGCCAAACAGAATGGACGGTAAAAAGAATGAAATGTTTCGAATACTGAAAATGTGTGCTCTTATGTGTTTTAACCACAATTGGGAAATCGTGAGTGTGATCGCATGATTTTGAATGTTGGGTTACGTGTGTTAGGAGTGTGTTGTGAAACCACTATTCTCTTTGTTGTGTATTGCTCTATAGGCAATCTTTGCTTTTTATGATCGCTAAAAACCTTTGGTAATTGAATTTCATGTTGAACCCCGAAACAAATAGTTTCAGTAGATAGACGTTTAGAGTGTCATTTGAATATGCTTTTGTGATATGATTAGGATTTGTGTGGTTACTTGGTAAAATGGATTGTTGTGAGTGCTATTGTGACTCAAGTTTGGAGTTTTCGAAACTCTTATGATATAATCTTGTGAGTTATATGATGATGACGTGATTGAATTGTTATAAAACATGCTAATTGGATAAATCGAAGTTTAATTTTTAAAATGTAACATGTTGTATATTGATGAGTTGAACATCTTAATTTCTTGATATAATGGAGTTGGGAGTTGGCCATGACATGAATTTACATGTCATGATTAATGGAGCATGAATTGGTGTTGTTTAAATAGTTACAGTGTGTTTAAGTGTTTGTTTTGGGTTAATGTTAGTTAGCTTTGGTAGAAAACTAGTAGCAGGGCCTAATGCAGCCGCATTCACCCTAGGAAAACGACCGCATTATAGACGTCTGACATTGTTGAACACCCAGTACTTAATGTGGTTGCATTTCCCCCTGGAAGAGCGATCGTATCGTTGAGGAAGCAGTCGCATTGCTTAAGGTAAAGCGACCGCATCACCCCATATTTCATTGAGTGGTACACTTAAGGATAAGAGACACCATAGTTGTTGTTTTCATATGCTTGTGGTCGAGTGTTGACCTAGTGTGGATGTACATGTTCGTATTTTGGAATTCCAAACCTCCTAGTTGTTGATTAACTCCGTAAAGATATTCAGGCTTATTCATTAACTCTCATACTCTTGCCCGTTCAATCGTAACTTCAATCTTCATTTTGATTGTGAGTTAACCTAAAGTAGGTGTGCAATGTGGTTAAGAATTCGGGGACAAATTCTTTTTAAGGAGGAGAATGTGTAAGACCCCGGATCCATACGTGCCGTACTTGATATACGTTCATGATTCCTAGAATTGTCTTGCATGATATTCATGTTGTAATAGTATAAACATGATTGGATAGCCACTTCGATACCAAAACCTTATTAATAGATGTTCCATATTCGTTCACTAAGTTAGAGATACAAGTCGTAACTCGACGTTAATAGAAACTCGGTTCAATTGAGACTTACAAGCGTAGTTCTTTCCTATGACCTCGGTTATACCCTATGTCTTCGTGGGGTTGTCATGAGTGTTCTCATATGTGTTATAGCTCTTGTGGGACATGTTCCCTAAGTCTAATTGTGTTTTTGGTGCTATATGCATCGTATTCTTCCTTATAAGGATGTGCGAAACCGAGACATGCGTACATCGTGTCGTTTGGAGTTTTGATACTCTAGGTTGTTGTGTGATTTCATAGAAATATTCTAGTCTATATCTTAGACCCTTGACTTTCTCCTAATCATGATTTGATACTCGTCCAATCGTTGGTTCATTCGTTATTACGATCGTCGGTAAGTACACCTTATTTCATTTCCTTCCAAGTTGATTCATCTGTTGTTCGGCAATCACCACCGAACGCTTAGTATGTTGTTCGGCCATCACCACCAAACACTAGTATGATGTTCAGCCACTGCTACCGAACTTTTAGTTTGATGTTCAGACATCGCTACTGAACGGCTGTTCCCCTGTTACGAGCAGATTTGCTATTTTGTCGGATTTTACCCAAACACCCTTAATAAACCCCACCCCCTTTGGTCTTTTGAGATCCTTGGACGGAAACTTGGTCCCTTAACATTCCATATCAGATCTAAACCCTCTTCCTTCACTTCATTCTTTATCATCCAACTTAGAGAATAGAGAGAGAGAGAGAGAGAGAGAGAGAGAGAGAGAGAGAGTGTGTGTGTGTGTGTGTGTGTGTGTGTTCTTGGTAAGATGAATGTGTGTTTTAGTGATTCCCGTTGACTCAAGCATCGGAATGATGATCCGAGACCACCGTTCGAAAGCCCTCGACGAGTAGAGTCTCCTCCACTGATCCATTCTTCATTTCTTTAAAGTTTGGTTGTCCATGCAAGTAAGTTACTAAACGCCCATCTTTTTCTCTCTAGCTCAAATTCATGCTAGGTTGCTAAGGAACAATTGTGCTCACTTCAACAAGGTATTTCATATCAATATAACGAATTTATATGGGCTTATGAATTGCGTATATGTAAGAATGGTTGTAAATGGGTTGGTTGGGTTTGATTAGGATTATCGAAGTATTTATAAGTTGAAATGCTTGTTCGTGGGTTTAGGAACCCGGATGATTATTAAATCCCAAAATTGTCTTGTGACCTAGAAATTGAAGGTTAGTATTTTAACTCAACGAAGTCAAATAGAGTTTTGTAGATACTTGCATGCTTTATATTTACTTAAAACAATTAAGTTAAAACATCTAGTTTATATTTGTTCAAATCCTTAAAGCGGTTTTAACTTAAGACTTTGTATCAAGTCTAAATCTATCTGATGAACCTTCAGTAGATAAGATACCCTCTTTTATTTAAGGACAGGAGATACCCCTTTTGATTTTGTTTAAGCAATCTTCTTACTTCTTACATGTTATCTACTTAAAGTCATCGATAGCTAGCAGCTACTAATAACAGTGTCAGCGTTTGCTTATACACTCGAAATTTTTTATCTGCTGAACACTGTATCCGTTGAAAAGTTTGACCTTCACGCGCCTTTTATAAAACATTATTTGATCATTTTTGTCAAACAAAAGAACTATTCATATATCTATTCAATAGAAGACTTTCATGCATGTCTTAAATGTTCATCATATATTCAAACCTAGCTAACCACTTTCTTTAATATTTCATGCTAGGAAATACTCATTGTCTCTTACACTTTGCAAGATTTCCGGGCATTCAATGAAAGATCATGATCATCATTTCGTCGAGAAATTCCATATTCAACCTTGCTCTCTCAAATGACTACAATTTTGGATATCTTTATAAAATGTTGGAAGCAAGGATTGAAGAATACCCTTCGCAGAATTACATGATTGGCATTCAAAAATCTCGAATCCTCAAAGCACACTGAAAGAGAAAAACACATTTAAGCCTTCATTCAAACCCAGAACTTCAATCTTTCTTTGAAGAGCTTCTTCTCTCAAACACCAACTAGATAATCTTTCTCATATTAATCTTTTCTAGTTCTTGTTTGAACAGTCACTGTTTAAATTATTCCTTTATTCTTTCAAATCATTAAGGAACATTTGATTGTTGCACGAGTTTGATTGTTTCTCAATCATACTCCTCAAACATTGTTTTTGTTGTACACTGATCCGTTATAGATCACTTAAAATTTAGTTAATCTTAGTGCACTTCAAAATCCAAGTTTGACCAACTTGGTAGTGGACATAGTAGCTTACACTGTGAACTACTCCAAATACTATGTCTTTGTCTTTCTACCATTTTTCCTGTCTATACACTTAAGCAGCTGCTATCTACTTAAGTGTTTAACAGTTGCATTTTTGAAAGTTCTTTACTTAGTTGTTTTATAGTTTGTCTTCTAATTCAGTCCTTATATATTAGTGATCAAAAGAAAACTAAACCAAATTGTTTTACGTTCAGCAGCTGCTACCTGATGATTTTACATCAGGTGCTGAAAACTTATCTTTTCCGCTGCAACTCTTAAAAGTTTTCAAAACAACCCCTAAAGTTTTTAAAAAGCTATTCACCCCCCTCTCTAGCCTTATTTCGTTTCCAACTAGACTTACAATGGGTATCAAAGCTTAACTTTTTGAAAAAAAAAATCCATTTTTCCAAGTCTAACAACTTGAAACATCGATCATGGCAACCATAAAAGCTTTTCAATCTAACAATGTCACTCAAGTACGCATTTTTTATGAAGATCACTTTGATATATGGAAAGAAAGGATTACAAGATATTTGAACAATATAGATAAAAAAAATTGATGGAATGTATTAAAAATGGACTCATGCTACCCATGAAAGTCAAAACTAATATGAATGAATCTTCTTTTGTAGATGATGATACTATAAATCCACTTACGGTTTATGAAGAAGAATATGTACTTAAACCTCAGCGTGAATGGACTGAGGAAGATAAAGTACATGATGGATTAGATGCCAAGGTCATACACATTCTATCAAGTGTTGTTCCAGATGAAAGCTACAAGCAAATATATGACTGCAAAACAGCCAAAGATATATGGGAAGCTCATGTCAAGGTAACTGCCATAAATGAAGCAAAAGACTTGATACCTACTCAAAGTCAAGCTAAACATGAATCAACGACAGACCAATGTTGTTGATACCTACTCAAAGTCAAAAGTTGTTGTTGAAACAATCATCAGTCAACAGAATGATTATGAAGATCAACATGGTCTTGGATTTTCAAAAGATGATGAAAACTATGAGACCAAACAGTCAAAAGGTGATCCAAACATTATGCTTAAAAAGGATAAATGACCAACTTATAGTAAAATCCGTTATGCTTATCCTAAGAATCAGGTCAAAATGTCTTTCAACAATAAAGAGAAGCTGAACAATGACAACTCGCAGCTTTCTGCTCAAACCCCTCAAGCTGTGTCAGCTAGTAAAATAGTTGATGCACATCCACCTACTATGAAGCATATCAAGTTAACAAGAGGAGGGATCGGAAGGAAGGAAGTTAACAAGTTAACAAGTTCACGCATATCAAGTTTGTTGTTGCTAAGACCTTTAAGCAGACTAAAGCTGAACAAGAAAAATCACCCACAATGACTGGCCTACTTGTTTTTCACAAATGCAAAATTTGTTCTACTTTTGGTCATCAGTCTCATAAATGCTTATTTAGATTTAATCATGCTGATAAAGACAAGCTGCCTAAACTAAGGCAGGTCTGACTACCCAAGAAAGCTAACCCTCTGGACCAAAATTTATAAAGGGTACCATGTTTTATTCACATTTCAGATATGCTTCATGGTAAATGATAAATTAACTGATGTGTGGATAATAGACAGTGGATGCTCTAGACATATGGCAGGTTCAGCTGAATTACTTACTGATATCATACAAGCTAAAGGACCTGCTGTCTTATTTGGGGACAATTCCAATGGTAAAACCATAGGTTATGGATCCATTGTAATGGGATTCATAAAATTGATAATGTATCTCTGGTACAAGGCTTGAAACATAACCTGCTGAACATATCACAGTTATGTGATAAAGGTGTGAGTTGTTCTTTCTCTTCCACTCACTGCTTTATTAAAGACAACATTTCAAATGAAGTTTTATAAACTAGAACAAGAAAAAGAAATATTTTTGCTATTGACTTATTTTTTATTGAATCCAAAACTCATATTTGTCTTGTTGCAAATAACTGTTCAAAAAATTCATGGTTGTGGCATAAAAGACTTTCACACTTCAATTTTAAATACCTCTCAAAACTTTCAAAAGGTGGTTTAGTGAATGGTTTGCCACAAGTCAATTTTCCAACTAATAAAAAATGCAAGGCATGTATTTTAGGAAAACTAACAAAAACATCTTTCAAACCCAAACGTATCTTTCAACCAAAAGAATTCTTGAACTACTAGTTTAGGTGGAAGCAGATACACCCTAGTGGTGGTTGATGACTACTCAATATATACATGGGTTGAAATGATGAAATCTTAGGATGAAACTTACAGCCTACTCATTGCCCTGTTCAGAGATCTTCAAACTCAGAAAGAATATGATATCATAAGTGTAAGATCTGACAATAGCCCTGAATTCAAGAATCTTGGAATGGATACCTACTATAATAATCATGGAATATACCACAACTTCTCAGCAGCAAGAACACCACAGCAAAATGGTGTTGTTGAAAGGAACAACAGAACTCTTATAGAAGTTGGTAAAAGCATGATTGCTAAAGCCAAGTTGCCTAAGTACTTTTGGGCAGAAGCTATTAACACAGGTTGCTTCACACAAAATAGGTCTCTCATCAACAAATTACATGAAAAGACACCATATGAACTGTGGAGAGATAGAACACCAAACATTATTTATTTCTAGATCTTTGGGTGCAAATGCTAGATTCACTACAATGGTAGTGACCACTGAGGTAAATTTGATGAGAAGGCTGATGAAGGTTTTTTTATTGGTTATGTTAAACGCAGTAGAGCTTATAGAGTTTATAATAGAAATTTTCAAATTATTGTTGAAACTATGCATGTTACTTTTGATGAATTTTCTTTACTTGAGTCAAATGAGACTCTTAAGTTGTTTCTAACAATTTTGAGATTTTTGAAACAAGAAATTCTAATAGCTCAATTCAGAACATTCCTTCATCATCTGCTCTTCCTGCTAATAGCTCAATAGTCCAAAATACACATCAGCAGGACGGCTAAACTCAAGCAGCTGAAACTCACACT
Source organism: Codonopsis lanceolata (assembly GCA_013146195.2). Classification (NCBI taxonomy): domain Eukaryota; kingdom Viridiplantae; phylum Streptophyta; class Magnoliopsida; order Asterales; family Campanulaceae; genus Codonopsis; species Codonopsis lanceolata. The sequence continues at coordinate 136,165,859 of CM028378.1, read as the reverse complement.
CTATCAGTTAATCATGTATCTACTGATACTTTAGAAGCTAAAAACTACTAACCTCATTCTAGATCTTCCTAAAGAAATTAGAGAAGCCATACATCGCCCAGTTACAAACATCATTAGTGATTCATTTGGTGGCTTAAAAACAAGAAGCAGCTCAAGAAACGAGACTCTTGACTCTCATGCTTTTGTCTCCTCTAGTGAACCCAAAAATATTGATTAAGCCTTGGAAGATCCCCATTGGATTAAGGTCATGCAAGAAGAGCTAAATCAATTTCAAAGATATCAAGTGTGGTAACTTATTCCAAGACCTACTTATCAACAGGTAATAGGAACAAAATGGGTCTTCAGGAACAAGCTGGATGAAGATGGAAATGTCACAAGAAACAAAGTAAGGTTGGTAGCCCAAGGCTATAGACATGAGGAGGAGGGTATTGATTATTATCAAACATTTGTTCCTATTGCAAGACTAGAAGCTATCAGGTTATTCCTTGCATATGCAACCTTCAAAGACTTCAAAGTCTATCAAATGGATGTGAAAAGTGCATTTCTCAATGGAGACCTTCAAGAACTAGTATATGTTGAACAACCCCCTAGGTTTCAAGACAACAAGAAGAAGGACCATATATACAAGCTTAGAAAAGCCTTGTATGGACTCAAGCAAGCCCCAACAGCCTGATATGAAACTCTTTCAAAATTTCTCATAGAAAAAGGTTTTCAAATAGGTAAAATTGACACAACTCTCTTTTCCATAAAACATTTTACTAGTTCAAATTTATGTTGATGATATTATTTTTTGTTATACTAATGATGTTTTATGTAAGAGATTTGAAAGCCTAATGAAGGGCAAGTTTGAGATGAGCATGATGGGAGAACTCACATACTTCCATGGGTTGCAAATCAAGCAAACTGAAGAGGGAATATTTATCCATCAAGCTAAGTACACCAAGGAGCTTATAAAGAAATATAACTTGCAAGATGAAAATTCAGTAAATATTCCAATGGAAGTTGAATGTCATCTTATTACAAATGAGAAAGGTAAATCAGTCAATATGATTGAATACAGAAGTTTTGTTGGATCTCTCTTATATCTAACTACTAGTAGGCCAGATATTATGTTTGTTGTGTGTGTTTGCGCATGATTTCAAACTGATCCTAAAGAATCTCACATGATAGCTACTAAAAGAATTATTAGATATTTGATTAATACTAAGAAATTTGGCATTCGGTATCCAAGGGATTCATCTTTTAATTTAATGGGATATTCAGATGCTCTTGCAGCTTGTAGAGTTAACAGGAAAAGCACAAGTGGACGATGCCAGTTCCTTGGAAATAGACTCATATTTTGGGCCATCAAAAAACAAGCATCAGTTTCTACATCAACTACTGAAGCTGAGTATATAGCTATTGGCAGTTGTTATTCACAAATCCTCAGGATGAAGCAACATCTGATGGATTATGAGATCCAAATGGGAACCTGTCTCATATTTTATGATAATACATCTGCCATATATGTGTCTTAAAATTGTGTCATGCATTCTAAAACCAAGCATATAGACATTAGATATCACTTTCTTAAAAATCAAGTTGAAAAGGGTAATGTTCAGCTAGAGTATGTTCCCACTGAATTTCAATTGGCTGACATATTTATAAAAGCTTTAAAATCTGAAAGATTTGAATTTTTAAGAGGTGAATTAGGCATGCTTGTTCTTTAATGCATATATTTACTTGAGATACTAACACATGCAGAAACGAGTTTAAAGCTTTCATCTTGTTATATAAATCATTCCCATCATTAGTAAATGCATGAGCAGAAGCCTTGTTTCCTCCTGCTGATACAAGTTATCAACTGATCAGAAATCTGCCATGACATCTACTGAAGAAAGTTGTTAAGTAGGTAACCTCTTCCAGCTACTAAATTCAGACACTGCATAGGTAAGTTGTTGAACCCTTAACACTTGTTGAATGTATCTCAACAAAATTATTTCATTTCAAATACCCAGTTACATACCTTATTCACTCATACTTATTTGAAACAAATAGGATTCTACATTAAAACTCAACTGTCCATCTTTAAAAACTCTTCTCTTCTGACAGTTAACATAAGTGTTAACACAAACATATCTTCAACATTAAATGATTTATTCTGTATGATAAAATTTCTATCATCATTTAAATGATTGAACAAAGTCCAAAATTTTTGAAATACGCTGACACATTTTTAAAAAATCTATCTGCCAATCTTTAAACCATCAGTGCATTAATTATGATGAACCACTTTTTTCATCAAAACATTCCATCATCATTGTGTTTGCTTCTTATCACAACCACACAGCTCTATCACATTTTGATATAAACATATAAAAAGTCTTCTGCATTTATCAATGCATACCATATCTCCTTCACTAAGTAATCTTTACACTCAACCTGAACTTATCAGCATCGCATTCCTACATAAACCCCACAAAATCTATTTCAAACTTCACTGCTTTCAAAAAAGTTCATATTTCTTTGCTTACATCTCTCTCTCTCTCTCTCTCTCTCTCTCTCTCTCTCTCTTACAGTTCAATACTTCTTCTCCAATCTAATCCTTAACTTGAGTTTCAAGTCTCTAAAATCTCTCAGGTCCTATGGCAGATAACACCTATTTTGCTTGCAGCACTCCTACATGTGAAACTGATGTTCTACCTGCTGAACTTCAACTCACTCAACTTTTTCCCCCTCTCAAATCCCACCTTTCTCCCCATATTCTCTCCCTATCAAAAGTGTCTTATTCTCATTCATCCCAACTAGGTCTTCCCTATTGATCATCTACCTTTGTTTATTCAATCTCTTCTTTCATTTCATGAAGAGAAAAAGGAAGAAAAACTTGTGATCAACCCCTCTGATTATGTGGACACAAACTTCCAAAGAAAACTTCATGTTCTTTATCCTCCTACCCACATTCACTTGTCTCTAGGTGATCTTGCCATCACCTATGACAAGTACTTCGAACTTCTGCCTCATCACTGGAATGCCTTCTACCTTTCCAATGACAGATTCATCCAGGATGAACTTATCCTATTTGATTAGAATATCTATAAAGTAGTCTATGCTATTAGTCCATTTTCTCCTAATGACCCTTACCTTCTAGGTAGACCAGCTACTCTAGCTGATTCTTTGATCATCAAAAACCTCCATCTCTCAACTTTTGTCCCATCTATACTAGAAACGATACAACAGATGGTCATGGAATTCATAAATGATTGCATTCGTGATGCAAATTATCACAATAGAGCTCTTCAACTTTAGCAGTTATCCCTGATAAGAGGAGCATCTACCTCTACACATCATCCACTCTTCTCTTCTGTAAATCATGTTGTTGTTGATACCAGTCCACCTCATGCCTCACCTTCATCCTTACCTACTAAATCAGCTGCCAAGACAACCAAGCATGTGCTGCTACCTCCTACTTCTTCCAAACCTCTACGGCCAGCTACCAAAAATAGAAAAAACAGAAGAAGATTAGAAAGTCAACCTACCTCTCATCCATCAGCTCATCAGTCAATCTTTTTCGATGACTCTTCAAAAGCTGATACAGAACATGCTCCTCCATCTACTGATGTCCATGCAATCCTTAAATACCACACTCTTGTGCTATATCATCTACAAACTCAACTGAACTCCATTGTTCCCAACATTAGAAGCACTATCTCCACTGAAGTTCAGCCTGCCATAGCCACTGGAACTCCTAGAGAAACCACTATGTATGACTGGAATTCCATTCTAGCTTTCAAAAAAGAATGGGCTACAAGGGCAGAAAAAGTTGAAACTGTTGTATTTAAAGCCCTTCAGGAAGAAAAAGTGCAGAGAGAAAAAGATGACGCATATCAAGCAAGAGCTGATACATATCTACTGGAACTCAAAGAACTAAGGAGACAAGCAAACTTGAAATAAGCTGCTGAAATTGACTCTTCAGCGTGAACAAATTTAAATTGCTTATTTATCATATGTTATGTTCTGCTTCTACTAACATACTATGCAGGCACAAATGACTTTACACTTGCGTATATTTTATTTACTCTCTACTTAGGATGAATGGCTTTAAGTAAATAGGAGTAGATTGTAGAAACTTACATGCTTTAGATTTACTTAAAACCATTAACTTAAAACAACTAATTTATATTTATTCAAATCCTTAAAATGGTTTAAACTTAGACTTTGTATCAAGTCTAAATTTATTTGTTGAACCTTCAGCAGATAAGATACCATCTTTTGTTTAAGTACATATGATACCCCTTTTGACTTTGTTTATGTAGTCTTCTTACATGTTACATGTTATCTGCTTAAAGTCATCAACAGCTAGTAGCTAGCAACTAGCAGCTAGTAGTTGTTGATAACAGTGTCAGCGCCTACTTGTACACTCAAAATTTTCTATCAACTAAACATTATATCCGTTGAAAAGTTTTACCTTCACGCACCTTTTATAAAACATTATTTGGTCGTCTTTTTCAAACAAAAGAACTATTCACATGTCTTGTCAATAGAATACTTTCATGCATGTCTTAAACATTCTTCATATATTCAAACCTAGCTAACCACTCTCTTTAATATTTCATGATAAGAAATATTCTTTGTCTCTTACACTTTGCAAGATTTTTGGGTATTCAATGAAAGATCTTGATCATCATTTCGTCGAGAAATTTACGATTCAACCTTGCTCTCTCAAACAGCTACAATTCTGTATATCTCTATAAAACGTTGGAAGCAAGGATTGAAGAATACCCTTCGCATAATTACGTGCTCAGTATTCAAAAATCTCAAATCCCCAAAGCACACTAAAAGAGACAAACATGCTTAAGCTTTCCTTCAAACTCAGAACTTCAATCTTTCTTTGAAGAGCTTCTTCTCTCAAACACCAACTAGATAGTCTTTCTCATATTAATCTTTTCTAGTTCTTGTTTGAACAATCACTATTTAGATTGTTCCTTTATTCTTTTGAATCATTAAGGAACCTTTGATTATTGCACGAGTTTGATTGTTTCTCAATTATACTCCTCAAACAATTGTTTTTGTTGTACACTGATCCGTTAGAGATCACTTAGAATTTACTTAATCTTAGTGCACTTCAAAATCCAAGTTTTACCAACTTGGTAATGGACGTAGTAGCTTACACTGTGAGCCACTCCAAATATTGTGTCTTTGTCTTTCTGCCATTTTTACTATCTATACACTTAAGTAGCTGCTATCTACTTAAGTGTTTAACAATTGCATTCTTGAAATTTCTTTACTTAGTTGTTTTATAGTTTCTTTCAATTCAGTCCTTATATATTAGTGATAAAAAAAAAAAAACCAACCAAACTGTTTTACATTCAGCAGCTGCTACCTGCTGATCAGCTGCTGAAAACTTATCTTTTTCGCTGTAACTCTTAAAGGTTTTCAAAACGACTCCTAAAGTTTTTTAAAAGACTATCCATCCCCCTCTCTAGCCTTATTTTGTTTCCAACTTGATTTATTCATTCCGACGTCAAATTTGTTTATTTCGATGCCCACCTTTGTTGATATTTGGTGGCAGTGTTTAATTATTCATTCTGAAGCCAATTTTTTTCCATTTCGATGCTGAAGAAATCACTGGTAGACAAATCTATTGTAAATGCGCACAATGTGGCGACCCGACTTGGGCCTGAGGTGGAACCGCAGGTCGGACCGTCCAAATAGGGGGGAAACAAGAAACAACACAACATGCAAAGACTCAATTTAAGAAAATGACGTGATGCAGCATTGGAAACGTAACACGCCTCGGCACCAAAAGGCCGAAATTTTAAAAACTTTTCCTGATATCACAGTTAAGCAAATAAACCAAATCATCGGCGACACTACATGCCAGAACCCAAGCTAAGCAGTTAAAAGGGCAAGAAAAAAAATAAGAGCTAATAGGATGCTCAGCGGAAGACTTATACGTAGTGAACTAATCAACATGATAACCAAGCTCGGCTTACACAAGTGTTAAAACTACTAGTAGCTAATTAAAGGATCAAGTACAAGTTATATACACATTCACAAGTATAGTCTAAATGACTTGCTTTTAAACCCATCGTCCTTGCAAAATACAAAGAATGGAAAAGGACATTTAGACCACCTCTTCAATCGGAATGTTGAACCAAAAGAGAAATAAGGGAAGCACAAACATTGCAAGCCTCAATGAGAAGGACCCGCTTTGCTAGGATCTAAAAGGGTAAAGGGGAATGGGTAAATCATAAAGACTTGTAAGCTATCAATCATGCATGTCATGGCAATATGCAACATACAAGGAAAGATATCATCACATAAGCATAGAGATCATAAATCCAAGATGCACATTGTTTTCACATAAGTGCTCGAAAGTAAATCACATAGGATAAGGATATATGGAGAGCCGGTGCTGCTATGTAGTTCCTGCATACAAGCGTTATCTAGAATGTGAGGTGTTAGATGGTTGTGAGTACATCAACCTTCCGAGGAGATGCCCGAGATAGACACACCGATGTGCTCTAATGGTTACAACAAGGGGGCCACTTCCCCACTGCGGCCACAATGGAGGCGTGTGTGCATAAGAACAAGTATGCCAGCTGGACTCGTGGAAATGCCAAGTAGTGTTTACTTAACAAATTCTCAAGTAGTGAACGAGGTCGACAAGAGCGATCTCGTTCATGACAAGTAAGTATTCTCATCAATAATTCAAGTAGGATTGAGTTCGACAAGAGCGAACTCAACATGTCGAATAGGCATTCTATTATACGACATTTAAAATCAAACATGGTAGTCAATCCAATTCAAGAGTCTAGAATTAATATTCTTAGTGAAACGTATTTAAAAAGTCGTAGGGATTGATCATTGAGTCGATATTGTTCAATGGCTCACTAAAATAGACTCTTTTGAGTCGTCTCTATAAATTCATCCAATAGAGTTTAAACACTAAATGCATTCTAAACTCCTTTCTAAGTTCTCATATAGGATAGACTAGGCCATTAATCCAAATAATAACCATAGCCAAGAATTATCATCAATGCATAATTATGGAACCCTAGAATCATAAATTCTAAAAGTTAATAAAAGCCATTGGTCTAAGAACAATAGTTATTCCAAATGAAGCATAGAACACATTAAATTCTAGGCTTATGACCAAAACAACAAGATGAGTATATCACTCAAAAATCTCATAATCTCAAATCATCATCAAACATAATATAGACATGGTAGGAGCATGAGAATCATGAGAAAAAGGGGATAGCATGGCATTTCTAGCATACATCCTAAGGGGAATCAATAGCTTACCTTACACCAAGGAAAAATATGAAATGAACAAAATCTAATCAGATAGAATCATGCTCCTCGTCGATAGCTTTGATTTGGTGGTCTCGGATTGGCAATCGGAGTTCGGGAGCTCTAGTTATGAAGGAAACACCTAGTAGTCTCACTTAACCATTCACACACATAAGCTCATGAAGAGAGAGAAGTAAATGGCTGCAAATGGGGGGTTTATGTCTGATCACAAAGGAGGGAGGCTTAAATATAACATGAAAATGTGGGTGGAAATCCACATGTCACAAGGAGAGTGAGTGGGAATCCACTTGTCACATGGAGGATGAAAGGGATTAGGATTAGTTAACTTAGTTAGGGTCTAAAACAATGGATTAGGGTCACTAAGGATGGGGGGTTTAATGGTTAAATGGGTCATCAAATTAGAATTGTGGAAAAATCCTGTATTGCTGGTGTTGAGGCTGAGCGGTCGCTCAGGGGGAAGGCTGAGCAAGCGCTCAGTCCCCTTTTCACTTCCTGGACTTGTTGGATTTTGTGCACTCGCTCAGGCACTAGTTGAGCGAGCGCTCAAGGGCCTGGATGGCCAAAATGACTTGAAAACAAGTCCCAAATGTCTCCAACTCAACCCCAAACCATATGGGATGTTTAACACACTCAAAACACGTCCGAAACAGGTCCGAACATCACCCGAAACAAGGAGGAATGAAGGGCGAAACTCATGATGAACATCAAACGAATCAACTGCGAGTTGAACAGAAATACAAAAAGCATGAATGAACATTCTTAAACATGTTTAGGACTAGAATACAAGGTCTATGATTCAAGTTAACATCTTACGAGTCTCAAAGACACGAAACGAGGCAAGGAAAGACAAACCGAGAGACCATAAGAGTCAAAAGGTCAAATGAAGCAAGAAGGCTTCCGAACTCTCAACGAACCATACAATGACCGAGATTAAAGTTATAAAACATGTTATAGAGGTACTAAGGCTCTAGTAGGACTTAGTTAAGTACTAAGACGATACACGAAGCAAGTATAACAAAGTATGCAATGCATAGAAGGCATACTAGCAATTACGATCATGGTTGACCTAATGCAAGCATGATATGAACAATATGAACTCTAAAATATGTTAATGCACATAATGAGCATATTAGACAAGTATAGAAGACATGTTATACAAGTAGGTTTTGGGTTCTCACACACAACCATAGATGTTTAGTTTGGAGTTGAACAAAATGTCGAGTGTGTGCACAAAATTCAAACATGAGAGTACACTACAGCAATGGCTCCGATGCGGGTGTCATTGCCTCCGATGTGGCATCGTTGCCTATGAAGTGGGCATCGTTACTTTTGATGTGGGTGTCGTTTCCTATGAATTGGGTGTTGTTTCCTATGATGTGGGCATCGTTGCCTATGATGTGAGCGTCGTTGCCTATGATGTAGGCGTTGTTTGGGCTGTGGCCAATGTTTTTCCTTGGGCTTTGATGCTTAGTTTCTTGGGCTATGATATGGGCATCGTTTGGGCAATTTCCTATGATGTGGGCGTCGTTTGGGGCAATGGCCAATGTTTTTCCTTGGGCTATGATGCTTAGTTTCCTTAGGCTACAATGTGGGTGTTGTTTGGGCTGTTGCCTATGATGTGGGCGTCGTTTGGGCACTGGCCAATGTTCAAATTTTGAGTGATGCCTAATGTTTTGAGCGATGTCCAATGTTTTTCGTATGATGTGGGCGTCGTTAACTATGATGTGGGCGTCGTTTGGGTAGTGGCCAATGATCAAATTTTAAGCGATGCCCAATGTTTTTTATTGCGAGGCTCAAATTTGGGCAATGGCTTTGTCCGCCCGCCTTTCCTTCATTAACGACATCTTCATCATTTTCCCCTAAAAAATGTAATGTAGCGGTTTAAAACAAATAATATGGAACTTTTCCAATTAACATTTCTCCATAGGGGACCGACCTGGTTATCACCCTAGTTCTCCACCTCATAAGCCTAGGTGACTCATCTTCATTTGAAGCTACTGCACGAAAGAAGTTTACGTCCCATTAGTGTGACTCGCCACTTACCGTTTTTCTTAGCCAGAGAATTATTGACTTAGGTAGTATTCCTATTATTTGTTTTCCTTTGTCGTACGGAAGAGGAGAGTGAGCTGTGAGAGAGGAAACGAAAAGTGGCTCGGTTGTGGGTTTGAAGATTTTGGCTAGTGAATACTAATTTTACTCCGTCAAATTACAGGTTTGACTCTAGGATTATTATGGAAGGTTTCCTAACATGTTTTGATCGGTGATATTATCTTTTTTAAGGTAAGGGAGACTATGCGGTACTGATTCAAAGTCAATTTGATCATGTGATCGTCCTTTTAATATTCATGTTTAATTCATACTCATGTTGTTGAAACGTGTTTATTGTTATCAATAAACCTTTGGTATTTATTTGACTTTGAAATTGTTCCATGTTAATAATCTATGTGTTTTCTTGAAAAGTTACTATTTAAAACCATTTGGTCGAGTAATTGATTATTTGGGATAATTTAGTGATACTAATAAGTGGAACGGTTGTGAAACAATGGTTACAGTTCAACTGGGTTGTCTAAATGTAGAAAATAACATGATTTGAAATTGCAGATTGGTCCTCACAGATTATAATTTTTTGGAATGGCCCTTCTGAGTTTTAAGGAAAAGTCTCTAACTTTAAATAGTCATAATTTACTCATTTTAAATTGGAATTAAGTAATTCAAAAGCCTAAATTGATTATTTTTTAGAGTACTTTATAATGGACTTAGTTTCATAATCACATTATGTGTTTATTTTGAGCATTTCAGATTATAATTGTAGTGATAATAGTTAATGTTCATTGTTAAATATATAATACTTAAAGTTGGTTCTTAAATCATTTCATTGTGTTATATGCTTAGATTGAGGCGTGTTAGCTTGTTGGGTATTTGGATTGTCTCAAACTTGAGGTAAGGATTCTTGTCAACCTAGTTACCATTTGATTCTTGTTATTCGAAACCTTTGATAATTGATATTGTTCTTACCAAGTTGAATTTGAGCTTGTTATCGTTTATTCATTCATGTCATTTGGAACCGATGATTTGTATTTGTTTTTGTTACTCCACCATATACACTTTGAGTTGTTACTATGTTACAATTTGATAGCGTCACAAGTTGACTGCTCCATCACCGATTATTGGTATTGTTATTAATGCCTTGAAATTTGGCTCGAACAACAGTGTCACGCGGCTTGAACAATGGTGCTTCTGGTGAGACTTGAGTAGAGCTGGCAATGGGTTTGGCTGGGCCGGGCCGATCCAAATTCGATGAGCTAAAGCTTTATTTTTGGGCAAAAGCTGGCCCAAAATTTGATAGGCCTATGAAAAGCAAGTCTAACCCAACCTTGTCTTGGACCCGTAGGCCACTAGGCTTGCGACACCCAAAAACCTTGTATGTTCGTCTAGCCTGCATGGTATACTTATCGTGCGAGACTTTGTATATTTGAGTGGGCCAAGAGATGGCCAATACCCTTAAGTTGTTTGATTTACGCTCATTGGCGTGATAGAGTTACAATTGCACGACTTGGCATCATTGGATACTCGACTTGATCGAGTGTTGTCCATGTGGCTTCGTGTACAACCTTGATAGGATGCATCTTGGTTTTCTAGACATGTTAAACATGTCTTAGATTGATTGTTTAGGAGCTCGATTCATAGTTTGACCTTACTCGGTTTATGTTCGATGCTTGCCGTCGTTGTATGTCTTTTTTAAGGTTGTGACGGCGACTGTTTGGGTTCCTTTTGGCTTCATTTTGAGCTTGGGATCATCCTCAATTGATGGGTGAACCTTTAGGGGTCTTTTAGGACTTCTTTTAGAGATTTTTGGTCCAAGGGTCAATGGCTCGCATTGGGTTTGGAAGATACGACCGCATATGATACTGGAAGTCTCCCTTGTTCAAAGCAAAGGGATACGCTTGCATCGAAGCAAGGGATACGACCGCATTGCCCCGACAAACAACATTATGTTGTCTTGATTGTTTGATGTGATATCCATATTCTACCCTTCAAATACCCCCCTCCTTTACCCTTGACCACCCATTGAAGGGTAATTTGGTCCCCTAACACCATTATCAGCCCCAACCCTCTCCTTCTCCCCTCATTTTTATTCATTCCATATTGAGAAAGAGAGAGAGATGACTATGTGTGTGTGAGTGTGAGATTAGTGTATGTTTCTTCGATCCCCGGAGTTCTGGCCATCTGATCGACGAGTTGAGACTACCATCGTGATGCCCTCGATGAATAGAGTCTTCCCCTTTTGTTTGTTTACATTTTCTTTGGTGTTTGTGAGCCGAAATAGGTACATTACTAAACCTTCTACTTTTTCTCTCTAGCTTAAATTGATGTTAGGTTGTTATAGACTTGTTCCCCATGATTTATTGTCTTGATACATATCTAGATGATGTGTTTATTTGGGGTTTTGATTAGTGAACATGTGGGGTTGAATTTAGATGGATTTATTGTGTTTGTTGGAGTGTTTGACATGAAATTACTTGTTATTGGGTTTAGAAACCCGAATGAACATTGAATCCCGAATTGGTAGTTTGAACTAGAAATTAAAGGTTAATAATTTGGCTCAATGGAGTCTATTACGTATTGAAAGTGTTATTTCATAACCTATAATAGATTCCTACGACTTTTCGAGTTTGTTGGGTCTCCATTGTGAGATTTTGAGATTTCTTGGGTGAGATGCAATTTGGGGATTTTGAAATGTTTATTGGTTTAGGACTCCAATTGAAGTCTTTAGATGACGTTAGCATGAAATTATTGCTAGTTATCGTATTATACAAGTTTTGTGTTTATTTGGAGAATGTTGACTCGTGGAGTCTTTGTTTGTGAACAATAGTGCATTGACTTATTAGAGAATCAGAATGCAATCTTTGAATGTTATGAGAGGTTTGGGAACATAATTGGATGACTGTTCCATTGTACTTAGTTGGAAGTGTACCCTTTCGGACACTCGAAGATTGGGGACTAGTTTATTAATCTTGGGCTATAGTTTAGGCCATTAATGACACATGTTGGGTTGGGTTGTGACGGTCGGACGATGGACGTCGTCTTATATGTATTGGAAGGGAGTTTTGGAACTTAGGTCGAGAACGACCGAAGTATGAAATCTAAAGATTTGACTCATTAGAGTCAATTAAGGATTTGTTTAACACTTGTGATAGACGTGTTCGAATCCTACGATGTTTGAGACGCGTTAGTCTCGGTTGTGCGGACCTGTGTTGTCATTGGTGGTGTGTTTGGAGCTTAACTAATTTAGTAAGCCAATGATTCGAACTATGAGAGTTCGGAATGTGTTGACTTAGAATAGACAACTCATGAGAGTTGACTATAGGCATGCATGTTAGGGCACAGGATGTTAGGGACTAAGATAGAGTCTCGATGTGATGGTATGAGTGTGGTTCATAGATGGATAACCATTCCAGTCGAGATTTGGTTAAGTGTACTAATTGGGCACTTATGTGAGTGTGACTATGGGATATTCATGTTACGCTTTGAGCGTGAGTTTGAGTGTATCGTTGTATACACTACAAGAGAGAGGATTAATATATGTTTGTTTACATTTTCTTTGGTGTTTGTGAGCCGAAATAGGTACATTACTAAACCTTCTACTTTCTCTCTCTAGCTTAAATTGATGTTAGGTTGTTATAGACTTGTTCCCCATGATTTATTGTCTTGATACATATCTAGATGATGTGTTTATTTGGGGTTTTGATTAGTGAACATGTAGGGTTGAATTTAGATGGATTTATTGTGTTTGTTGGAGTGTTTTGACATGAAATTACTTGTTATTGGGTTTAGAAACCCGAATGAACATTGAATCCCGAATTGGTAGTTTGAACTAGAAATTAAAGGTTAATAATTTGGCTCAATGGAGTCTATTACGTATTGAAAGTGTTATTTCATAACCTATGATAGATTCCTACGACTTTTCGAGTTTGTTGGGTCTCTATTGTGAGATTTTGAGATTTGTCGGGTGAGACAGAATTTGGGGATTTTGAAATGTTTATTGGTTTAGGACTCCAATTGAAGTCTTTAGATGACGTTAGCATGAAATTATTGCTAGTTATCGTATTATACAAGTTTTGTGTTTATTTGGAGAATGTTGACTCGTGGAGTCTTTGTTTGTGAACAATAGTGCATTGACTTATTAGAGAATCAGAATGCAATCTTTGAATGCTATGAGAGGTTTGGGAACATAATTGGATGACTGTTCCATTGTACTTAGTTGGAAGTGTACCCTTTCGGACACTCGAAGATTGGGGACTAGTTTATTAATCTTGGGCTATAGTTTAGGCCATTAATGACACATGTTGGGTTGGGTTGTGACTGTCTGACGATGGACGTCGTCTTATATGTATTGGAAGGGAGTTTTGGAACTTAGGTCGAGAACGACCGAAGTATGAAATCTAAAGATTTGACTCATTAGAGTCAATTAAGGATTTGTTTAACACTTGTGATAGACGTGTTCGAATCCTACGATGTTTGAGACGCGTTAGTCTCGGTTGTGTTGACATGTGTGGTCATTGGTGGTGTGTTTGGAGCTTAACTAATTTAGTAAGCCAATGATTCGAACTATGAGAGTTCGGAATGTGTTGACTTAGAATAGACAACTCATGAGAGTTGACTATAGGCATGCATGTTAGGGCACAGGATGTTAGGGACTAAGATAGAGTATCGATGTGATGGTATGAGTGTGGTTCATAGATGGATAACCATTCCAGTCGAGATTTGGTTAAGTGTACTAATTGGGCACTTATGTGAGTGTGACTATGGGATATTCATGTTACGCTTTGAGCGTGAGTTTGAGTGTATCGTTGTATACACTACAAGAGAGAGGACTAATAGATGTTTGTTTACATTTTCTTTGGTGTTTGTGAGCCGAAATAGGTACATTACTAAACCTTCTACTTTCTCTCTCTAGCTTAAATTGATGTTAGGTTGTTATAGACTTGTTCCCCATGATTTATTGTCTTGATACATATCTAGATGATGTGTTTATTTGGGGTTTTGATTAGTGAACATGTGGGGTTAAATTTAGATGGATTTATTGTGTTTGTTGGAGTGTTTTGACATGAAATTACTTGTTATTGGGTTTAGAAACCCGAATGAACATTGAATCCCGAATTGGTAGTTTGAACTAGAAATTAAAGGTTAATAATTTGGCTCAATGGAGTCTATTACGTATTGAAAGTGTTATTTCATAACCTATGATAGATTCCTACGACTTTTCGAGTTTGTTGGGTCTCCATTGTGAGATTTTGAGATTTGTCGGGTGAGACATAATTTGGGGATTTTGAAATGTTTATTGGTTTAGGACTCCAATTGAAGTCTTTAGATGACGTTAGCATGAAATTATTGCTAGTTATCGTATTATACAAGTTTTGTGTTTATTTGGAGAATGTTGACTCGTGGAGTCTTTGTTTGTGAACAATAGTGCATTAACTTATTAGAGAATCAGAATGCAATCTTTGAATGTTATGAGAGGTTTGGGAACATAATTGGATGACTGTTCCATTGTACTTAGTTGGAAGTGTACCCTTTCGGACACTCGAAGATTGGGGACTAGTTTATTAATCTTGGGCTATAGTTTAGGCCATTAATGACACATGTTGGGTTGGGTTGAGACGGTCGGACGATGGACGTCGTCTTATATGTATTGGAAGGGAGGTTTGGAACTTAGGTCGAGAACGACCGAAGTATGAAATCTAAAGATTTGACTCATTAGAGTCAATTAAGGATTTGTTTAACACTTTTGATAGACGTGTTCGAATCCTACGATGTTTGAGACGCGTTAATCTCGGTTGTGCGGACCTGTGTGGTCATTGGTGGTGTGTTTGGAGCTTAACTAATTTAGTAAGCCAATGATTCGAACTATGAGAGTTCGGAATGTGTTGACTTAGAATAGACAACTCATGAGAGTTGACTATAGGCATGCATGTTAGGGCACAGGATGTTAGGGACTAAGATAGAGTCTCGATGTGATGGTATGAGTGTGGTTCATAGATGGATAACCATTCCAGTCGAGATTTGGTTAAGTGTACTAATCGGGCACTTATGTGAGTGTGACTATGGGATATTCATGTTACGCTTTGAGCGTGAGTTTGAGTGTATCGTTGTATACACTACAAGAGAGAGGACTAATAGAAGTCCGACATGGGGATGACTTGGGAGACTGAGTGTATTGTCTTGTTTTGGGAATATACGATAGACTAACGTAGTAGTCTTGTCGGGTTTGTATTGAGGATCCATGAGGACTTCAAAAAGGGATTATTGCTAGACTAATGATAAGTCTTATTAAGTGAATTGAGGTTAGAACTAACTAGTCACCTCAGTATATGTGAGATTCGAGGATCATGGTACCCCATGGTTTGGTTATTGTGACTCCTATGTGATTGTTATTTCATGATATTGATATGCATGATTGTGATGCACTTGGTAGAGTGTAAAACCTACTTAACATGGATTGACTGATAACTCAATCCTTATTTGTGGAATTTGTAGTGGGGATCATTATGAACTCAAAATGTGTTTGGAATATAGGCTAAAACAGTAGTCTTTCTTTATGTGAACTACTTGCAAATACATGCATGTATGAGATGTTGCTTACCTTCCATTATGTGTACGGTAATGTATCTTAGCAGGATCATTGACCTACTTGGCTTTGACAAAGTAACCGGTTATTGGAGCCTTGTCGGGTTTTGGTTATGTTACGAGTAAATATCTACTTGTGAATTCACATTAAGTCCAGCTAGCAAGATTTGGTTACTTGGTTGAGTTGATGGTGGGACGACACATCGCCTTCACGAATTATAGAATCCGTGATCGCTATGGGTCACCGTATCAGAGAATGGTTATTGCACACACCCCTCCACCGTTGGCCGCAGTGGGAATGTAGCTCTCCATTGTTGTCGCAAAAAGCATGACCTTGGTAGTTATGGAACTTGAGCGGAGATGTCCCGTGGACATAAATACTACGGAATCGGTATCGAGGGCACTTTGTTTTTGCACATGTATTGCAGAAGCAACATGGCGGAAGCAGATTAGATGAGTACACCATGGTTCATATGGTTTGATTACGTGCACTTAAATGAATAATATCATTGTGCTACATGGAAGTTTTGGTAAGAAAGGAAAAAGGGCGATTTCGTGAAGTATCTAAGATTATATGATACATGTTCACGGTTTTATTGTATTAACATGATTATTTATAACTGTGCATATTATCATGTTATATTATTACTTGCAATAGCGTACTTGGTCATTATGACTCACTCCGTAATTTGTTTCTTAGTGTGTAGTTGTTCGATAGCCACATAAAGGACGAGTAGTTCGTGATTGTAGTAGTGCGCAGTTTGATTGATAGTTCGAGTTAAGGACGAGTGGTTCGTGTAAGTAGCAGTCTACTTTTTCGAGATGTATCTCGCGGAGTCCTATTTCATTATCGTATCGTTATTTTATTATATGATGTTATTATTCTTGTGAGGACGAATGTATGCAAAGTTATGTAAACTTTACTGTTGGGTAGTCTTTTGGGTGTAGTCTTTGTTGTATTATGTATCCAACATGTATGGCCGAGCTTGTGTACTTTATTTACAGTTTTATTCAGTTGTCTCCCGACCACGCAGTAGCTTTAAGGCATTTAGTGTTTTTGTTGTTGTTGTTGTTGTTGTTGTTGTTGTTGTTGTTATCGTCTCCGGCACGTTTAGCCGTTGAGGTTGTCGTTTGTTTCAGAGTAGTAGACTCGTATTCATCTAGTTGGTTTCCCTCCGGCATGTTTTAGTCATTGAGTTGTTGTTTACAGGTTGGGTCCTTGTGGTTTCGCCGGCCTTGACTTGTCGATGGTTTGTTGTCCATGCGCAATGTTGCATCATGTGGTTCGAATTTTGGGCCAAGAGATTTTCTATCTCTTTGATTGTATTCCTTGCTTGGAGCTTGATAGCTCGAGCACCTCGGTAGTATTGCATCCGTAGTTTGGATTTTGTTGTCCTGTATCGCCGTTATAGCTTTACTTTCTTGCTAGAGCATGTGCAGCTCAACTGTTTGGCTTGTACCATTATGCTTAGCAGGTATTTGTCTATTGTTTAGCCTCTTTGGCGGCAGGACCTTGGGATTCCGTGTTGGAGTCCGGGTGGGGCCGTCACATGGCTTTTTGACCCGTAATGAAATCAACCATAAAATTATAAAAATCTACAATTCAAAGTCTAAAAACATGTGATGAAAATCCCAATGCAGCACCTACAAAATACACCATTTTAGGTTAGGTTAGATGGTCAAAAATACACAAAAATAACCAATTTAACAGTAGCAGTAGACTCTAGGTAGTAAGAAGTAACAATGTAGCAATCAACATACATCTTTTGAACAAAAAAAGGCACTAGCAAACTTTTGAGTCTTCACTCTTCACTCATCAAGATTAACAATATTGGAACCTTCCATAGACGATTGTATCTCCTCCACTTCTTGTGCATCTAATTATGTAAGAAAGTAAAGCAACTGGGTTAGGCCGGCCCAAAAAAATCATGGGATTTCTTTATCCGAGCCCAAAGAGCATATCGGCCCACTAGGCTAGGCCAAAAAGGACAAACTTTTTTGGATCTCTAAAACCTAAATCCAAGCCCATCAAAATGTTAGATTGATTGGGCCGGCCCATGGGACTGAGCTCTTTATGCCGGCTCTAGACTTGAGCACCTATGTTATGTGGTTAGAACAACGGTGCATCTGATGAGGCTTAAGCAAAAGTAGTTGTACTAAGGTTTGAACACCTGACCTCTCCGTTAAAATAAGTAAGCAGTATCAGTTGACTAGGGCTATTTCATAAGATTACAACTTATTAACGTTGCGTCATTGTTGCACCTTTCTCCCTCTTCAAATAATACCTCACTCTCCTAACATTCAAACGGATCCCTAGGGTTGGAAATTGGGTAAGAATGTAAGATGGTTAGGTTTGGGTAAACCAAAGTTAACCATTAAGATTTAATGGGTATTTTTACATATTTATCAAAATCTATCCAATTAATCTAAATAAATATTTTTTTGTATACTCAAAACTTACCCAATATCCAAAGAGTTGAGATATCTTATTCCACATAATGTACCCCTACTCGTAAACCAAGCAATATGACAGGTGAAATTCGGGTTGGTCCCCTTCGAACAATTTTCAAGTGTTTTACTCCCCTACATTTTTTTAAACCGGTAAAAGTCACTTTTTTGGCGAAATGTCGACTATACTCAAAATGAAGTGAGCACGCGCACGAAAAGGCATGTAATGCATCGCGATCCACAAATCCTACATCGCGATCCACATAATCATACATCCTAATTTAAAATCATACATATTATGCATCATGATGCACATACACATGCATCGCGATGCATATAAGCATGCATCGTGATTCAAAGTTAATGTATTGCAATCAAATTTTGTGCATCGCGATTAAATTTTGCGACTATCGATTCCATTACATTGTGATGTATTGCAATTCAAAATTAATCCATTGTGATTCAAATTTGGTGCATCGCAGCACAAAATTTATCTGAGAATCCAATTTTGCATCGCACTGAAAAAATTGATGCATCACGCTGCAAAATTATAATGAGTCAGACCTTCATGTATCTTTTACGAGTACACAATCAACAAATGATTTCAAATTGATACATCTTTCTTACATCCCAAATCCAAATCGATGCATCACGATTCATAAATTATGCATTGTGATTTAAAATTGATGCATCCACATTCAAAAACAATATCCAACAACGAACAAATTTCTATTCAATCATTTCATTGAACAGTTTACATGGATAGCAACATAATACACAATAAATATTTTGAATCAAATACACAAACACAATAAAAAAGAAAAAGAAGAGACCAGCCAGCAATTTCTTCTAACCCCCACCCCCACACGCTCATATTCTAAAGCCCAGTTAGTGTCTAACGTATCCTTCTTGGACCCATCTTTCTTGACCCGTATAAAGTTATTCTAAGTAGAGCTGTCAAAACGGGCTTATGGGCTACGGCTTGGGTTTGCCCGCGAGCCTAGAAATCCCGTTGTGAAACGGGTCGGGTAGGAAATCTCGTGGACATGACAGTCCTAGGAAACCTCTGCCCGGCCCACCCCGCATAGGACCGAGGGCTAGCTCGTAAAATTAGAATTTATTTTAATTTTATTATTTTATAATTATTTATCATTGTAAATTTGTAAACTAGTACAGTCTGTACAAAAACTGAACCAGGGCTTAAAGCCTCAAACTAAATGAACCCAAATCAGATCTCAAAAGCCAAAGTCGAAGATGCTCGTTCTTGAATCTTGAAGATGGTTGAATGTGTAAGAGCGAGAGGTGCTCGGCAAATTTCAAATTCAAATGTCAAATCGAAACAGATTTCGAAGGGCGGTGCCAATGACTCGGTGAAGGAAGTGGGGCAAAAGGTGGTCGGTGACGTCGGTGGTGGTGGGAGAGGCGGAGAGCGAAACCTGTGAGGCTGTGATTGTGAGGTTGTCTCTGTCTGACTATCCCGGTAACTCTGTGGTGGACAGGTAGTGTCACCGTGCCAAATCTGGAAGTGACTAGATTTTTTAGAGAGATCGAGATTGAGATGTGAGACTGTGAGAGTCTCACAGAGCAAGAGAAAGAGAGACGTATAGGGTCAGATACAAAGACATTGAGTGTGAGAAAGAGAGTTTTGAGATTATATTTTTTAGATTAACTTTTAGTTGTTTAGACTTTATTTTAATTCTTAGACGGAATGATGGTTTCAGCGCCTGGTCCACCCACCTTTCTGATAAAGACTAACTTTTACTCTTTTAGAATATTAGAAGACCAAAAAATTGTGGGCAGCCCGTCCCCACACCGTAAAAGACCACAGCTTGTGCGGGCAAATCCCGTGAGACCCGCTCTGAAACGGTCCTTCAATTCATTGACCCAATCTTCCCCTTTTAGGTGGCAGGGTGGGCATACCTGTGGGCTTTAGCCCTATTTGACAGCTCTAATTCTAAATCTGTACTATTGGCTTTTCTTTAATGGACCAAACAAATTCTACATATTTTTTCATTTTATCTAGGCGTTATTTTATTTTCCCTTCTTTAATAGCAAAAAAATCTAGAAAAAAAAAAGAAGAAAAGAAAAAAATTGGATGTTTAAATTAGTCATATATGTCGTACCATAAGTAACAACCCTTAAATATAATTACCTACGTTAATTACTCAAAAACACAATTTGATATAATCATTTTGTTTGACTCATTTTCCACTTCTCAACACAATCAACTACGATCGAGCCTCAAGCTCGGATATAATAATTCATGATCGAACCTTCAACTCTGATACCAAATGAGAGTAATTAAACAAATACTCAAGTGTAGGGGCAAATCCATGCTTCAGACTTAAGGTCAATTACCCTGTTGAAGTAATTTTTTATTTTTTATTTACACAAGAAAACATAAATATTTTAGTTATTTTGTTATGTAATAATTACAATTTGTGACATAGCTGAAATTTATCTTTAGATCCGTCAATGTAGTCAAGTGCACTTTTCTTGTGCTCTCAATCACACGACCACTAAGACCCTCATCCACTCAACTCATGTTCGTCATTAGATTGAGTTCGGCTCAGGACCCTTGCACTCTCACGATCAAACTTTTCTCTCACAAATATTTTATTCTCCTCTCATAATAAATTAATAATGATCCTCAAGCTATCTATTTATAATACAATATTAGTTTACCACCAAGTAATAAATAATAATAATAATTAAAAAGACGATTGGGAGAGGCTATTTTCACTACATTAATTGATTATTCATTATAGCATTACTATAATATTCAACTAATTTATTGAAACAAAACTACCTTTAACTAGTTACTCGTTAAAATGATATAGTTCAATTTCTAGTTATCTTTTTATATCTCAACATAAAAAATTAAAAGGTAAATATTATTTTCATTCGTATTTTCTAGGAAAATTTTTTATCAATATGTTTTTTACATGAGATGTGTTCAAAAATTAAAAGTAAATATTTGCATGATAATTGTTTGTCTATAAAACTCATGAAAACAATGTCATAATTGTAACTTTTATTGCTAAATTAAAAGTTTAGTTGGATTAAAAAATATTATTTTTAAAATATTACTCAATAATACAATCAGTGACTACGTATTTCTTATATTTTTGTGCATTTTCGATAAAAATATAATTCATAACCTTGAAATCTTAAAAAATAAGGGCTATTATTGTCTACATAATATTATCTTATACAAATATAGTGGATGGTTTATAATAATGAAAATAGACTCCCTAAAAAATAAGATATAATTTTAAGTTGATTCAAGGAAACATAAAGTAAAAGAAATTCGGAAAAATATATATATAATTCAAGTAAGTGACTATTTAAAGTGTATTTATCTACCAACATAAAATAATTTGAAGGATTAGTAAGGAATGCAGTTGAAATTATCTCCCAAGATATTAACTTGAAGGTGAATGATATTATGAGGCTCAAGCTTGCGGTATTCCTACGACCTTTAGTGTTAAAGCCTAGTTAAGTTAATGATGATTTGTAATGTCCAAGTTATTATGTAAAGGCTTAAATTGCAATTTGGTCACCCTAGTTTGATGGATTATTCGTTAAGCTCACTTTACTTCTTCTTCTTCTTTTTCTCAATTTAGTCACTATGCTTGACATTTGTTGATAATTAGGTCACCCAGAGTCATTTTCGGTATTTAAGTTGGATGATAATGTTCAAAAAGATTCAAATGCCCATTTACATTTGATGAATAAGGTCAATGTACTTGACCTGTAAATTCAATAAGGTCACTTTAAATTATCGAGCTACGAAAATCAAATTACTTAGCTCACATATTTGATAGTAAATACTAAGTTATTAATACTATAGTTGGTTGTTTCACCTTCTTCAGATCGCTGTAGATCTTCAATGCTCATAGTTTTTTGTTGTTCTCATGAATTTTCCCTCTGATTTCGGCGTTTGTTCAAAACAAATAGCGATATCGGTCGATAAGGGAATGCATGGCGAAGTTGATTAGATGACAGTGGAGTGGATATGTAAGTAGACTCTGTTTTGGAAGATCAGAATGTTGTGCTGCTGCTTGAGCTGAGCTACAAGAACTCAAATAAGAACCGAAAGTTCAAGAACGATATCCCTGAATTTTTGTCTGCTTCTCCTTGATTATTTCTTGTCGAAATCTTATTTTAGATTGTTTGGCAGAGATGTTGAATGTGAATATTAGGGTTTTTTTACGCGAACAACAAATACTTTTTAACTTCACATAAAAAGATGATGTTTGAGAGGAGAAGCAGACTCCCAAAACCCCCCAAATGGAGTAAGGATATTTTTAGATTTTCCTAGAAAATTTAAAAGCTTAAATCAGAATTTGGTCACTTTACTTTCACATTGTTTCCCTAAACTCAACGTACTTTTTCCCCTCAATTTAGTGTACTTGGCTAATCAATCCAATAGGGTCATTGGACGTCATTTCCATTAGTTAGGTGGATGGAAAGGTTCGAAAAGACGAAAATTCCCTAACCTTTGGAAGGGTGTAGTGTACGTTCATCACTCCATCCAATTTGTTGGATGGAAAGCTTAAGAAACCCTATGGAAACCAAATCTATTGACTTTGTTGGACTCGATTGCACCTTCACCATTCAAATTTCCGCAAAACCAATTAAACATCAAAATAGATAGGAGAATATGGGAGGGTAGCGGATTCCCCCAATTTTTCTCTCATAAAACACCACACGAGCTTAGCAACAATGTGATAAAACCTAGTGTTCCTCCCAACTATTTGGGGGTTGGTTCTTCCCTAAAAAAAGAAGGGTATAAGACAAGCCCCCCCCCCCCACCCTCCTCCTTCTCATCAAGCACCAATTTTTCGGCAAAGACGTGACATAGAAGACGAAACCTGCAGGCACAGACTTAAATTGGAAAATTCTAGGGCTTGATCTCGCTATTTAGGCCTCAAGATTCGAACCAAATTATGATGAAGTGATGACGGATAAGAAGAATTAGCTAGCGATTGAGGAGGAATCCAAGGGCGATTATGTTGTTCTGACAGAATCGAAGGGGTTTCGTGTTATTGGCAGAGGTGTCGATGATTTTGAATCACTGAAAACTTCGATGGATGAGGTGGCGACTTCTGGTAGGGGAGTTGTTGTAGTGTGTGATGGTTGGTTTGGTAGAAAAAGGTGGTAGGGGAGCAGGAGTGGATAATAAAACTAAAAACGGTGTTGTAAGGGATAGCTTACAGGGTGGCGGAGTTGAAGGCGACACTGATATCAAGGAGGAATTTGGTCGGTTGAAGGGGGGTTGTCTTCTGTCTTCCTTTTCTTTTTATAGAAGAACCAACCCCCAAATAGTTGGGATGAACATTGGGTTTTAACATTGTTGCCAAGCTTGTGTGGTGCTTTATGAGAGAGAGAGAGAGAGAGAGAGAGAGAGAGAGAGAGAGAGAGAGAGGGGAAGGGGGATGGAATCCTGCCTAATTCACAAAACCAATTAAACATCAAAAGTTCCCCTTAACCTTTTGATGTTTAATTTGGATAGAGTGATGAACATGCATTGCAGCCTTCCAAAGGTTAGGGGGAATTCCGGTCTTTTCAAATATTTATGTCCATCTAACTAACGGAAATTACCTCATCACAATTGATTGATTGGCCAAGTATAGTCACTAAATTGAGAAAAAGAAAAAAAAAAGCACAGTGAGTTTAACGAAAAAAAATGTAAAAATAGGACGACCAAATTGCGATTTAAGCGACGACACTAACACTAAAGTTTGTAAAAATATTGCAAGCTCAAGCTCGTAATTGGCATGATTTAATATCCAAAATTTTATCGATAAATTATTGTCATTAGTTGATAACTTTAAGGGTAAAATTCTAGTCGGTCCATTTTCTAAAGTTTGTAACCTCTCTAGTGCACCTTTCTTTTCTTTTTTTTCAACCGCAAAAGTCCATTTTTTGAAATATTATTCTGAAAATGTCATCGTCTTCTTCAACAACTCCGATAAACACATCGGATTCGAAAATCACCATTGTTGCGCAACGAAATGGGGAAAGATAAACAATTTTTTTAATTTATAAAATACGAAACTCTAATGAATTTGTGCTATGTTGAGATTTTTCAGTAGAGACGAAGACAAATGAAGAGAAGGATGAAGAAGGCTTACGACGGATGAGATGGAAGAATGTGGAGGACGTGGTCTAGTTCTATATGATTTTGTATTACGGTGCAAAAATATCAGATTAATATATCACGTTGCAAACATTGATGTAACGCGCTTCAAACATTTATGTATAGCGGTTCAAAAATAGACTAAACAATTAACTAATGAATCGTATTTCAAATATTGATGTATCACGATGTAAAAAGTCAAAAATAGACTAGGCAATTAAACTGATTAATCGCGGTCCAAAAATTAATGCAATAAAATTGATGCATTGCGGTTCAATAATCAATGCATCTAATTAAACTGATGAATCATGGTTCAAACATTGATGTAGCGCAGTACAAAAATTGACTAAATAATTAAATTGATAAATCACGATGCAAAAATTAATACAATAAAATTAATGCATCACGATTCAATAATCAATGCATCGCTATTCATTTTCATAGCACACCTCATACTCATTAAGGAAATAATAGTCTTTTTATCCCTCAAACTGTCATTTTTCGATTTGAAAAAAAAACAATTTAAAATTTTTGAAAAACGAACAGACCGGCAATTATTCATAACTTTTATTTAATTGTAATCAGTGTTCTAAAAATCCATCTAGGCTGCCGCGCTTCTCGAACGCCGCGATTTCTTTCTAATCGCCCAAAAAAATCGTCCACAGGAAAATCGCCGCCTACTCGTCCTGGGCATCGCTGTATTAGATCTGATTTAGCCTTCACAAAAAGTCATAGCTTTTTTGTCCCTCAAAATCTAGTTGTACAGCACCTCAGAGAGAAGGGAGCGAAAGATGGAGGAAGGGGTAAGAAAAGATAAGACGAAATGGACGACTTACGGGGTTGAAGACGACGACAACACGTCGGAGAGACGGACACTATGGTGTCTGCGATGGATCCATGGAGGGCGATAGTGCGGCGAAGGCGAAGATATAACCGGAGATAGAATGAGAGAGAGAGACGATGATGTTAGTGAATTTTCCCAGTTTCTTGATTATTTGAACAGACCCGTTAATGAAGGGAAAAAGAAATCCCAAAAAATTTGTCGGTGTTGGATATTGATAGGATACATTTAACCATTGGCAAAAACTTGTATAGGACGGTCTTACGGATCCTAAATCCGTAAGACGGAGCCCCATTTATAAATTCGCGAGTTAATAACAAAACCTGTTAATATAAATCACAAAATGTTGTTGGATGAGTTGGTAAAGTGTCAATCCTTAAGGTTGTATGCCGCGCTGGTCTTGGGTTTGACTCCCTCCAGTGATGAATTTTTGTTTTTAATGTTCATTTCCTCTATTTGCTTGGTGCCCCTCCACTTTCAATGTTTGTTAGCTCCATTAGCATCAATTGCCTTGGGATACTTGACAGATCCTAACGGAATTTGACGAAATGCTAAATGACACATTTAAAACCAAACGTGACACATTAAAAACACAAAAAGTGACACATTTTAATGTTAAAAGTGACACTATAAATGAAAATTTATTATAATTTTTATTAAAATACAAAGTAACACTCTTAAAACTAAAAAGTGACACATTTAATACTAAAAAGTGACACATTTAATACTAAAAAAAGTGACACTCTTAATACTAAAAAGTGACACATTTAATACTAAAAAGTGATACTCTTAATACTAAAAAGTGACACTCTTAATACTAAAAAGTGACACTCTTAATATTAAAAAGTGACTCTCTTCCTTAAAGAATTTACCGAACCAAAATGAATCATATCGTGTTTCAAGTTCATCTACTATATGTCTAGATCCTGCTCGCTCTGTTATAAAGGGAAAGAGAAAAAAAAATTAAGGGAAGTATTGAAAATGGCAAGAAAAAGACTACTGATTTTTCTGATTCCAATCAAGCCAAGGAATTTGGTTCCAAGACTCCTAATGATCAGTTATTTTAGACATATTTTCAGTAAATTTTGTAAGTTTAAGTAAAAAACATATACTTACCTTGAAAAAGTTATGATTTTGTGTTTTTAACGATTGATACTTGGGATTATATATTTTTCTATGAATGAGAAGATATATTTAAGTAGTGTTCAATTCGTTATTGCTGTTAAAATCACTAGCCCAAAAATGACACACTTTAGTCCTAAAAGTAACACACTTCAAGCCTAAAAGTGACACTCTTATTGATAGAAATTCTATGATTATAAAAATGAGTTATTTTACCAAAAGTGACACACCTAATACCTAAAAGTGACACAATTAATACCTAAAAGTGACACACTAAACGTGACACTTATGAATAAAAATTTAAAGATGAAAAGTGATTTTTTTTGCCAAAAGTGACACACATAAAACTTAAAAGTGATACATTCTATGTTTAAAAGTGACACTTCGATTTAAAGTAACTAAGTAAAACTTAATCAGACATAAGACAACAATTATCCAAAAGTGACACACTTTTGTTCTCAAAGTGACACTATTAATACTAAAAAGTGACACTCTTATAATACTAAAAAGTGAGACATTTAATACTAAAAAGTGACACATTTAATACTAAAAAGTTACACATTTGTACCGGAGCAAAATGACACATCACAATAAAACTGAAAAAAAAAGTGCTGGAGAATCTCGAACCCTTGACTCGCTCGCGCTCAATTTGCCAAGCCTTAAGAGTTATGCTACAAACCAACTAAGCAGATTAACTTTTGCGTTTTTATATAACGTATTATTATTTTATAATGACCCGCGAATTTATAAAGATCCGTAAGACCGTCTTACAGGAGACCACCTCTTAACCATTTAACCTAGGGAGAGAAGATGTACTGTCTTAAATGATAGTTCAATTCATCTTTATTTGGTTATTTTAAAATTAACCCTCATGTTTATCTTTATTTATTTCTTCACCTTGTTCTTATTTCAATATATATTTTGTAATTTGGACTTCAAATTTACTTGTTGGTACTAGGCGTGTAATGGTTCAATTTGGTTTAGTTTGAGGTCAAAACCACAAACCGAACCAACTTTCAATGGTTCCATTTTTCTCAAACCGAATCGAATCGCGTAATGGTTGGAACCAAATCAAACGGTTTGGTTGGTTGGGTTTGATGGTTTACATAGAGAAAAATATAAAAACAAACTAAAATACAGTATACACATTACACAGTACACACAAAGGGGTTCCTGGTTATGAATCAATATAAAATCAAGCAATTATGCAATAGAATTGAAATTGATTACAGGGAAAAAAGAATGATTCATAAAGTTCTTTCCTTACTGGAATCTCTCCATCATTCCAGTCCATTCTCACTTTACTTTTTTAACAATAATTTTTGAAATTAACCATTCTTTCTTAAAATACATTGAGTGAAAGACTTTTTGTGATGCAATCTTCATTTCAACTGGGAGACAGATCGAGAAAGAGTGGGGGAAACAAATCGAGAAGAAGGGAAGGAGGGATAAAGAAGAAGATCGAAATAGAAAGGGAAAAAACGAAAGCTTACCTCCTTCCTTTTTGCCATAGTAAAAGTGGCTTCATCTGACCGAAAAAACTACGACTAAAGCTTGAGGAGGAGTAGATGGATTGCCCAGAACCTAAATCACTACACACCCGCTTAAGCTTAAAAATCGACAGGATAGGCAGAAGATGTCGCAGCAGAGGTGAATGGACCTGAAAAGGATGAAAAGAGGGGTCTGAGATTTGGTATAGAGAGAGATATGAAAGTAAGGAAGTGACGTTTGAATTGGCGACGACGACAGTGAAGTCGTGGGGGAGTGAGACCGTGGAGATCGGAGAGTGAAAGAGAGTGACGACTAGGGCTTGGTTGAGAGAGAGAGAGAGATCTGAAATTACCCATATTAGGGAATAGTTAAAGGGTCAGGCTAACCACACACCAACATCTTCTCTCTATACCCGAATTCTATCTACACCCCACATATTTAATCAATTTTTAAAATTTACTCTTTACCCCCTACCCTAACTTCTTATTTTACCCATCATTTAATTTTTCAATCTAACACATCCTATTCTATCTACACCCCACATTTAATTTCCAAAACAACCAATACCCAACACCCCAAAACCCCACAACGGAAACCCCCCAACCTGGCCAAAATGCACAAGCATTCCTGGCACAGGTGGTCTGCTACGGGAAGAACAAAACCTTGTTCACAATGTCTTCTTCAAACCGAGGTATTCTTCTCTCTCTCTCTCTCTCTATTTTTATGAACTCTTTGCTGTAACGTTGCTTGGATGAACGTCGGTTAGGCTAGAAATTTGATACACAATGTGCGGCCCTGGTTCAGCGCACACAAAGTTGTTCATGCGGTTACTGACTGCCGGACACACCCTGTTTTGTGTGGTTACTGAATGTCGCACACTACCCTCACTGTGCACACACCATTCGCCGCACACATCACCTCCTGTGCACTAAATCTCCACCGCACAAGCTCACACATGTGCATCATGAATTTTCCGCACATACCTCAAATTTGTCTAACATTCAAAATATTTATATGACTGCTCGATTTACTTATTTAGGCTTGAACTGTTTCTATATAACCTCTAATATTACTTATTTGTTGTTGTTACAGGAGGTCCAATTGATAGGTTCTGCAATAAATATATTAGGCGTCGTGTCACCGCATCGGCCAGACGAGAAATGCAACATGCGCGTGATGCAGAAGTGCCTCCGGAGCATATAGATCAAGAGCCTATACATTTTCGTGATCCCGAGCCACCACCGAGCCCGACCCCGACCCCCGACCCCGACTGAGACTAAGATTGAGACTGAGACCGAGCGTGAGCCTGAGCCTGAACCTGAGATGGGATTTCCTGGTGGTCCACTTGACCCATCTTTGTTGATTACGTACAAGACACATGCAGCAAAGATCGATTTGGCGTGGACAAGAGCGAGAGGTTTTGAAGTTTCACCAAGATCGCTCAAAACTACGCGGTGTCATTCCAGCAGGTGCCCAAGCATGGAGGGATTTGCTAAGGGAACAAGGATCCATACCCTAAGGAATCGATCCTATCTTGATGTTCACAAACCGTTGCTTTCAAAGATTTGTGGAGCGGTGGCATCCGAGAGACAAACTCATTCCATTTGCCCTTCGGTGAAATGACGATCACCTTAGATGATGTTTTCTCAGACATCGACTTCCGATTTCGGTCGCCATTATTTGCTACACGAAACATCAATTTGGAGTCTGCTAGCGAGATATCGGGAGTGTCCAAAGGTGAGATGATTGAGGGAATGGGAGGTAGAAGGGTGCTTCACCAAGTTAGAGTGGCTACGTAATAGGTTTAGTGAAGATGCCGCCTCGATGATTTAGACAAGGTGACGTGTTCGGTGAGGGCTTACATGTTGTACCTTGGGTTGCACCATCTTCACGGATAAGAGTGGCTCACGAGTGATGCTCTCATATTACTACAAGGGTCGAGGATCTTGATGATGTACATACCATACGTGGGGAGTTGCCACCTTGGCTTATCTATATAGACAATAGCGAAGCGTCCTGATATGAGACGAAGCAAATAGTGGATACTTCACATTATTAGAGGCATATTTAAAATTTATAGTTTTTTTGACATGTTTAATTTATGCTGGATATTTCACATCTAATTGAATGTTTTATTGCATGTAGGCATGGATATACTTACGATTTCCACAGTTCAGCCCTGATCATAATGTGGGGTACCAGAACACACAAGCGCTTGCTCGTATGTGGAAACCGGTCGGAAATCAAGGAACAAGCATGGACCGGTTACGGGCTATACGTGAAAATATTGACATGCTTACGGCGAATGACGTTAGTATTCATCTTTTACATTTATTTATGCTCGTGCTTCAGTCATTCGTTATTAAATTGTTGTATTTAATAAAATTTTAAATATGTTGTAGGTTGCGTGGACCCCTTACGACGACACAGTCATGAAGCATTTTCCATTTCATCAAAACTCCTTATATCATGGATGTATAGTCATGGGAGCCAATGTGGAGCCATACCTACTGCCATCGAGTGCTTCGACAGTTCGGACACGTGCAGATTGTTCCATCTATCCCTATCGCACATGACATCCCTGTTAGAAATAACCCTCGTGATTTGATAATGTGGATAGCACTTGCAGTATACTGGAACCTTGTTGAGAGCCATATATTATCTTCGGAACAATTTGGGCGAGCTACTCGATATCCATCTGAATGTTCACCTGAATACATGGATTGGTACTTGCGAATTTCACATCCCATTGTGCAGAAGCCCGCCGCCGATCGACTAGGTTAGGGTGACTAATCCCATTGCAGCCGATAACGGAGACCGCTTTAAGCTATTCGCAATTTGACAGACCGATAATGCGAAGATTGCGATCGGGTGATAGAAGTATAACTTATGAGGAGTTAGTGTCGGTGGTCTCGATAGTAGATAGCTTTGTACAAGGTCCGTGGAGGGCAGATCATCTCGAGTTGAGACTCGTCGTAGGACGCAACCTTGATATTGTTATGTATTTTTAGACATGTTTAACGTATTATGTATTTTGAAGACATGTTATGTATGTTTGAGACATGTTAGTGTTATGTATGTTTGAGACGTATTACTATTTTTAGATATGGCTTATTTCAAACCAAATATTTGATGCCACCAAAATTTCAAGTTTAAATAGATTTTCATATCACTAATCCAAATATAAAATGCAACCAACATTCCAAGTTTAAATGAAAATACATATCACTCATCCAAATTGATACTGTCCGAACTTTTGAGAACAAATCGCTCATTTTCTACACTTTCACTATATGACAAAAGTTGTTGACTATAAATTGATTTCCAAGCTGCAGCACATTCCACGCGGTTCTGATCCCATACGATTGGGACAGGTGCTAACGGGCAACCCTGACGTAAATTAACCTGCAAATGAAAGTAAGTAAATGTCAATAAGGTACAATTTATTAATATATAACTTGTATGTGAAACAATGATGTATATCTTATGAAAAGTGAGTACCTGAATAAAATGATCCTCGTTTACTCTTCCGATACAAATCAATTTTGGATCGATTGGGGGCGCGGTTCTCAATGGTAAATATGTAAAACAATGACGACTATCTAATACCAGGAGAGCACGGTTGTAAAACGATGCCACCAAGTGCCCCATATCGTTTGCATCAAACCAATATTTCTTCGCAGCAGTTTCTTCATGGTGTTCGAGTCTATTCTTCACTTTCTCAACACGCTTATGTTCAATAAACACACGTTCGTACAACTCTTGGTTTTTCATTAACTCTTGCGATAGATCTGATCGAACCCTACTCCATGAATTCTCATTTTGAAATAACAACCGTGCTATGGCATAAAAACCGCAATGACCGTCAGCCGCTACATTCACCGTGTCCGTTATGTACTCGTGAAATCTCTTCGGGAATTGATTAATGTGACCACTAGCCATCCCGACTCTAGTACGCTGTCGTACAACCTATTGAAACAAAACAGATTAAAATCAATAATATATATATATATATATATATATATATATATATATATATAGGTATTTGCACCAAGTTAAAAAATTAAATTTACCTGCATCTTTGTCCTAGGCTGTGGTACCATTGTGAACATGAGAGGTTGTTGCGATGGACCAACCTATTGAAACAAAACAAATTAATGTCAACATATATAAATATAAATATAAATAAATAAATATATATATATATATACACACACACACACA
Organism: Codonopsis lanceolata; assembly: GCA_013146195.2. Taxonomy (NCBI): domain Eukaryota; kingdom Viridiplantae; phylum Streptophyta; class Magnoliopsida; order Asterales; family Campanulaceae; genus Codonopsis; species Codonopsis lanceolata. Next base: position 136,133,664 of record CM028378.1, on the reverse strand, counting down.
CACACACACACACACATATATATATATATATATATATATATATATATATATATATATATATATATATATACATATTTCCACCAAGTTAAAGATATATATATATATATATATATATATATATATATATATATATATATTTCCACCAAGTTAAAGATATATTTACCTCCTGTGGTACAGTAGTGAACGATGGAGGTTGCTGCGATGGACCAACCTCGTACACCAAACCTTGATCACATGGAGAGCAACTATCTTTCATCGACTCGACATACTCAAACAAACTAGGATCACGTTTGGTTGATTTGGACTTTTTAGCCTTTGGGGGCTTCGGACTACCACGAGTGCGAGTCTCATCATGGGGCACAATCAATGACGTTGTTACTGGCTCCGCAACCTCCATCATTCTTTTGAGTATCAACAATTTCTCTGACATTGCAGCTTCATGAAATTTTGCAACAACATGTTCCCAACTCTTATATAATCGAGTCTCCATTTCTGACGTAACACTAATATCAACATTCTCAATTTTTGCTGGTAACATATCTAATTTCCTCCAGAATGCATTAACCTGATCAATAGGAATTGGCACGTCATTTCTCAGATATTCAGCTATCTCATGCGCACAAGGTAGTCCGCATGTCTTTCTCAGTACACACCCACACAACAATGGGTCTACATGACCATCCTCGGGTAAACTGTTCATCTGATCGTATATCTTATTCATCGCAATTATTGACACCAAACCGTAGGTGTTGAAATAATATTGATTTGAATTTCTGTAGAATCATTGTTCGACTCTTGGCAAATGAACCCTTGATTGCAATATGTGAGGTCTCAATGAGTGTGTGAATTTGTTTCCAACATGTCTCAAAATCACCTTGGCTCGATTGAAGCTGTCTTTTCAACGCCGAATGTTGACTCTCCACCCTAAAATAAGATACAATTAATAACAATGTTAGGTATTTTTATATCATTTATAAATTTAGAGAAATAAATTAAATATTAAAAACATTTAAATATCTGCTTGTTGTGTTATTGTCGAAATGCATTATATTATTCGTCCAACAAGACACAAACCTTTCCTTATACAGCCCTAACCATTGGTTCATGACATATTGAACTACCGTTGTCGGATAATCTGGTGAAATCATTGTAGTCTCAGAAGGTATTCATCATATCTCGACTCGGTTTTGCGACCACCAACGTATTCAAGCAACAATAAATTGATCCCATAATTCTTTCGTATGTGCGAAACATTTTCTTACAATTTGCCACAATGTTTTTATTAATATGCCACCGACAAAGAAAATGTTTTGATGTTGGAAAAGTTACCTCAATGCCATTCATCAACGCAAGTTCTCGATCAGTGACAATCACAGTGGGTAGAGAGGATTGATTCATCAATGCTTTCAAGATAGAAAGTGCCCAAATGTAGTTCTCTTGTTGCTCAAACCCCATATAAGCAGATGCAACCAAAAATGTCATGTTTGTCGACGTGACACCAACGATCTCCATAAGGGTAACTTGTACTGTTTGTCTTGTAAGTGCAATCCATCAAGAGAAGCGTTTGGAAAAGAACGCAATAAGTCAACGCTCGTAGGGTGAGCAAAGAACAAATCCTTCACGGTGTTGAGTCGACTCACATCTCCTATGATGATAGTAATATCCATGCTCAATCAATTTCGACACAAGCCGATGATCAAGGATCGACCATCACGCCTCCAAAATCTATTCTTCATACGACAATTGTACGCCTTTTAATGAGGACTTATTATCTTTAAATTTTTGGTGTAAACCCATCAAAATGTCTTTTGGCCGAGTATTGCCATTTGACATGTCTAAAACATATTCTTTCTCCTCCCGCATTAATCGACCAATATATGAGTGGCATGATGAGGCCTTGTGAATGATTATGCACCCCACATTCAACCGAAAGTTCTATTCTCCATCACGAAATACTTGTCTCCGCCCACAACTAAATGGACATCCACACTTCTTCGATCCACGTTCTCTCCTACCATCTTCCTTTGTTACTTACGTTGTTGTTTTACTCAAATTATCAACAACCTTGGATTTAGATTGACGTTGATACCCA
>CM028378.1:136094908-136131472 GCA_013146195.2 Codonopsis lanceolata | reverse complement strand
ATAGATGGCTGCAATTATACTCCCTCGCACGAGAGGAGGCGGTGCCTCTTCCTCTTCCCCCAAAATCACTTAAATGCCCCTCAAAACCGAAGGTGTATTCTTTAAATTCATTTCTAAGATACGTGCCATTACCCTTAGGAGTCAATATAGCTTTATTTTCTACATGTATTTTAATATGCATTTTATTTTATCATGTCATTTAAAACTATATTGCATTTCATAATTCATGTTTGTACAGATCTTAGTTACAAAAAAAAGGGGAAAAAGAAAAAGAAAAGCTAATATATGAAGGAAAAGAAGCTAATAGTCAAAAGACGCTCTGCCTCTGCCAAAGCCACCTCCCCTGACTCGAGGGCCCACCGTGCCGTCAGGTCTACGTATTCGTCCTCTGCTCCGGGCGCGGCTCGATCCCATGTCTGCATCATCATCATCATCATCACGATGATCCACCGGTGCGATAGCATCATTACCCGACAAGAAAATCATCCATCGGCCCCGATAAAGCTTGTTGATGCCGACAAAGCCCCGCAATGCCTCTTATGCGTGGACACTTTGACCTGAGAAGGCAATAAAAAAAAAGAAAAAAAAAGAGAGCATCAGTCAAATAAAAAAAAGAAAGCATCAGTCAAATAAAAAAAGGAGAGGGAAAAAGATGATAAATATACCGTGCAGGGATGATCGGGGACACGATACTCCTCAGGGATCTCGGCATCAGGAAGGACCTCCTCTGTGAGCCTCCCGTCTCGCTAATATCGGAAAGTCGAAAAGGCATCATCAGGCATGGAAAACTCCGACTGTGCATCAAGAATGGAATGAGAAGACCCGGCCCGATCACCAGCAACAAATGCACGCCTCCCAATCACAGGAGGAGAAGGAGGAGAATGAAGCATCGTCCCCAGAAAATCCTCGTATGATATGACTGGAAAATCACTGGCAGGCATCGCATATCTGGACAACTAAAGATACCTGGTTTGGCGAAGGTCCGGGATAATTATGCACGGGGAGGCGGGAGGTGCCACCGAGGTGTCGAAACGAAAATGTTGGCGGTTGACCCGCTCACCCATGTACAAAGAATCACACATAATCGACACCATCAAAATCCGGCAACGACTCAATACCAGGGTAACCTCGTACGACCCTATTAGATTCTGCCAAGGGACCAGGCGCACTGAGCCCGAGGTCGAGCTCTCTACTTTGTCACGCAGCCCCAATGGCTCTAAGAAATGGCCCTTGAAGTCCTTCTTCTTCCGATTTGCATTTACAAATTTGGCTAAGTAAGGCGTACGTGAACGTCGCTGCGCAGTGGGCCCGGTATGAAGTCAAAAACAGAATAAGCCCACACCTAAAAAAAAGAAAGGGAAACAAAAGTCAGCAAATAATAAAAAAAAAAAAAAAAAAAAAGAAAACAAACAAAAAAAATGCTGACAAAAAAAAAACTTTTTTGAAAAAAAAAGAGAAAAGAGGAGGAGAGAAAAAGTATACCTCCCAAGCAGGAGCAAAACCGGTCATAACGTTTGAGTCATTCCGATTCAACCTATCCATGGAGACATAGAGCTCGGCCCGGACACTGTCCCCAATCATAGTCTATCACGTGATCCGGATCTCGGCGGCCCAAAGAAAGAAACCCTCAAGGAGGTGGAGGAATTGGCAAAAAGGGATATCCCCAAAAAGAAAAACAAAAACGCTCTGGCAACGCGAGTCACAACAATGCTATCCTCAGCATCAACCTGTCCGACATTCTCTACAAGCCACTCCTTCACACTGCGAATGGTAACCTCATCCGCAGTCTTGTACGTGGGCACAAAACCCAGAAGATCCTCCACCACGTCATGGTGCTCGCGAAGGGTATAATCAGGAGCCAAGGTCAGCCCGATGCTGGTGGATATGCCTGTGATAGCGGCAAAATCGCATGGGGTCATAGTAATTTCTCCCCAGCCAAGATGGAAAGTATGGGTCGTGTCCCACCAAAAGTCCCGCAGCACATCAAATATAGCCCTATAACTGCGAAAAGGAGTAAACGCCCGCATGAATACCCCGAAGCCCGTCTCATCCACTAAAATCTGGGCCGGTGCGAGCATTGAATGGAAGATGTCAGACACCTTAGCACAACTGGCTCGGACCTTGTCCAAAGGCTTACGCTCCTGAAAAGAAAGAAAAGAAGAGGAAAATAAAGGTAAGATTCTCACAAGCCCCTTCTTCTTGCACAATTAATACATTAGATTTTTAAAAAAAAATAAAGAAAAAAAAAGAAGAAAATAAATAAATAATAATATATATAAATAAACAAATATACTGTACATTTAAATAAGCATGTCACATTTTCACATTCATGTTAAAAATAAATTAACCATACATTCACATTAAAAAGCATCTCATGTATATTTAGTATCACAATTGCATCAAATAAAGTAATACATGTATCCATTATTTGCATTTATTATTTAATAAACTGTATTAGGAATGCGCTAAAAAAGAAAATAAAAATGCCATCCATCACGGAAAATGAATATCTCCTTGGCATTTCTTATATCCCTACAGCATTAGCATACATAAAAAATAAGTTCTGATGCATAAAATATATCTGTTTTGTCTTGCATATATCCGAAAAATGCGTCCGGAAAAATTTGCATTTCATTCCGAAAAGTCCGTATTGTGAACATATACCATGTAAAAATATTTTTAGATCTAAAACATGCATCATATAGCCTTATTTGCATAAACATTATAAATCATGCATAGTAGGGTCAAATAGTGACTACTAGTTCAATTATGCCTCGCAAAAATAAATCGCCCAAATTTCATGCATCATTACAAAAATTGCATCATTTTAGTCCATAAATCGCATGCATAAACATCACAAGCAGCATATATATACTCCAAAAGTCCAAAACAGTCCAGAAATTGAGCAGATCTGAAAAATTAACCAATTGGGTGGAAGAAAGATTATACTCACAGCAGTATCTGGAAGGTTTGAAACATGCTTGTATCAGTCCCGCACCAGGTTACCCCAGTCGTGCTTTGAATAATAATTATTGACATGATTTCGGACCAAAGGAGGGAGTTCCTTCTTTTCTTCGCCTGATTCCGGGTTCATCGGTGCCTTTCCCTTCCGAGACCTAGAGAAAGAAGCCATCTGTGCAGAAAAACAAAATTTTTGGCGGAAGAAAATTGAGAAAATGAGAGAAAATGAAAGAAAATGAAAGAAAGCTCGCTCCGTCGGCAATGGAGGAATCAGGAGCAGGCAGAAAAATGGAAATGAAGACTCATCTCTTCATCCCGTAAATGAATAAGGGAGAATTTGAGAGTTTCACTTTTCCCCCTTCAAGCAATTCAGAATCAGCACTTAAGTCCTCAAAAGTCCAAAGTTGCAAAGTGGCCCCTAAGACTTAACAGAAAGTTAACAAAAGCAATTTTGTTAATCAAATCTGACGGCCTTTCATCCAAAAAGCAAGGAAAGCTCATGTCTCCAACAAGTCAGCCGCAAGACAATCAGAAAGGTCAGAAAATTCGGCGGCAAAGGTAAGCCCCCTTTCTTTTGTTAAAAAAAAGAAAAGAAAAGAAAAAAAGAAATCCCCAACATGGAAAAGTCAGAACGGCAGCAATGACCAAATCCGCTGAACCAACAGCAGCAGTCAAAAGCATGAAAAGGTAAGAAAGGTAAGGTTTTCTTATTCTGCTTTCAGAAATAAAAGAAAAAAAAATTTCAAAAGGTTTTTGTTTCAAAAAAAAAAAGAAAAAAAATTAGGAAAATTCAAAAAGAAAAAAAAAAAAAAAAAGAGAAGACGAAGAAAAGAAAAGTCTTTATCGTATCCGGCAGATTTTTGATCAGTTGGATACGCTGAAAATTTGAAGAAAGTTCTTTATCGTATTCGATGTCGGTATTTTATCGATCGTCTGATTTTCAAAAATCGAAGGTCCTCTTATTGTGTTTGGAAACAAGGCATTTGGCCAGCCAGACATAATTTTGAAACTGCCTCTTAACATATTTCAGCAACAGGTATTTATCGGTTGAAATATGGTTTTCGAAAAACACACAAATCTTCATACCGTATTTGACGACGGTTTCGGACCGAAAGAATACGGCTTTTCGAAAAACATGAAAATCTTTTCTTCGTTTGTGCTCTCGGATGGGTTTTGACCCAAAGAGCACAACATCCTCGTTGGTTGTTCGTCTTGCTTGAGGCCGAACTACGTTTGGTCTGATTCCTTTTATTAAGGGATACATAGGCAGCCTACATTAGTAGGTCCGACCATCAGAGCACTTAATTTGCATATCTGCTTAAAAACTGCGATAACCTGCTATAACCGACTAAAAATGTCTAGGATATGGAGGTTTGTTTCACATTATAATTGTTGCATTATAACTGCTACCTATTGCATCTTTCTCCCTCGTTTTGTAATTGAACGAAATTGGAGAGTCTATTCTTATCAACTGTTGATTCTTATGTTAGATTTATATCTGTTCAGTACATTACATTAGTTTTATACTTCAGTGGCTAATCGGGCTGCGTATCGATTAGCGTGGCAACTGTGTATAAAACTTTACCAAGTATAGTTTTTATTAGGACTTTACAGGTTCAGCGGAAGACCTCTTCACAGCTTCACCGGAAGACCTGCTCAAAGCTTACAATCGACAGACCTGGTGTCCACCTGGTTTATCATGACGTGTCCTATCCTTCAACGATTTGTTAGATCAGTTTGAATTTAACTCATTACTGTTTGAATTCAAGCGAGACATTCTGACATATCAAGCCCCGCCGAAAGCGACTTTCGAAAAGCGGGGAAGACTTTTCGCTCGAACAATGAAAAGGGAAAAGGAGGCGTCTCTTATCTGTAACAACTCTCAGATCTGACATCTAGATTGCCCACTTTTCGAAGATCTCTTAAATCATTCCCTGCTCTAGACATCTGTGAGCGAATTTCTGTTGACGACCCCATGCATTTAATGCATTCATAAAAGAGCTGTTGAAGCCTTCGTCTTCTCCAACGGATCATTTTGAAATGCACCTGCTATAAATACTGCCATTGAAGACTAGAGATAGACACATAACACTGTACATAATCGATCGAACACTTAAAGATTGCTCTGAGACTCCATAACTCCAAGTCTTACAACTCAGTGCATTCAAGAGATCCTCAACAGATCTAGAAGTCCTCGTCAACAACAAGAAGCCGAGCATCAACTTTTATTTCAATACTTCTTGTTGTTATTCATTCATTAACTATACTTCAGCACGAATTAAATATCTTGTATTTATAGATATTTAATTCCTAGACCCCAAACACAAGTCAATATTTTGTACACGATCCATTAGGAATATTCTTTGTAATAAATCTAGTGGAAAACATAGTGCACTATTTAAATCCAAGGTTGACTGCCTTGGTGGTGGACGTAGCACTCTTTATAGTGTGAACCATCCCAAAATACTTGTGTTATTACCTTACTGTTTGTCTGCTATTTGAACTGTTTAGTACTTTGATTATCCTTATCCGTTTTACAGCAGAACTTAAGTAACTTGTAAAAGGTCTCAAGTAGTCCTAGTAGTCCTTATCGGCGGAATGATACTTTGAAGGTCTTCCGCTACTTCAATCTTTTCAATAGATTGCAAGTACCCTTCAAAGCATTTACTAAAAAGTTTTAAGTGTATAATAAGCTATTCAACCCCCCCCCCTTCTAGCTTATTATTGTGCTCGTTGGGACCCACATCAACGATGTTCGTCTACTCAGTAAGTTGCGGGTTACCCGTAGACTCCATCGTTGAGGGGCTCTGTAGACACACCAATTTCGTACCCCTGGTATGTGACATGACATAAAGTATCAAGACCTGTTAAAACATTAACAAATGTCAAGTTACAGGGTCAAAAGTGCAAAAGAACAAAGCAGGATGCACAAAAGGATGAACTGTAGGGACCAAAGTGTACAAAAAATGGGATCTTTGAAAATTAGGCGCCACCCACATGAAAATTGGGTGTGGCGCCCAATTTGCTAGCGCCATTTGGGCTTTGTTGCGCCAGTTTCCTTGTTATTCTCTCGCCGTAAAATACAATTCTCTCTGCGCAGTGTACAAACAGTTGGTACATGAAGAAGGAAATTAAATTCCATCGATGTCCTCAATTCCTCCTATAAATACAGGCCCCTGGATCCTCATTCAGCACATATTTCATCGATAAAAAATTCTCTGCGTTCTCGTTACGCTGGAGAAATAGAGAGCGAAGTGAGATAGTGAGCGATCACCTCAAAAAGCCTCGAAACCCTGCCAAACCTCTTCCAAACATAAAACCAACCGGTAGAAGTGAGCCTTAGTCCCCCAGCTAGGTATCCACCCTATTTCCCCGGTCCAAAAATCGTGGAAAGAGCAGTTGCTCTGCCCGATTTAAAAGGCCAAATCAGCCAGAAATAAGTCGTTATTCTGCCCGATTTCAGCCTACCTCAAGCCAACAAACAACCAAACACAAACAGTTACTTTGCCCAAATCCCGAGGTCAAAAGTAACTTTCGGAAGCAGCCACTCTGCCCGAATCTTCTCAACACTTCACAATACACAACAACAAAAAAGTCTCCCTTTCCCTGAAGGACAGAGCGAGCACACCCTAGGCTGTGAGTAAGTTTTATTTTAAAGCTTTCATTTGTAAAAGTATTATTTCCAATCCAGCCCAATGTAGATATATAAGCAGTTGTGCTGTCCGGATTTAGTTAGGAAATAGTACTAAATGTAGCCGTTATTATGGCCAAATATTTTCAAGTATATTTGTAATAATTTGTAAAAGAAACAGTTACAAGTCTGTAAATAATGTAGACACAATGGATGTATTTGTAGGCAGTTAATGCTCTATTTATCTGTTAAATAAATATAATAATAAGCATACTTTAGCCAAAAACTGTTTTGAGACCGAAAGGGCGAGTTGGGTGCCTAGCACCTTCCCAACTCGTAACTTAGCCTCCGAACCCGTTTTCATTATCTCTGGTTTTCTTTCTTTGGTTTTGCTTTATTTATTCCTTAAAATAAAGATGGCGACTCTAAAACATTTTCGATCCAGTGGGGCCTCGCAACATTTCTCCTTGCACTTTTCCGTTTTCCCCTAAAAAAGGGAAAATGGGAATGGAGAGGTGATGTATTCCTATGTCCTGGTATCCCCTAAACAAGGGATAACTTGACGTAGAAAACCCAAAGCACCCATAGTGATCCGAGATAGGCCATAAGGCTATTTTCATAAAATCCATAGTGGGGGCGCTGCAACATTCCTTCCTTACACTTTCACGTTTTCCCCTAAAAAAGGGAGAATGGGAATAGAAGGGTGATGCATTCCTATATCGGTATCCCTAAAAAGGGATAACTTGACATAGAAAACCCAAAGCTCCCATATTGGATCAAAATCCACTAAAGGCAACCGAGGCGCATTCCAACGCTATTAAATGACACTCCTCTCGCACTTTTGATTTCGTCCTCCCAGAAAAGGGAGGGTGGAGCAGGCGGTGGATGTCACCCCGCATGTACGCCGCACCCCAATCAAGGCGCGAGGCGCGAGCAATTTTCCCGAGAACCCACAATGGTAGAGCAAAAAAAGTCATGGTAGATCAAAAATATTCTTGGTAGATAAAAAAAGTCATCGTAGATCAAAAATAGGCATGGTTGATCAAAAAATATCATGGTAGAGCAAATAGTGTCAAGGTAGATCAAAAAATGTCATGGTTAATCAAAAAATGTCATGGTAGATCAAAAGAAGTCATTGTAGATCAAAAAATGTCATGGTAGATCAAAGAGTTCGGCTATTGTACCCGAACATTTTTGTACATGTTCGGCCCTGTGACCCGGACATTCATACAACGTTTTATACTTGTTGATGCAACTTCAACACCCCCATATCCAATTAAAACTTAACACAATAAAATAATCAGCACTTGTTGGTGTAAGTCCAACATTTCAAACTGTTACTAAACAACAAATACACTAAGGCTGATTTATACAATTTACAATTTAAAAGTTGATTACATTTGCACAAACTATACTAAACATCAATTTTATTATAAATATTACATTTCAAGGAGCATATTCAGGGATCAAAGTTTTCACAAAAAATATCGATGGTAAACTTTTCCCTCTACTTTCGAACGAGCTTGACATTTACTTCAGCTGAGGATTTATCGAGCGTCAAATACTCAATATATTTTAGTGCAAGAATCCCACAATCACCCCTATGACACATTCAAAACATAAATTAGATATCAAGGAAAATAAACATATAATATAAAGTAGATCAATAAGAATACTCATGACGACAACTTTTCGGATATTGTGGTATCCCGACAACAAGTTTTTTGCCAAACTTCACTCCACCCAGGTCTGCAATGCGTGGGATCATCACCAAAAAATGCATGATTTCTTTCTTAAGCTCCTTTGCTATTATAGCACTTATATCTGAATCATATATAATGACCCTTGCATCTTTTAACAATCCAATGATTACATACGCGTATTGGAAAGTATACATGACTACATTCACTCCATGCTTTGGCAAACCACTCAACACCCTGATGTCTTTCCCATTGACCCATCGCACACTCTAACATCACTAATGATCCCTCGTTAATTTCCATTTCATCTTGACTTAGAATACATGGTGGTCACTAGCATTTGAAATGACGAATCCATAATACACCAGTCATTTTATCTTCCAAATGATAAGAGATATTTTGCCATTCTCATCCGCATATGAACCAACACCAGATCCACATGCTGAAATTTTTAATAGTGCCAAGTATTAGGATCACACAATAACTAAAAATAATCACGTAATACTTGCAAGCAAGTAATTAATTAACTTACTTCGTCCGATAGATATGTTTTGGGTTTTGAAAAAACTCCAAACCATCTCTTGTTACACTTAAATCCCTGACGTATAACAAAATCGCTGTGGAAAAAAATAAGTAATTAAGACGTTTAATAATGATAACAATAAATAAAAACTTAACTCAATAAATCAACTTGTATATTCTCACTTTCCATCCCCAACATTTAGCCAATCAAGAATCAATTTTTCCTTTCCCGCATCAATCTCAAGGCATTCGTTTGGTATATCTCCATCTACAAATACCCTCGCCAATCGTAGAGAATTAATGGGGTCAGGTAGCATCATTGTGTAGGGAGAAGATGCGTGGACTGATGGTTTCCTATCCCTCTTCTCTCCCATCTGCAACATATTTGCAGAATCGACCTCTTTCCTTTTTTTACCCTTACCTTTTGCCCTCTGATAAACGAAATCAATGTCCTTTACCCTTGCCAACAGCTTGGTCACGCTTCTGGTAGTGGGAGACGAAGATGTAGTCGGAGGGGGAAGGGAAAGTGTAGTAGTAGGAGAGGCAATGGTAGTGGGAGGGAGAAGTATGGTAGTGAGAGAGGAAGAGGTAGTGGGAGTGAGAACTATGGTAGTGGGAGAGGCAAAAGTAGTAGGAAGGGGAACTATGGTAATGGTAGTGGCAGGAGAAAGTGTGGTAGTAATGAAGAGGGGAGACGTAAGTGTGGTGGTGGCAGTAATAGGGGGAGGGGAGGGGGAAATGTGGTGGTAGTGAAGGCTGTGTCAGGAGTGGTGTTGGGAGTATGAGTAGGAGTCCACATCATATTACCATCGTGTGAGAATGGTGCATGTTCCCTCAATTCCTTTATCATTGCCATTGCATTACACTATCATTTAAAACAAAATTAAGTAAGTAGGTAAAAAAGAATAAATATCACAAATATTACTCAAAACCATAACAAAAATTTTTTTACCACTTTTTCATCCAAAGCGGAGACCTCATTCCTCAAACCACTTATTTGAATGCTTTGTTGATCAATCTTTTGGTTCAACTCCCGCAACGTATCAAGAATGGAAATAAACATGCCATTAGAAGAAGTGGTGGCATGAGTTTCACCACGTCGTGGTGGGAAGTGGTCTGGCAATGAGTGGTCTCGTGGCGACTGGACTGGAGAGGAGTTACGTGGTGGCGACCGTTGGGATTCATCGTTGCGTGGTGGAGATGGTTGGGCTTCATCGTTTCTAGAATTTTCAGCCTCAACATCAAATGATGTTGCCCAAACTTCACCAAAATACTGCTGAAAAGCAAGAACGTAAGACTCATTTTGTTCGGCCGCCGTCGGAGTCAATGGAATAAGAACACCATCCTGGCAATTGATCAAAAACAACTTCATTAATCAACAACTATACAAACAAAATTAAATTTAAGAAACTATCACAAAAATTGAAAACATTTACCCAATTTACATCCAATTTGTCGATTATTTCATGGAACTTTGGAATTTTTTTTGGACTCCCATTTGCACATTCTTGGAAGAATGGCTGCATCAGCATCAGATCTAATGGTTGAGAGTTGAAATAGATCTCGAAATCTATTAAATTCACCGAACATCTCAAATGCCCAAACCTACAAATAAGTTACATGTTAGAAACATCAAATAATTAGCTAATCAATATAAATTTAAGAATATTTCAAATTACAATTGTTTACCTGTAATACAGAACAGAAGTCATATCATACATTCTAGTTGTATGAGTTTTTTTCTCAGCAATATTCTTAATCGAATTGATAAGGTACGAATATGACCTTGTCCCCATGGATATATGTTAAACAACTCCAAATCATCCACAATATCCAAAACAACCATGTCAATTGAAGTATTTGTTTCCTTAGCTCTCAATACATACTCATATATAAGGGCTAAGCCTAATTTGTATTTATCATCCACATTATCTACATTGTCAATTGTTGTTTTCAAAACTAATTACTTTACAGCACTCCGTACCATTATATATTGGTTGACCAACCTCTTCGCAGTTGGAATTTGTTCCCAACAGTCTTCTTCCGATCCAGCAGATAAGCCGGTGATTAAGGTGTAGTCGGATAACGAAAATCTTACATTTTTCCCACCTATATGAAACCAGAGCTCATCCTTTCTGCAGGTGGGTGACTCGATCAAGAACATAGCCAGTACATAGAATAATACATTGCTCCTCTTAATATTTATGTTCGCGGTACACAGTTTTCCAAATGCAAAATTCCTAAACAATTCTTTGTGTACATTGTCAAGATTTGAATACACATAATCAACTACATTCAAATCTTCTCTACAACTGATCTTTGCATTGTATCATTCATCTTTTTTGGTCAAATACAATGTTATTTTGTCTGCATGAGAAACATAAACCATTAAATATTAATTAACACAAACACAAAAATTGAGTAATGTTCGGTCCAGACTACCGAATATTCTAAGGAATGTTCGATTACCTTCACCGAACATTCTTATGCAAGTTCGGTAGTCTCGACCGAACATTATTCCATAGTTTTTTTAAACAATGTTCATCACTGCGATATTAAATTAACTGTTAATTGAGTCAAATTAATAATAATAAAAAAAAGATAATACTCAAAGTATACATGGTTATGACTAATTTTCATCATAGTTGATCAAAAATTAAGTTGGCCTACTAATAATGATGAAAATAACCTTAAACCCTAAATCAAAAGAAAATTATAACAATGTAAGCTTTACCTTGATGATGAGGAACTTAGGGTTGAGTTTGTCTTTGAAAATACCAATTCAGTTGACGTGATTAGGAGGTCGAGTTTGTCTGCTATCAACGTCGAGTTAATCGACTTCTTGTTTGAAGGTAATGAAGATGAAGACAGGCGGGAACCACACATTTTAAGGTAGTCGAATTGATCGACCCTTAAGTTCGAGTTAATTGACCGTATTGATCGACCGTATTATATACGTCATGTACAATCCTCAAGGAAAGAAATGGTCGAGTAAGGTCGAGTTGCTCGACTAGTGATCGACTAGACAGTCGAGTTGATCGACCGTTGATCGATCTTAAATCGTGAGGCTATTTTTGATCGTTTTTAAATTGATTGTTTCAAATGCCATCAAAATATAATGCATGAGCCATAAGACTGTACTTGATAATTACCACAATCGGTCTCCCACCACACCCACCTTCTTCCTCTTTGACTATTCAACCTGCTACTCATATATATATATATATATATATATATATATATATATATATATATATATATAAACTTCCGTTGACATTAAGGCTTTCAATAGTCTTATTCGATCGCAACTTATTATGATTGAATTGCTTACACCGACAACCATAAAATAGTAATGACTACCTGTTCAAGAGAAATCTACTTACTTTGAACAAGCAGGGCTAATGACTAATCTAATAAAGCAATAGGCGACGTCCCACGATTAGTCCTAATGTTGTCTCCATGATTTCCTTATTGATATTTAGATGGGACTGGAATCCGAAAGGAAAAATATTTTGTCTTCCTTCTTGTTGTTTTCCAGTTTTTGCTTTAATGCAAAACCCAGCTCGTCAAAATTGAAGAACCCAATTGTGTGATTAATTAATCTCAAGTTCGAACCAATTATCAATTTCAACTCAATAGTTGAAAGATGGTTTGATAGATGTCAAATGACACTCAAAAATTGAAGATTTTTTTTGCTGCAAGCCTGCAACCATATAGGCGCCATAGAGGACGATGGTGGGACGTGGATGAGGATACTCCCCCTTCAGATCATAGTCTTAGCTTCCTTTGGAACCTGCTGCTGTTGGAATTTCTACCTTAGTCAGCTTCCTTAGCAACCTACCTATTCTAGTGAGAGCAATTTCATTCTGCTTTTGAATTGGTGCCTACCTATAAAGCTTTATCCCTTCTTCTTCTGCTGGAAAAAAGAAGTTTGGTTCCCAATTGGGCCTGCCCTTGAGAGTTCACATCTGTCTATCTTTAGTACTACCAGATACCTTCTCTCTCGCCTATCTCTTACCGATCTCCTGCACTTCCCCGAGACGGCAGTAGTGCTTCCTTTAGATTGAATTTGGGGCTTCCATCTGAGTCACAGTTGAAGGCTTGATGGTGGAAGCCTGGAAGGTCATCTCGTAATAGACCCAAACCCACCTAGCAACCCTCTTTACCACCTACCCCATTTCTGTCTCCCTCTTCCCTGTATCTAACCGCCATTCCATGACCTCTCCATTTTTCTCTTGAACTTTTCATACACGAATTCCCACAATTCAGATCTAGATCAAATGCATAAATGCATTGGGGGGAGATGGAGATACAAGCCTTATGTGTAAAGAAGATGAAGATGCAAGGGTCATATTTTCTTTTCCTTTTTTGATTTTTTTATTCTGTTGGAATAACTAGATATACATACACACACATTATATATATATATATATACTTTTCTATTTGATTTATAAAATTTGTTCTTTTTCCATCTTAGCATTTGTTGGCACGTGGATCTTGATCAGCATCAAGTGGGGGTAGTTTTGTCCTTTCACAAAAAATTTAACGTCTCAAACAAACATAACGTCACGAGAGACTTACATGATACCAAAAGTTGAGTTGAATGACCACTACTGGGAATTTTTAACATATATAGTCACCATTTAACTCAATAAACTCAAGTTCAGGGACCAAATTATATATTAATCCTAACCTAAATTCACAAAAGTTAAGTGACAATTTAAAAACTTACAGAATCTTGAACTTCACAAGATCAATTACAAACCCGAAAAGTCAAATACATCCTCCATTCTGAGCAAAGAGTCCCCGTTTCAAAGTTAATTTTTTTAAGAAAATAACACTTTTAGTTGCTCATTAGTAATAAAATGACACTTTTAAGACTTACTTTTTGAAAATGGACTCATTGAATGAAATATCTCAAAATGAAATAGTTGGCTCTATAATTGATGAATTGAATTAGGCTTTAACAGGAGAGTGGTGTTATTTGATGCAGGGTGAGACGAAGCGAACATCACCATCTTGTCTTCTTATTCGGTCTTTCGTAAGGATTAATACCTATATTGATTCACTTAGATGATGAATCTTAGCCGCCACTTCAACTATGAAGTTCCCAACTTCCCATTTCTGATAAAAAAAAATTGATGAGGTAATCGGATGCTTTGTGGTAAATTAATTCCAAATGTTGTTTGGGTAAATACATCTCTCAATACCAATGGCTTGCGAAGGAGCTACCGAAGGTCAACAGGAGTGAGACGCCATGGTTGATTGACCTTATGCACTCTCTATGGTACAATAGCAATAACTATCATTATATGGAAGGGAAACAATCAGAGTATTATTCATTTGTTTGAGCCATCAATGGAGGATTTTAGAGTGGGGAGAGAGGCCGTCAAACGAGAGAGATTGTACAATGATCAAATCAAAGTTTTTCATTTTATTTTCTTTTTCGCTTTTATATTTTTTTCACTTATAAACATTTGGCCATCCTTTCCCATCTCATGAACAACCCCTTGTAGTGAGTTTAACAACCGGGCTGAAGGTCTCATGATAGTCAACACCTGATCGCTAGTAAAACCCCTTAGGAACTAGGCGAGCTTTGTAGCGATCAATGGTGCCATCAGCATGAAGTTTGATACGGAAAATCCATTTCGAGCCAACAACATTACGAGCACGGCCGAGGGAACCAGATCCCAAGTACCATTGCGAGTTAGTGCATCATACTCCTCAGACATGGCCTGGTGCCACTCGACATTTTTTAGAGCCTGTGTGACACAAGTCGATTTGCTGTCCGTTGCTAGGTGAGTCAAGAGACTGAGTTTCGTGAGTGGCTTGCAAATATTGTTCTTGGAACGAGTAACAATAGACAAGGTACCAGCAGCAACGGGCAAAGGAACTAAAGCAGCGAGCACGGCATTAACCTCAGGTTCAACGGGCACTGGAGTAATAGGCACAATGCTTTCCTTGGGTGGGGAACTTGGTGTCGGGAAGGAGCCAATAGTGGGCATAGAGCTATCCTCGAGCAGGGTGTTGGGTTCCGAGGAGGGTTGAGCAGTATGCATAGGGCTGGTAGTGGGCATAGCACTTACTGAGTGAGGTTGGTGTATGGGAAAGCTAAGATCAACCAAGGTCTGATTAATGCTAGGAGCAAATGACGTGGAGTCACTGGAGTGGGTGTAGACACCCCAATTTCGTACCCCTGGAATGTGACATGACATAAAATATCAAGACCTGTTAAAACACTAACAAATGTCAAGTTACAAGGTTGAAAATGCAAAAGGACAAAGCAGGATACGCAAAAGAGTGAAATGCAGGGTTCAAAGCGTCAAAAATGAAAATGGTGAATAGTGCTGGCGCCACCCACATTAAAAATGGGAGTGGTACCCATTTCAATAGAGGATGGCACCCAGTTTCCTCAAACAGTGCTGTTCATTTGCCGTAAAATGCAATTTCTTCAGCGGCTGGTACAATCGACTGATGCATAAAGAAGAAAATTAAATTCCTTCGATGTCCCTTCTCCAGCCTATAAATAGAGGCTTCAGGATCGACCTTCAAGACACACAATTCATCCGCAAAACTCTCCACGTCCTCGTTACGCTGAAGAAATAGAGAGCGAAGTGAGATAGTGAGTGATCTCCCCAAAGCCTCAAAACCCTGTCAAATCTCCTCCAAACACAAATCCAACCGGTTAAAGTAATCCCTAGCCCTTTAGTTAAGCATCCATCTTATTTCCCCGGCTCAAAAACCATAAAGTAAGCCGTTACTCTGCCCAAGTAAATAGGCTGAAATCACCCGAAATAAGCCATTATTCCGCCCAACCAATTAGGCCAAAACCACCACAAATAAGTCGTCATTCTGCCCGAGTGAGTAAGCCAAAAACACCACAAACAAGTCGTCACTCTGCCCAAATCACAGCAGCAACAGCAATAAAAGTCTCCCTCTCCCGAGAAGGACAGAGAGAGCACACTCCGCTCTAAAAAGGTAATAGCCTTTAAGGGCGTTTTATTTATAGAGTTGTTATTTAAAATCCGGCCCAATGTAGCGATTATAAGCCGTTGTGCTGCCCGGATTAGATTAGGAAATATTATATAAAAGAGCCGTTATAATGGCCAAATATTTTTAAATATATTTGTAATTATTGTAAAGAAATGGCTGCAAGTCCGTAAATAATGTAGCCACGGATGTGTTTGTATTTATTTTCCTGTCTTTTAATGTTTTATTTATCTGCTAAATAAATATAACAAAAAGCATACTTTAGCCAAAAACTATTTTGAGACCGAAATGGCGAGTTGGGTGCCTAGCACCTTCCCAACTCGTAACTTAGCCTCCGAACTCGTTTTCTATCTCTGGTTTTCTTTTTTTCTGGTTTTGCTTTATTTTTACCTTAAAATAAAGATGTCGACTCTAAAACTTTTTGGATCCAGTGGGGCCTCGCAACACTCCTTCCTTGCACTTTTCCGTTTTCCTCTAAAAAAGGGAGAATGAGAATGGAAGGGTGATGTATTCTCATATCTCGATATCCCCTAAACAAGGGATAACTTGATGCCGGAAACTCAAAGCTCTCATAGTGATCCGAAATGGGCCATAAGGCTATTTTCATAAAATCCATAGTGGGCGCGTCGCAACATCCTTTTTTGCACTTTTCTGTTTTCCCCTAAAAAAGGGAAAATGGGAATGAAAGGGTGATGCATTCTCATATCCTGATATCCCCTAAAAAAGGGATAACTTGATGCGGGAAACCCAAAGTTCCTATATTGGATCAAAAATCCACTAAAGGCAACCGAGGCGCATTCCAACGCGCTATCTAAGACAGCACTCCTCTCGCACTTTTTGCTTTCGTCTTCCCCTAAACAAGGGAGGGTGGAACGAGAGCAGTGGATGTCCCGCATCCGCACGTACGCGCACCTCTATCCAAGGACGCGCGGGGCGCGGGCGCATTTCCCGAGAACCCACAGTGGCGAATCTGCTAGGGAGTTGTTTTATTTTAAATAAAATGGAGGGCTAGACTCATAAAATAAAACTTTTTTTTGTTTTTATTTGTTTCTGGCTAAAGTATGCATGTTATATTAATTTATGCATTTCAATATTGCGTTCCTATACATCCGTGTCTATATTTGTGGATATGATCCTCCATCTTGCAACAGTTTCGTTCCGATAGCTGTTACATATATATTTAAAAATATTTTTTTTAAAATCAAAAATAAAAAAAATTTGAAAAAATAAAGAAAACATTCTAATATATATATATATATATATATATATATATATATATATATATATATATACGTTGCAATAAAATTCCGGGCAGCACAGTAAAGGGGCCGGGGCTTTATTTTTAATATTACTTTATTTTCGGCTCTGTATTATTATTTTTTCTGTTTATCATTTTCTTTTTATTCCATTCAATTTGTACATATATGCATTCATTCTGTCATTTTTATTTTGGGGATATAGGATCAATTTGTAATTAATAGGGATAGATAGTTTCCCCACTTTTCTTTCTATTTCTTAAATGTGATGTGCTTGCTTGCTTGCGCTCAAACTAAAAAGCCGAGAAAATCCACGCGTAACAGCAAGACATGCCATATATGTTTTATTTTTATGTTTATATATCTGTAAATAAATAAAGACTTTACTGCTTTCTAGATACCGCACACACATGCACGCATATAGGAATATTCCGAACGGTTACCCTACACCACGGCCAGCCTACCCCCTGCATAAGCCAACGCTAGAATGCATATAGATTCTCAGGACACTTCATAGACCGACCGGTTTTTGCATCTCTGAATTGTGAGTCAGCTCCTGTCAAAAATATATATATATATAAATGATGAAAAAAAAGAAAGTCAAAAAAAAAAAAAAAAAAAATATATATATATATATATATATATAATGCGCAAGTTAAAATAATAATAATAATAATAAAGTGCGCACAAAAAAATATATAATAAATGAACTGGGGTTGATTTATTATTCTTTGATACTCGACCTAGACCATTTTCGAATGGTGGATCCTGGAAAGAGTATAGACCCTTCGCCTGGGATCAGTCCGATCTTGGGGAGTTGAAAGGCAGGTGGAATACGTTGGTCCTATACTCTGGAGAAAGAATCCACTGTTCCAGGAAAAGTCCTGAGACTGTCAAAATAAAGCAGGTGCTTATCCGGTCAATTGTAGGGAAAATAATAAATAAAAATACTAATAAAGACACGCTGTACTCCAAACCCAGAAAGCCTTCAGCCAGCCTTCTGATAACTCCAAACCCCATTTTCCTCAGAAACCTAGCCCGAATTTGGAAAGGCAGAGATAGTACTGACCGGTTGATACGGGAAATAAGTGCAGAAATCGGAACAGAGGGTATCAGTATCAGATCAGACAAGGGCAGAATCAGTCCAGAGAATACAGATCCGAGCAATATGGCAGCAGAAAGATAGCAGTCTGCTATGGGTACAGATGCAGGGGCTCCAGGGTACGCTCCGACTCCAGCAATACAGGAATGGTTAGACCAAAAGTTGGGTACAACGATGAGCCAAATAGCTAGCCTGGTGCAAAGTTTGAAATCCAGTGGTGAGGTGAACTCTTCCCCTGCAGTCCCCCAGGAAGCATCAATATCTCATGTGCCTCCAAACCCAAACCCCCAGCCAAACACTAACCCACCAAATACTGCTGATACCCCAAATCCCAATCCTCCACCAAGTCCCTACTACCCAAATATCAGCCCTTACCCATCCTATCTTTCATATCCTTCCCCAAGCACCAAAATTCCCCAAAGCCCAAATAACCTCCCTTTTCCCATAACCAACCTACTCCAGAACAGCCCATATATAGACCCACAAAGTTATAACCCGCCAGGCCAAGTTATAACTTATTTACCTTATAATGATCCTGGCCGCCCAGTCGAAACCATCAATAACCCACCGACCCAAAATCCACCAGCCCAAAATCCTTATCCTACCCAAGTTCCACCAGCCCAAAATCCCTATCCTACCCAAGTTCCACCAGCCCAAAATCCATATCCAGCCCAAAATCCTTATCAGATATCGCAGCCAGAAATTAACCCAGCCTTCCCTAGTCCAGCCAGTATCTACCAAAAGACAACCCCCCCAGCCACCAAAATGGAGGCCGACATGGAAAATATGAAGGCCATGATGCTCAAACTTCTCAATAAAGGGGAATTTTCTACGTAGGCACTGGCATTACAACCGGCAGCAGTATTGCCTTTAAAATTCAAAATGTCCGACATAGAAAAATTTGATGGGACTGGATGCCCTATATCCCACTTAAAATCTTATTCCACTGGCATGCAGTCAAGGGGAGCTAGCTAGCTTTGAGGCTATGGCTGCCAATTTTCACCTCACCTTAACAGGGGCTGCCAAGCAATGACTAATGTTGTCTAATAGTGGCACCATGAATACTTGGGATCAGATAGCTGAAGGGTTTCTTGAAAGATATAAAGACAACACCGACCCTGAAAATATAAGGGACCTTGAGTCGTGCACCCAAAGGGAAAAAGAAACCTGTGCTAAGTTCGTAGTCAGGTGGAAAAGAAAGTTGGCTCAGACCTTTGACAGACCTGATCCGGCCGAGTCATGCAGATTGTTCATCAAAAACCTCCAGCCCATTTACCTGGAACTTATGCGGTATCTCCCCTACACCAATTTTAAAGAAATAGTGGAGATAGGAGCCCGTATTGATGAAGATATACGGACGAGGCAATTACAGGTCAATATGCCTCCTGCCTCTTTCCGTTACTCTAAAGGAAAGACAGCCGCAGCCGCACCAGCACCAGCCGTCAATATGGTAGGGAATGTATCAGCCACTTTTCCTACCCAAAGTTATGGCACTATTCCATGCTCTTATGGAGCAGACAGGTCTGTCAACACAGTCAGAGGGAATAATGGCCCGAACAGAAATTTCAGAAATCAGAACCGGCATTATGATGAACTGCAAGCCTCCCAGTCTGTGATCCTGCAGAGGCTAATGGCACAAGGAGTGTTAAAGCCTATGGAAAATTATAAGCCACCAAACCCCCTGCCCAGGACCTGGAATCATGCCCAGTACTGTGAATATCATCACTACAGTGGTCACCTCACCGATAAATGTTATATACTCAGAGATGCTATCCAGGATCTTATAGATGATAAGGTTATTGAAAAGCCTCCTCCCAGACCAAATATAGTCAATAACCCTCTACCTCAAATCAACATGATTGAGGTTGATAAAAAATTTTGTGTACCCGAGTTCGAAACAAAAAAACACTCATTACCATATATCCTTGTTCCTTTCTTTCCATCCCCATCCATAAAAGAGCCTAGCTGCAATATGCTCTCTTGGGACACTATCCTGGGTAGCCAAAGTACGTGTAATATTGGAAAAGCCACTTGGGTCGATGGGGATGTTAGCCACCTTACCCGATCTGGCCGAGCCTACCAACCAAACCTGGAATCTGACAAGGACCAAGCAACAACTTCCTGGGTATGATAGGCAGAAGCACTGATTATGAGAAGTTCCCTGCTAAGTTTGAGTCTATTTCTAATAAACCTCTACTCAATAAGCTGCGGGTTACCCGTAGACTCCATCGTTGAGGGGCTCTGTAGACACCCCAATTTCGTACCCCTGGAATGTGACATGACATAAAATATCAAGACCTGTTAAAACACTAACAAATGTCAAGTTACAGGGTCGAAAATGCAAAAGGACAAAGCAGGATGCGCAAAAGAGTGAAATGCAGGGTTCAAAGCGTCAAAAATGAAAATGGTGAATAGTGCTGGCGCCACCCAAATTAAAAATGGGAGTGGCGCCCATTTCCATAGAGGATGGCGCCCAGTTTCCTCAAACAGTGCTGTTCATTTGCCGTAAAATGCAATTTCTTCAGCGGCTGGTACAATCGACTGATGCATAAAGAAGAAAATTAAATTCCTTTGATGTCCCTTCTCCAGCCTATAAATAGAGGCTTCAGGATCGACCTTCAAGACACACAATTCATCCGTAAAACTCTCCGCGTCCTCGTTACGCTGAAGAAATAGAGAGTGAAGTGAGATAGTGAGTGATCTCCCCAAAGCCTCAAAACCCTGCCAAATCTCCTCCAAACACAAATCCAACCGGTTAAAGTAATCCCTAGCCCTTTAGTTAGGTATCCACCTTATTTTCCCGATCCAAAAACCATACAGTAAGTCGTTACTCTGCCCAAGTAAATAGGCTGAAATCACCCGAAATAAGCAGTTATTCCGCCCAACCAATTAGGCCAAAACCACCACAAATAAGCCGTCATTCTGCCCGAGTGAGTAAGCCAAAAACACCACAAATAAGTCGTCACTCTGCCCAAATCACAGCAGCAGCAGCAATAAAAGTCTCCCTCTCCCGAGAAGGACAGAGCGAGCACACTCCGCTCTAAAAAGGTAATAGCCTTTAAGGGCGTTTTATTTATAGAGTTGTTATTTAAAATCCGGCCCAATGTAGCGATTATAAGCCGTTGTGCTGCCCGGATTAGATTAGGAAATATTATGTAAAAGAGCCGTTATAATGGCCAAATATTTTTAAATATATTTGTAATTATTGTAAGGAAATGGCTGCAAGTTCGTAAATAATGTAGCCACTGATGTGTTTGTATTTATTTTCATGTCTTTTAATGTTTTATTTATCTGCTAAATAAATATAACAAAAAACATACTTTAGCCAAAAACTATTTTGAGACCGAAAAGGCGAGTTGGGTGTCTAGCACCTTCCCAACTCGTAACTTAGCCTCTGAACCCGTTTTCTATCTCTGGTTTTCTTTTTTTCTGGTTTTGCTTTATTTTTGCCTTAAAATAAAGATGACGACTCTAAAACTTTTTGGATCCAGTGGGGCCTCGCAACACTCCTTTTTTGCACTTTTCCGTTTTCCCCTAAAAAAGGGAGAATGAGAATGGAAGGATGATGTATTCTCATATCCTGATATCCCCTAAACAAGGGATAACTTGATGCGGGAAACCCAAAGCTCTCATAGTGATCCGAAATGGGTCATAAGGCTATTTTCATAAAATCCATAGTGGGCGCGTCGCAACATCCTTTTTTGCACTTTTCTGTTTTCCCCTAAAAAAGGGAAAATGGGAATGAAAGGGTGATGCATTCCCATATCCTGATATCCCCTAAAAAAGGGATAACTTGATGCGGGAAACTCAAAGTTCCCATATTGGATCAAAAATCCACTAAAGGCAACCGAGGCGCATTCCAACGCGCCATCTAAGACAGCACTCCTCTCGCACTTTTAATTTCGTCTTCCCCTAAACAAGGGAGGGTGGAACGAGAGCAGTGGATGTCCCGCATCCGCACGTACGAGCACCCTATCCAAGGGCGCGCGGGGCGCGGGCGCATTCCCCTGGAACCCACAGTGGGCAGCGGACGATGTGTATGAAGCCGAGAGAATATCATGATGTAACCAGGTAGCACGTATCGAGTCAATTGGTCGAGGAAGATGTAACTCAAGGTTGGACATGGGGAATTCAGACTCCAAACCGAACATGTCGTGAAACAAATAGTTTAGTTGTGACCGGATCATAGCATTGGTAGGCACTTTGGGTGAGCAAGTAACCAAGGAAGACACACGGGGTGGAGCGAGCAGCGAGTTTGTGGGCAGAGTATGGGAAGAGCCAAGGGTAGCAGAGGCAACCAAAGGCACGAAGTTTTGAGTAGTTGGGCGGAGACCCTAACAATTTTTGGTAGGGAGATAGCTATTGAAGGGTTGGTGTTGGTAGCCGATTTATGAGGTAAGTCGTTGTTTGGAAGGCAAGAGATCAAAAGGGCAGCGGAAGAAATGTTTTGGAAAGTATGGAGAGACCTGTTTCAACAATATGGCGATGGCGATGTTTCGAGAACCCATTGTGTTCTGGAATGTGAGGTGGTGAGGTGAGATGGGAGATGCCATTGGCGGACACGTAGGCGGCCAAGCCAGTATCCCAGGCAAGACCAGTGTACTTACCTCCATTTTCCATGTAAAGGTTGACAATGTTCGTTTTGAATTATTTTTCCACAAAGGCTTTGAAGCGAAGAAAGATGGTGGCAACATTAGACTTTCGTCTGAGCGGGTAGAGCCAGATATAGTAGGTGAAATGATCAACAAAAATAACATAATACTTCAACCTATCAAAAAAATGAAGGAGGGAGGTCCAAACAACAAAGTAAATAGTTTGAAGCGGGGAGGTAGACACAACAATAGATTGATAAAAGGAATTTTATGACTTTTATTGCATAAACAATCATTACAATAGGTTTGTTTAATGCGAGTAGTGTCTAAAGCTAATCCAAAACTAGATAGAATCTGACGTTGGACCAGTTCAAATGGATGACAAAGCCGATGGTGCTACTCTTGGTGAGAGACTTTAGATCCTACACAGGTAGAGGGGCGAGGAGAGGGAGTAGTGGTCGGCCATTCATATACACCATCTTTAGATTGCTCAGCCAGTAGTATGCTCCCTGTCAGTAGATCCTTCACATGAAAATACGATGGTAAGAACTCAATAGATGTATTATTGGAGATGCTGAATTGAGATATGGATATGGGATTTTTTTTTTCATGTCAGGTACAAAAAGAACATTATGCAGGGAAAAAATGTGTGATGGTGTATGAAGTGAGGAGGAACCAATTATGAACACAGTTAACCCAGTACCATCACCAATTACCATGTCGTCCGTGCCCGTGTAGGTGGAGTGAAGAATGTCAAGGTCGCTAGTGACATGATGAAAAGCACCACTGTCAAGAAGCTAGCTCAGTGTCCTTGTATCTGCTATGGTTGCTAGGTGTGCCCGTGGTTGCCACTTGGAGCCATTGGCCGAGTTGGGAGCAGCGGGCAGAGGTATGGTGGCGACCAGTTGACAGTTGGGGAAGCAAGCAATCGTGTGTCCCTATTGGTGACATCCTTGACACTTTCCAAGATATGGTCGTTGTTAGCGAGGAGCAGTTGCCGAGGACTGGGAAGGTTGCCGAGGTTGCGACGATATTTGTCAAGCTTGCGAGGATGGTTGCCGAGTAAACGAGTTATTGGTCCTCGGGGTAGCAGGATTGGCTGAAGCAGGATGCGAGAAGGACGCAGCCTGTGACTGTTTGAGAAATAGCTCGTGGTTGATGAGTTTTTCATGAAGCTCATCGAACGAAATAAGAGTGTCACGGCCTTCGACCACATCAATAATGCGGCATAAGTCATCATCCAAACCCCCGAGGATGATCTCAATGAGATCCTCGTGGTCGAGTGGTTTTTCAAGAGCAGCGAGCTCATCAGCACGACCTTTGATGGATTGCATGTAGTTGGAGATCGACTGAGTGCCCTTGGAAGCTTGCTTGAGATAGTCCTTGATTTGCTTGATATGACCGTGAGTTGGGCGAGCATAGGTGTGAGAAAGGATTTGCCATGCATCGTGGGTAGTGGTAGCCTGTTGGATCAAGGGGACCAAAGGAGCAGAAAGGAAGCCGACAAGGGAACCAAACAAAAGTTTGTCCTGCCGAATCCAAGGTTGGTAGTGCGAGTTGGGTGTTGGAACGTCTTTGGATGTTTGAGCATCCTTGGCGAGGACGGTGGGAGGCAGACATGGGTGTAAGCCATCAACAAATTTGTAGAGGTCAAAACAAATGAGGGTTGCCTCAACTTGGAGTTTCCAAGCGATGTAATTGGTGGAGAAGAGTTTGGTGATGTTATGGTGGGAAATGTTTATGAGGTCGAAGGTTTGGGTTGGATCAACGGGGCTTTTGATGGTGAGAGTTTGGTTACCGATAGCCATGGAAGCGGAAGAGTTTGGGTGGTAGCGACGACAAGAGGAAGAAGGTTAGGAGCAACGCTCTGATACCATGTAAAAATTCACAAATGATAGGAATAACGGTATAGCATTTCCATTTATTGAATCACCTATTTATATAAAAAATACAATTAGGGTTACACTAGGAGTGTGGTACAAGAAACCTTTACAAAGGAAGAAATCATAATAAAGAAAGAGTTATACTAGGAAATGAACTATATGCGGTAGTTACTACTAAACACTAATTACTATAAATTAATGAATAATTAATAAATATATTATTCTGTAATACCCATTCCACGTGGTTTTTCATCAACATCAAGTGAGGGCAAATTTGTCAATCTCATAAAATTTCAACTAAATTGTTAACAATGTTGGAGCTAGGGACTAAATGGGAGCAAAAATGTTGAGTTCAAGGACTACATCAAAAATATTGCGACATCTATCACCTTTATAGGAAAAAGTGTAAAGTTTTGGGACCAAATTATATACTGTAAGGATAAATATATAAATAAGCGTCAAAACAGGTGATGTGTCCTAAGTACACCGGGAGTATATGAGCTACATCTAGATTAACTAAGAGATAAACCATCCAAAAACTCTACAAAAGAATTCTCAATAGGTGGAGTCAACCCATTACATCAAAAGAACATGGACTGGAAGACCCTTTCCTTTATTCTGTCCACGCTAATCTCTTCATTCTCAAAGGCTCTATTGTTTCTTTCAAGCCACACTGTCCAACAAACGGCCAAAGGGACTGCGTCCCAGTAGCTACTCATCCTTTGCCTTTTATACAAAGTCCAGCTAAGCAAGAGATCCATTCTTCACCTAGGCATAACCCACGAAACATGGAAAATATTATCCCCTGTGAGTATTGTGTTCGGCCAACCATGGTCAAACATCATTGGTGTGCACACCCTGGCCAAACACATCAGCATTGTTCCTCACACGCTAACCGAACATTGCAATGTTTCCCACACATTAGTACAACATTTCAACCTTGTTTTTAGTTAAATAGTACCGGTGACATACAAGTATTTTTCTTATTGTCAGGAATCAAACACATTGCCTACCGAGTATATTGTTGTTCGTTCTACCAAGTATTCAGGTTCAAGATATTGTTATGGATTACACATGTTGTGAATGATATGATTCAATTACCAAAATAATGTGCCAAATTCGTAGCCCTCGCACTACAGACTTTTTGGGTTTATCGCACGAAGGCGGTTGCGTCATGTTTGGACAAGGCGACTGCGTCAGACAAAGTGGCTTCACCAGGGCAATACGACCGCGTTGGGCTTCAGAATAGTCCGAGTACTTGAAGTGACCGCATGGTTGTAGCAGGTGTTCTTAGAAGTTTAAGCAGTCGCGTTCAGGAGGAGAAAGCGTATGTGTTGGGACAAGGCTATCGCGTCACTTGAAGTGAAGCGAATCCGTGCGGCAAAACAGTTTCTTTTGTTTCCTTGCTTATTTGGTTTGTTTGTATCCATATATATAGTTGTAACCCTAAAACGTGTATAATGTTGACAATAATAAAATTTCTTAAGTTTGTTGACCTCAATTTCTCTTTATTATCTTTGATTGATCTTGATATACTATGTGATTATTTGCTATCTGCTTCCCCTGTGAATGACAACATAGATGTGTTTATGACACACGAAAATTTTTCATCGTGAGGCTTTGTTTGATTGAGTGTTCTTGACCCTCTTATAAGTGTTTGAAATAGCATAACTTAACGACTTAATTATAAAATGTTATGTGCCTTAAAACTATTTATTTATTTATTTTGATAATTTTTAACACTGAAACAAACACTCAGCTAAGTAACAATAACCAATCAAACCAATAAATTATATTAAGAAGAGGACAAACTTTTATTTGATATACTCACGAAAAATGATAAGAAAACAATTTTTTTTATTTACAAATTTCTCATCTAAATTTAGGTGTCAAACATGGTTGACATTACATACTAAGAGCATCACCAATACAACCATAAATTTAATCCTACGTGACCGTGAGTAATTCACACCCTCAATCATATGCGTCATTTTTTTTTCTCTTCATTCACATTCAATCAAAATGGATATCTCCAATGCAAATGTGGATTTAATCTTATGTGACATGCATCCCACCACTAAAATAATCTTTGACAAAAAAATAAAAATAAAAATAAAAGAGAACAACCAATATAAAGAATTTTAAAAAGAATAATAATGACTAGGATGTATCAACACACTCAAATAGAATGTGAACGTTTGACATTGTTATCCACAATGTTAACAAATTTGGTTTTCACATTATATCCACACTTATCATTCACATTTTCTTTAGAGAGGTTTTTTCTTTCAAAAAGAGTGTAAATTATAGGTGGCATCTAAAATTTTTCACATCCACATTAGCTTTGGAGATGCTCTAAATCAGTAATATCTGCCCCTAAGGGATGGTCCAGTGGTCCATGAGCTTCACAAAATGTAAGGTCTCAGGTTCGATTTATTTCCACGCCCCCTTAAGAGGGAAAAAAATCATGTAATATCTAATCAATCACATGCTTGTTATCTAGATTTATATATATAAAAAAATTAACAAAATTGTATCCCAATCATTATTCTACACAAAAACCCACATATATAAACTCACAACCACACGTGAAGTAAAAACCTTCACACGAATAATTTTCGAACATGTTTGGTATCAATGTATGGATAAACAGTATTATTAATCTCGATATTATTAGCGTCTTCGTCATTGATATCGATACTATATATTGGGGTAATATTGAAATTGAATTTGTCCACCAAACCACTCTGAATATAACAAGGCTTCTCAAACTCATCTTTTTGTAATACCACCAAAATTCTAATCCTATTACAATAATTCTAATGAAAGTGGACTTATTTTAATATTCAACATAAAATATATTGTATTTACAGTTTACTTTTGTCATTAAAATTTATGAAAATAATAAAATCATTAAGGTACTCATTTATATTTTTTATTTGAAGAGTAAGTTTTCTGTAAAACGATCTTACGAATCACTCTCTTACAACTCAATCTATCGATACATGATGAATCGCGCAAAAAAAATTCACCTTACAAAAAATGATCGTAAGAGCAAAAAAGCAGTAACATCATCAATGCATAAAGGTTACTCATTGCTCTTAAAATAAATGTCATTTTCATCTTTCATATATTAATGTCTTGGTTAGTCCATTTGCAGCTTTTTCTTCTTGGATTATTAATTATGTTTTCAAATTTCTGTCATGGTTTCATTTTTTTAATTGATTATTCTGTCGATCCTGAATCTTGATCTATACAATTATACCTTGATGATATAATGAATGAATTGGTTATTGTTCTTTTTATTTTGAATTCATTTTTCTTCAGAGATACTTCCTTCGTTTTGAGTAAGGAGACCCCGTTTGAAAGTCATTTTTTTAAGAAAACGATAATTTTAGCAGTCCATTAGATCCCGAAATAGAATAGTGGACTCTTTGCTCTTAGCAGAGGATCCTGAAATAGAATAGTGGACTTTTTGCCTAGAACAGAGGAAATTTGATGTTATTTATTATGATTTGTAACCGAGCTCGAAAGCTCAGTCGGCTATATGTAGCCCACACATTGCTGACCCACTGAATACGCAGCACCTTGGGTCATCAAGCCTAACAAGCCAATTCAAAAGTCTATGGATAATGTTAATACTTAGTAGTAGTGTATGATCAACTCATAAAACATATTCAAGTCTCACATCTACCTAACATGAGATTGAGGGTATTACATGAGGATATCGAGAAGTTATCAAACTTGAGTCGCCATACTTGGGGGTCCATACGAGTCACAGATCTTGCGCGCATTGAGGAGCATTCTTAGAGCAAGGACAACATGTCGAATCAAACAACTCAAATCAAACATTAAATCAAATAATAAATCAAGCACAACCCATTAAAACCCAATAAAATAATTCATTTGATACTTATTTGATTCAAAACCAAAAAATTATTTCAACAGTGTCACATAATCCAATATTTTACATATCCCACTATATTTATCTCCATTATTTTAATTTTTTTCTTCAGAAAATGGCTAAAGCTTGAAAAAATCATAGAAATTTTTTTCGGATATCCAAATGAAACAAATCAAGTCTCTATTTATAGGAAAAAATGTATATTTAAATTTAGGAATAAAAATTAAAAAATAATAATTTATTTGGTCGTAAATTAGCCAAGAAAAACAATGGTGGAAAACTTTTTTGAAATTGCCAACATGGAAAGGAACCTGGCAGATGCGTCAGGTTGGGCTGTCGGCTTTGGTCAATTTTTTTTGAATTCTTCGGTATTAAGCGACCGCATTGTGGGTTGTAAAAACCCAAAACACGTTAGCTTTGGTGTTCAGCCGATTGCTTTGATTTTTTTGTTTTGATTTATAACCTATATTGATCCAAATCAAATAAGAATTTTATTTTATTTTATTTAGATATACCGTTATAAGCTAAAATTTGGTTTGATTCGGTGTTTGATCCACCGTTAACCATGCAAGGACAACAGTTTGGATCAAACAACCTAAATCAAACACCAAATCATGCACAGCCCATTAAAAACGATTAAAATAAGGTAAAAAATGGTATAGGGCGGTACGAAGCCCCATTTAGAAATTCACGGGTCATGATAAATAAATAATATGTTACAAAAAATAACAAAAATGAATCAGTTGAGATGGTTTCTAGCCAAATACTTTTGGTTTCAAAATTAGTGTGTTGGTCTATGGTTTGAAACCCCTTTGTGGTGTTTTCAAGTTTTATTGGCGAGATGTGTCATTTTGCTCTGTTGTCCTGCAATTTCAAGGTTTGTCACCGAAATTCTTATGTTTCACATACCTTACAGTTTAACCATTTGTCAGCTCGGTTAGCCATCCGTTAGCATCAATTGCCTTGAGATACTTGACGGACCCTAATGGACTTTAACGAAATGCTAAATGACACATTTAAAACCAAAAGTGACACATTGAAAAGATAAAAAGTGACACATTTTAAGGTTGAAAGTGACACTATAAAGAGAAATTTATTATAATTCTCATTAATCATTAAAAGTGACACTCTTAATACTAAAAAATGACACATTGAATACTAAAAAGTGACACTCTTAATACTAAAAAGTAACACTCTTAATACTAAAAAGTAACACATCTATAATACAATATAGCTCAGTGTTGCACGCTTACAAGTTGGGATAAAAAGGGTCAGGATTTACTGTTTTACGGTTATCCAACGACCCTTATTTCCCTCAGATATCACATGTTTGAATGACTACATTATTATTTTACATTTGCTCTTTTACTGAGATATAACGGTTTTACAGTTAATATTTTACGGCTTTATAGTTTTACAGTTTTATGGTTGCGAAAGTTTGTATTTGTATTTTTTTTCTTTTTAATTGTTATCGTGATTAAATTAATCAATTAAAAAAAATTTCTGACCCGTAATTTCATATACAAATTTAAAAAACGTAAGTTTTGTAATTTGATTTTTTTTCTTTTTAACTGTTATCGTAATTAACTTAAGCAATTTAATTTCGTATACAAATTTTTAATTAATCTCTCTGCTCCAGGCAAAGAAGCCCCGTTTGAAAGTCAAATTTTTTAAGAAAATAATATTTTTAGTTGTTCATTTCCACAATATCTGCTTCATTTATTGATAAATTACCAAACTGGCACCGTGTCATCGGCACAGATAAGAGTACTAGTTTAATACTAAAAAGTGTCACTTTAAAACTAATGTTGACTGCCAAAAGTGACACATTTAATATTAAAACGTGGCATTTTCAATACTAAAAAGTGACACTTTTAAGGTCAATAACGACGATTTTTATTTATAAGACAAAATGACACTTATACGGTCAAAAGTAACATATTTAATGCTAAAAAGTGATACATTTAATGTTATAAAGTAACACTTTAATTTCAAATGTAATGATTTTTATTTATAAAAAATTAAGACACTTTTCAAAATAAAAGTAACACATTTATGACTAAAAGTGACACATTTGAGCCAAAAAAGTAACACTTTTTTAGGGAAAAATTATAATTTTCATTAAAAATGCAAAGTAACACCTCTAAGGTCAAAAGTGACACATTTTATACTATAAAGTAACACAGTTAATAGTAAAAAGTGACACTCTGCATATATAAACATGAGGGGTGGCGTTGTAATTTTCAAAACTAAGGGGCTGCATTGAGATTTCTAAATTTTGCCCCATTAAACCTGGATAGGATTCGTAAGACCGTCTTACATGAGACAACCTCTTAAAATAATTCATTTAATACTCATTTGATTCAAAACTAGAAAAAACTTTTCTTACAATGACACATAATCCAATCTACTATACAATAGAGCTCAGCCTCGTACGCTCGCAATTGATAAAAGATAAAGAGCGACTGAGATTGATTATTTTACTTTTATCAAACGGTTGTAATTTATTCCTCACTGGCACATGTGTGAACAAAAGTTAGCCGTGTCCCCGCACAACTCTTCTCCCTCAGTGTCCCCCTCTCCCTATACGATTCCAACTCTCCTACGGTTTTGTCATATTTTCAAGTAACGGGTTCAATAAGAATTCAATTCCAACACTTGCATGCGGATGAAAAGGACTTAAGGCTGAGATTGATGTCAATTTGAAAGAAAGACTAAGCTTTCTTTTCTTTTCTTTTTTACGGTTTCTTATGTTAATAAACATTTATATTATTATTATTATTATTATTATTATTATTATTATTATTATTATTATTATTATTATTATTATTATTATTATTATTATTATATATATCTACTATATAATAGAGCTCAGTCTCGCACGCTCGCAATTGATAAAAGATAAAAAGCGGCTGAGATCGATTATTTTACTTTTATCAAACGACTGTAATTTATTCCTCACTGGCACATGTGTGAACGGCAGTTAGCCGTGTGAACGCACAAATCTTTTCCTTCTGCGTCCCCCTCTCCCTATACGATTCCAACTCTCATACGGTTTTGTCATATTTTCAAGCAACGAGTTCAATAAGAATTCAATTCCAACACTTGCATGCGGATGAAAAGGACTTAAGGCTGAGATTGATGTCAATTTGAAAGAAAGACTAAGCTTTCTTTTCTTTTCTTTTTTACGGTTTCTTATGTTAATAAATATTTATATTATATTATATTATATTATATATATATATATATATATATATATATATATATATATATATATATATATCTATTATACAATATAACTCATACTTACACATGTGCAATTGACTAAAGTTATTTAGAGATTGAGATTAAATTATCTTAAAAGATTTAACGGTTGAGATTCACTCTCACATTCATATGTGTGAGAGTAGTTATCCACTTCTAACTCCCTATTTGTTATCTCCTTATTACAAAGTTATCCCCTACAAGTAATATTATGAGCAATCATCCCTTTTTCTTTTTCCTATGTTTTCTCTCCATATTACAAAGTCACGCCTTGCGATTATTAATCTTTTGAACAATCACCCTTTATAAAACATTAATTTCGCTTGATTGACTTGTCTGGGAAGGGATTGATTTCAGTCACAAGATCCAACGGTCATGAGTTAGTTACATATAACTCATTACAAATAACCTCTTTCAACTATGAGTCGAGTTCGAATAGCACCCCTCAACAGTAACATTTTTTTAAATCAGATATAGGCACGAACACGAAGATCTAGACAACTTCTATTTAGGCACTGTCGTTTCAATTGAAATACCGTGTCATAAGCACGGGCACGAAGATCTAGTATTTTTACATATCTCAACATATTTATCTCCATTGCTTCTTTTTTTTTTCTAGAAAATGGTTAAAAACTTGAAAAATATCATAGAAATTTTTTCTGATATCAAAATGAAACAAATCATGTCTCTATTTATATGTAAAAATGTGTACTTTAATTTAGGAAAAAAAATTAAAAAAAATAAATTTTTATGTTGAAAATTGGCCAAGAAAAATGATGGTTGAAAAGTTTTTTTTTTTGAAATTGCCAATGTGGAAAGGGTGGCAGAGGTGTCAGCAAATGCGTTATTTTTTTATTTTTTGCTATAAAACGATGTGATTTTATGTTTTTTTTTTTTTGCTAAAACACAATTGTTTTACTTGTTGTGTATGATTTGATTTGGTTTTAATTTGTGTCTGAAATTGATCAAAATCAAACCAAATCCAATAAGATTTGGATTTGATTTCTTTTTGAAATTGATCCAAATCAAATAAGAGTTGGATTTTATTTCTTTTTGATCCACCGTTTTTTATTCATTATGATTTTTTAAAAAAACTACCGTTGTTCATGCTCTTAGCACACTCTTCACCTTCGGCCTTGCATCTGGGCAGACACTAATGCCCTGCTCGAACTGAAATCTAATGTTAGTTTTCTGCTTATATTTCTGTGCTGACTTACTTAAAACCCACTTGATTTTGTCAGCATTCTCTGAAATTAACAAATAAATTGCAAATAAATCAGAAAATTAAGCAGAAAACATTGACAGCTGAGTAAACTGTATAAGCGAATGCATGGCCAAATCAAGAATAAGGACTAATAACAATGGGGTACCCGAAGGAATGTAGCCGATAACCTTGCAAATCTTAACATTTCCGACCCCCCGAGGTTCCTTCAAATACACGAGGAGCATGAGTTTGCTCGAAAATCGGAGAATCGGACTGGAAGTTCTCCCGTGGAGAGAAGCCAAGGCCTGAGAAACTCCAATGGCTATACTGTCGACAGTCAAGACATAGGCAAGAGTGTCATGACATTTGACTGGTTCAGCTTCTCCAAATTCATGTATGTTGACAGTTACAATATGTTGTAGGCTTCAAGATGAAGCCCCCAGAATGACATTGATAGAAACCAAATATTATAAACAAAAACAAGGACACTTGAAGTGGATATATCAGTAGACTGTATAGTTGAAGTAACCTTTTCTTGTAGTGTTAATGCTGCCATAACAACTGATATAAATCACTCATATTAAACACCATATAGTCAATAGTCCATGAGAAACAAAACCTCGTTGGAGAAATGACGGCCTTGTTAGCCTGATACAGAAGAGAGTAAAAACGATAAACTATCCAAGAAAATGTGGCTGGCTTCATGAATAAGGGATATTGAGGAATCAAAACTAGTTCAGTTCTCAAGTGTGAAACTGAAATGGTGTGACAGTGCCATGGCACCAGAAAGAAAGCCTTCCTACACAAGAGAATGGAGGAAAATCATATAAAGATAGATTTACCATTTGCCCTTTGGGCATTACCAAAGGAGTTCTGAAGCACACTCTCTAATCTTCCTTCCAAACTTTCACCTACCATGAAACAGTTCCCATTTTAGAAACATGGGGTGGCTTCATTCCCTTCTATCTCCTTTCAAGAAGCTCTGGAATAGGCTTCACTCGACCCACCGAAAGCGTAATACTGTCTTCCTCATACTCTCTTGTTTGATTGTGGGATATCTCTCAGCTATTTTCTTTTCTTTTCTCGAATTCGTTTGTTTGGTTTTTTTTTCAGGTAAAGGGCTATATATTTTGTACGAAGACGTGAAATGCTGTTCATGTGAAGATGTGCAGATGCTGTGGTCAATGCTGGTCGAGTCTCATGATACGTCTTTGCTTGTCTAATCTAAACAAGCAGCAGAGGAAACTCGTTATTGGTCAACAGCAGAGCTTAGGACTTGGAAGGAGCGGATGAGAGCTTTCTTTCGTGTATGTATATATATGCTGATCGCTTTATATAAAGAAGTCCCATTGCATAACCAGTAATTCAGTGCTGGAGCTGAAGGTTGATGGAGCTATCATCATTTACTGTTTGATTGTTCAATCGTTTACTTATCCTAAATACAGATTGTTTGTGGAAATTGTTGTGGTAGTAAACTATGTTCTAATGAGGATAATATTGTACTATAGAAAGTCTTTCATGGCTGGCTGGAAAGAAAGTACATGTCTGACTATCAAACTATGTAATGTAACACACTCAGAGAAGAAGAAAAACCACACTAGGAATTAAAAGATTGGATACTTCACCATGAATCAAACAATGGACTGCTATTTGCCACCAATAAAGGGCTCGATACGCAGAAAACAGTGAGCGCAGCCAAAAACTTCTCCAAATTGTCCATTCCTCACCGTCTCCCCAAGAGGTGACTAGGTGAGGCTCTTACAAGCAGGATAAATCTTGAAAAATATACTACTTGTGGCTTTCTCAGCCTCGAGTTTTTATTCCCACTTCGCGTTCATATTCACAATGCATAGTTACCATTGTGTCGATTATTTGTTCACTGTTGAAGAGTACACGTTCCACCAAAAAGGGTTATGGCAACACCAATTTCATTATGAACAACAAAAGTCTTTCCTGTATTAGGAGGCCGCTATAAGTTACAAGCAATATCATCTCTGCTCTACGTTGAAAGTTGCTTTATGTTGTTCCCTAATGGCTGGGAGCCATTGCTATGATGCAAAGCCTAGTCTCTCGCAATCTCGTGTGATGCAAAGGCTGGAAAATGATTAATTGCAGAGACACTACAAAGTAACTATATTCAAGCAAACCAAAACAAAGATATTGAAGTGTAAGATGGGGCCATCTCGATGAACAGCAGCTCATACTAGTATGTCAATCACAAAACCGGGATAAATATTTTACAGAAGAAGATGAACTAAATACAGCTTCAATTCTGAAAACGAAAGCATTTATATATATCTTGTGTTGCAAAAAGAACTTCCAATCTTATAAATAATAGCAAAAACCTGTCAAATCCAAGTGGCCATACTTTGGGGTCGTCTGCAAGCAGGTGGTATTTATAGTGATTACTGTGCTTTGAGGAGCATCCTCAGCACGCTCTTCATGTTCGGCCTTGCATCCGGGGAGACACTGACGCAAGCTAGTGCGACCCTCAGTACTGCTAACATTTGGCCTCTAATGGCTGGTGATTTCCTGCTCATACTGAAATCAAGGATACTGTTCCACTTATCTTGCTGTGCTGACTTGCTTAATGCCCATTTTGCTAACTCAATTCCCTCACTAACTGCTGCCTTTCCTGTCAGTAGTTCCAGTAGAATTACCCCAAAGCTATAAACATTCCCAGCCTTCGTCACCCTCATTGTGTAAGCATACTCTGAAAATAACAAAACATACAAATAAATCAGAAAACATTGACAATTGTGAAACTTGTGTAAGTTGGGAGAAAATATCTCGATGATAGCAAGGAATAGCTGCCATGCTACTTTACACTGAATAATTTCTCGAAAACGTGGAATGACTGGAATCCTTTCAGTTTATGAAAAGCCTAATGGCATTTTCATCCATCTTACTTTAGGTTAACTTCCACTTTTACCATCACACAATTTTATTTTCTTTTATACTTTGCCCAAAATACTGAAACTTCTCTTTCTTCAGCTACAAAATCTAACAGAATTTTACTCCCTTTGGTTTTCTTAATACTTGAGCTGAAATGATACTCTTAAATAGCCACTTGGCTATATTGGACATGTGACATGAGAAATCGAAGGTCAGGGGCAACATGATGCTACAGTACCATTTTGATGAAAAATTAGTGCAAATATAACATCTGTCATCCTACAAAAATTACACAACCAAATAGAAATTGTCGCATGTGCTTTAGTTGTACATATCCCGTGTCCAAGATAGCTAGGTGGCTATTTAAGAGTAACACCTCAATTCAAGCGTTAAGAAAACCTAACGAAATTAGATTTTGTGGCTACAAAAGAAAGAGAAATTTTGGTCTAGTTCTCAAAGTAAAAGTAAATAAACTTGTGCCATAGGCTTTTGGAAATACCAAGACCAAACTGAATATATAGTACATCACATTGTTAGCTTTAGCGTAAAAATGAGTTAGTTATATAAGCGAGCACATATATTCATGTAAAATTTGGTCTGTAGACTGGATAAATAATCATCATCGAATTTATAAGCAAGGATAACTAATGATTGTGCACC
>CM028378.1:136053204-136094808 GCA_013146195.2 Codonopsis lanceolata | reverse complement strand
ACCCAAAGTTGATGAAAAGTCTCAAAAGGTCTCAAGAGGGTCACATTCAGATTCTCAGTCAACCCAGTGATGGAATTCTACGTTTGGATCCAGAGTTTGGTTCCCTCAAACCCGCACTGAAAAGGGAAATCTTGGAGGAAGTACATAGCTCGAGGTTCGCAGACACCCGGTAGTACTAAGATGTACCGGGATGTGCGTGATACCTTCGGTGGGACAACATGAAAAGGGAGATCTGAGTACGCTCCAAGTGTTTGGTATGTCGCAAGTGAAGATCGAGCATCGGGCCGTGGTTATTGCAATCACGCCGGTTCCTCGAGTGAAGGGAACATATCACCATGGACTTTGTGATCGGGTTGCCTAGACTTTAGCGCCACAATGCTATATGGGTTATTATGATCGATTAACCAAGTCTCGCACTTTTTCTCGCTTTCAAGTTACGTATTCTTTGAGAAGTGGCAAGGTTGTATGTTAAGGAGATTTTCGATTGCACGGGGTTCCAGCCTCGATTGTGTCGATCATGATGCAAGGTTCACCTCTAAGTTTTGGGCCTTTGCAAAAGGCGTTAGGTACAAAGTCAGCATGAAAGACGGCTTACCCACAAACATGGTCAATGTGAATGGACCATACAGCACAATGGAGGACATGTCATGACGTGTGCTTGATTTGCTGAGGCGCTGGGATGATCACCGCCATTGGTGGAATTCACGCACAACAATAGTTATCACGCGAGTATTGACATGGCATCGCATTTGAGACTTTGTATGGGCGAAAGTGTCGATCACCTACCGTTGATGAAGTCGGGTGAAAGGAAGCTTACGGGACCCGAAGTTAGTACAAGCTACACGTAGAAGGTGCGCTGAGAAAGCGACTTCTTATGGCACAGAGCAGACATAAGTCGTATGCCGACAACCGTCGACGCGGACTTGAATTCGAAGCGGAGGATCACGTGTTCCTTAAGATTTCACCCACAAGAGGAGTTATGAGGTTTGGTATTAAGGGTAACGAGCCCGAGGTTTGTCGGACCGCTTGAAATACTTGAAGCGGGAGAAGTCGCCCCACCGACTTGCTCTACCACACACTCTCCTGAGTTCACAATGTGTTCCATGTGTCGATGCTAAGAAAGTACATGTTAGACCCTAGTCACATGATCGCGTATGAACCCTTGCAACTCCGAGAAGATTTGAGCTATGATGAACAACCTGTCCGAATTGTTGATCGGAAGGACCAGGTTTTGAGGAGGCGAACTATTCCTTATGTCAAGGTTCAATGGAGTAACCATACCGAAAGGGAAGCCACATGGAGCTCGAGGGAAGAGGTGAGGAGAAATATCCCGAGCTATTTGTTTGACCGTGCACGTCAAGTTGAGAGGACTAAACTCATTTTAAGGGGGTGAGAGTGTAATATCCCTAATTTTGATAATATTGTTTGTTTGATTAGAATAATTATATTGGGCCTATATTGATTTAGTTATCTTGGTTTGGTATTTGTGTTTTGGCCTAATTTAAATGAAATTGGAAATTGGGCCTAATTTAGTTTAATAGAGAGCCCATTAAGTTTGATACACAATTGGGTGGTTTATTTGTGAGTGAGCTTGAAGCCTAATTGATGGGCTATTTGATAAATATAATAATAATAATAATAATAATAATAATAATAATAATAATAATAATAAACACCATAATTAATATGGTTTTAGTGGCAGTAAACTATAATTAGTGGGAAGTTAAGTTGGGGCATCGGAGGGGGCGGTTTTGGGTGCCGTTGAAGGGAAACATTTGTCAGGCGCTTTCCGCCGCAGTGATGGTGGAAGCTAGAAGGTTGCTCACAAATGACTATATATGGGGGTCGATTTTTTCCTAGCTAAATCATCCACCTAAAAACAATAATAACAAGAAGAACGGGGTCAAGGAGAGAGGAGAGAGGGCTTGAGATCTGAGTGAGGAAGTCTGACGTCGGAGGAAGTCTTGACGAAGTCACGAAGTGGGAGATCCGGCAACGCACCAAATCTTCGGCGAGCAAGATCGAGACTTGGATTGAGGTGAGTTGTTGATTCTTCATCTTGAGAGTAAATGTTTATTCTGTTGAAAGGGGTTGGCGGTTCATGGCACTTTTCTTGGTTGGGTAAATTGGTGAGAGGAAAAACATGAAAGCTGGGTTGGGCTGAGTATTGCCCGTAGAAGAGGAAAAAAAATAAGGAGAGATATTAGAAGAGGAGATGGGAGAAAGGGATTGAAAAAAAAATTAAAGGAAGAAGAAATGGGAGGTAGGTTATGAAGTTGGGGTAGTTCGCTGGGTGAGAGAAGGATGGAAATGACGGGTTGTACTAGGGAACTGGGAAATCTCAAAAGAAGAGAAATAAAAAGGTGATGTGGTCAGGTCAATTTAAAAAAAAAACAAAGGCAATAAGGGGGGAATTCGGGAAGGAGAAGTCACCAAAGAAGGATATTTTGTTTTTTTTATAAGTGATGATGATGACGTGGGGAGTTGTGTAAAAAAAAGGGAAAGGTTGGTTGTCAGGAGAAAGAAATAAAGGTGGGATGAGTTTGTGGGAAGGAGTATTATAATAATAAAAAAAATAAGAGATGTATAATTAATTTGTTTAAAAGTTTATTTAGTTATTTAGATGTAATAATTTGGTGATTGAATCTTAGATTTGAGCAAGCACGGGTAGCCGTATTTTTGCGTAAGAGTTGCTTTCGAAGCTTTATTTTGAGGTAAGGGATTATACTCCTTTAAGCTATTTGATCATCAAATTTTGTTCGGTAGGCTTCCGTTATATCTTTATTGGCATAACGCTCTCTTTGTAAACCCATGTTCGACATTCGCCGATATTTGCTTTGAACTCCGTCGAGCCTATTTTTCTTCAAATTTTTGTAACCCATGTTTGACTTCTTTGAAATATCAATCCGTTGAAAAAATGAATTGCATATTTTTGGATATTTGATTTTATTTGGAACTTCTCCGTGATCACTAAGAAAAATACGTTGTTACGTAAACTACGTAACATTTGTGAACTTTAAATTATTTGACACCACTGGACATGTGGTGAGGTAATCCGGATACACCTTTAGGCCCGTTGCGGGTTTAGGCCCATTGGGCTAAGGCCCATTAGGGCAGTTAGTCAAGTCGAATTGACCACTTAAGTGATCATGGAATATGCGGGTATTCTTTGTTTCCAACTGGAATGGGACAGTTGGCGACAATTGAATATCTCGTATTTGTTTTGAGCTTTATCCCCAATTAGCACTATATTCGATTTATTTGTTTCTTTATCCGATAAATACAATTTTTGGTCTTGTTAAAATTATTTGACCCTGGCGAAATTTATTTTTTGTGGTCAACTCCTCCTTAGAAACTGGAGGGGTTGTATATGAACTTGTTGGGCATTGTTCGCTCACCTTTTTTTTCTGTTTTCTTCATGTCGTAAGTAAAGTTTGAAATCTTTTTGGGATCAGGTGGATCGTTTGAGGGGTGGCGCGGACAAGATTAATTTTCCTAAGTTTGACAGTTTATTTTAAAGGGATAAACATTTGTTCAGGATTTTATGGTGGTTATTATATTTCGGAACTTGTATTAGACCGTTATGTATTTTGAATAGGAAAAATTTAAATGTTTTATTTTGGATATTTCGTGAGTTAGTATTTAGAATTGGTGACGTGGCCAAATTGTGGGACCGCGGTGTCGGTGCCGAGTTTGGGGCGTTACAGCCAGTGTGTGGGCTACACGTAGCGGACCGGGCTCTCGGGCTCGGGTCGTTACAAATGGTATCAGAGTGGGTCCCGACCGAAAAAGTGGGAACAAAGTGTTGTACGGGCCAAAGTGCTACACCGCAGAAGGTGGGAACCACCTCTTGATCCCCGTACGAGCCACCTCTTGATTCCTGCATCGCCCGGGGTATGATTCGGACTTGACGAGGACGTCAAGGATTTGAGTGGGGGAGATTGTAATACCCCAATCCCACATCGGGTAGATATGAGACTTGTGTTTGATTTATAAGATAGTCATGCGCTACTACTGGGCACCAACATCATCCATGGACTTTTGGGTCAGCTTGTGGTGAGCCTGATGACCCAAGGTGCTGCGTGCTCAGTGGGCCAGTGTGTGGGCTACACGTAGCGCACCGGGCTCTCGGGCTCGGGTCGTTACATCCTTGTCTTCATTTGTTTTGAAGTAAGGCTTTTGAAAGTTTGAAGTATAAGGTCTTTGAAAGCTTGAGGAAGGTTTTTGAGGATTTGAGGAAGACTTTTGAAAATTTGCAGAAGATTTTTGGAAGTTCTTTTTAAAAGATTTAAACTTTCTAAATTGTCTGGCAAAAACAGCAAATTCATCTTCACCAAAGTCATCATCTGACAGAGATGTAGAAGTTTTAGGTGTCTCTTCTTCAGCTTGAAGAGAGATACCTTTAAAAATTTTCTTAATTTCTTGAGTTTTGAGAACTCTTGCTTCCTTTATGGCAGTGACCTTAACATGCCATCTACTTCCCAAGCTACTATGGAAACGCATATTCAAATATTTCATACTATAGACTTTACCAAGAGAGGAACATCTATTACTTACCTCGAGAAATCTGTCGTAGGCACTCTTTAATGATTCTTTTGGGTCCTTCTTGAAGGCATCAAACTCTTGTATACAGTCATAGAGTTTGTTGTCCTTGGTGTTTTGGTCTCCTTCCACATATTCAACAAGAGCATCCCAAATTTCTTTAGCAGTAACACAATCATATATTTGTTTGTAGTTTTCATGAGGAACATCGCTTGATAGAATGTGTACAGCTCTAGCATCCAGTCCATCAGTAATTTTATCTTCCTCAGCCCATTCTGATTGGGGCTTGAGAACATATTCATCGTCCTCGGGAGCAAGAGGATTTATGGTGTCATCATCTGCAGTAGAAGATTTACCAACTTTAGTATTAATTTTCATTGGTTGCATGGGACCACCTCTTACATATTCCATTAATCGTTTATTTATATTGTTCATATATCTTGTAATTCTTTCCTTCCAAATATCAAAGTGATCTTCACAAAAAACGGGTACTTGCGTAACATTGTTTGATTGAAAAGCTTTTAAGGTAGCCATGATCGAGCTTTCAAGTTGTTGGGCTTGGAAAAATAGTTTTTCAAAAAGTAGGCTCTGATACCAATTGTAAGTCCAGTTGGCAACTAACAAGGCTAGAGGGGGGGTGAATAGCCTTTTAAAAACTTTAAGAGTTAACTTGTAAAACTTTTGAAATTGGCAGCGGAAAATTGAGTTTGTCAATCAACTGATAATGGTCAGCTGGCTGATGTTTTTCAAGTAACACAAGCTGATGAAGTTTTGGTCAGCTAGCTGACACAATGGTTTTTAGGAAACGATTT
Organism: Codonopsis lanceolata; assembly: GCA_013146195.2. Lineage (NCBI taxonomy): Eukaryota > Viridiplantae > Streptophyta > Magnoliopsida > Asterales > Campanulaceae > Codonopsis > Codonopsis lanceolata. Next base: position 136,089,454 of record CM028378.1, on the reverse strand, counting down.
TGAAACTGATCACTGATTAAAATGAAAGAACTGAAGAACAATTTATCAAAACAACTAAATAAACAATTATGTAAGTAACTAGCTGACACTTAAGTAGTTGGAAACTTGTTAAGTGTTAGATCAGTTTGCAAGAACAGATAAAGTAAATGACAAATCAATTGAAGTGGTTCACAGTAAAACTGCTACGTCTACTACCAAATTGGTCAGACTTTGATTTTTGAAGTGTACTAATTTTATTAAAAATCTAAGTGATCTCTAATGGATCAGTGTACAACAAAAAGACCAGTGTTTATGGAGAATGCTTTAGTAACAATCAAACTCGTAAGACAAACTGACTGATATCTAAAAAATATGAAATGGATCACTCGGTGTTTGCCTAAACAATAACTAGAAAGAAATATTCAAGGGAGATTATCTAGCTAAAGTTTTTCAAGAAGATTGAGGCACTGAGAGAGTTTATTCAAGAATCGAATGCTTCAGACTTCTATATTTTCAAAAATGATTCCTGAGGGTATTTATAGATATTTTTGAAGAGTAACCCGTTAGGAACACATTTGAATTTGAAAATGTGTTTGGCAGAGTATATATATCTTCAGAGATCCTGGAAAGATTATCTTACAGAATATCTACCAAAAGCACAAAATGAGAAAGTGTCAGTACAAGTAAATGTTCAAGAAAATGTGGTAAACTAGCTGACACTAAATAATATGGTCAGCTGAAACAAGTAACTGACAAAGAATTTTAAAACACAAGCTGACCAAAATGAAATAACTAGAAGTTTTTGGCTGACAACAAGTGGAATGATTTTAACCAAATTTTATAATAATGCAAGATTCAACATTCACCATAGGAAAACGACCGCATTGTAGACGTTTGACTTTGTTGAACACCCAGTACTTTATGCGGTTGCATTTCCCCTTGGAAGAGCGACCGTATCGTTGAGGAAGCAATCGCATTGCTTAAGGTAAAGCGATCGCATCGCCCCGTATTTCATTGAGTGGTACACTTAAGGATAAGAGACACCGTAGTTGTTGTTTTCATATGCTTGTGGTCGAGTGTTGACCTAGTGTGGATGTACATGTTCGTATTTTGGAATTCCAAACCTCCTAGTAGTTGATTAACTCCGTAAAGGTATTCAGCCTATTCATTAACTCTCATACTCTTGCCAGTTCAATCGTAACTTCATTCTTTGTTTTGATTGTGAGTTAACCTAAAGTAGGTGTACGATGTGGTTGAGAATTCGGGGACGAATTCTTTTTAAGAGGAAAAGGTGTAAGACCCCGGATCCATACATGTCGTACTTACTTTATATATGTTCATGATTCCTAGAATTGCCTTGCATGATATTCATGTTGTAAAAGTCTCGACATGATTGGATAGTCATATTGATACCAAAACCTTATTAATAGATGTTCCATATTCGTTGACTAAGTTAGAGTTACAAGTCGTAACTCGACGTTAATAGAAACTCAGTTCAGTTGAGTGTTGTTCGCGTAGTTCTTTCATGTGACCTCGGTTATACCCTAGGTCTTCGTGGGGTTGTCATGAGTGTTCTCATATGTGTTATATCTCTTTTGGTACATGTTCCCTAAGTCTAATTGTGCTTTTGGTGCTATATGCATCGTATTCGTCCTTATTACGATGCGCGAAACCGAGTCTTGCGTACGTCGCGTCGTTTGGAGTTTTGATACTCTAGGTTGTTGTGTGATTTCATAGAAATATTCTAGTCTATATCTTGGACCCTTGAATTTCTCCTAATCATGCTTTGATACTCGTCCAATCGTTGGTTCATTCGTTGTTACGATCGTCGATAAGTACACCTTGTTTCGTTTCTTTCCGAGTTGTTTCATTTGTTGTTCGGCCATCACCACCAAAAACTTAGTATGATGTTCGGCCACCACTACCGAACTTTTAGTCTGATGTTCAGACATCGCTACCGAACAGTTGTTCCCCTGTTACGAACAGATTTGCTATTTTGTCGGATTTCACCCAAACACCCATAATAAACCGCACCCCCTTTGGTCTTTTGAGATCCTAGGAGGGAAACTTGGTCCCTTAACATTCCATATTAGATCTAAACCCTCTCTCTTCACATCATTCTTCATCATTCAACTTAGAGAATAGAGAGAGAGAGAGAGAGAGAGAGAGAGAGAGAGAGAGAGAGTGTGTGTGTGTGTGTGTGTGTGTTCTTGGTGAGATGAGTGTGTGTTTTAGTGATTCCCGTTAACTCAAGCATCGGAATGACGATCCGAGACCACCATTTGAAAGCCCTCGACGAGTAAAGTCTCCTCCACGGATCAATTCTTCACTTCTTTAAGGTTTGGTCATCCATGCAAGTAAGTTACCAAACGCCCCTCTTTTTCTTTTTAGCTCAAATTCATGCTAGGTTGCTAAGGAACAATTGTGCTCACTTCAACGAGGTATTTCATATCAATATAACGAATTTATATGGGCTTATGAATTGTGTATATGTAAAAATGGTTGTAAATGGGTTGGTTGGGTTTGATTGGGTTTATCGAAGTATTTATAAGTTGAAATGCTTGTTCGTGGGTTTAGGAACCCGGATGATTATTAAATCTCAAAATTGTCTTGTGACCTAGAAATTGAAGGTTAGTATTTTGACTCAACGAAATCAAATAGAGTTTTGTAGAAACTTACATGTTTTATATTTACTTAAAACTATTAAATTAAAACATCTAGTTTATATTTGTTCAAATCCTTAAAATGGTTGTAACTTAGACTTTGTATCAAGTCTAAATCTATCTGTTGAACCTTCAGTAGATAAGATACTCTCTTTTATTTAAGGCCAAAAGATACCCCTTTTGACTTTGTTTAAGCAATCTTCTTACTTGTTACATGCTATCTGGGTAAAGTCATTGACAACTAGCAGCTACTGATAATAGCTGTTATCACTGTAATCACTCAAAAGAGCAATAAGAGCAACTATTCCAACTGTAATCACTGCTGCTGCAGCTGCAAGGATGATGCCCACAGAAACACTTTTCCTCGCTGTTCTGCTGGGTGCGTAGATCAGATGGTCATTCCCTTCAGAAATGACATTGACATACGATTGAAATTTCGGAACAACTCCTGAAAGCTGATTGTTTGAGAGTATCAGTTGTGTCAAGCTATGCATTTCCAGTAAGAAAATCAGGAATTGTACCCGAAAACCTGTTGTCTGAGAGATCCAAAACTTCGAGTCCCCTTAATTTAAAAAGACTATTCGGAATAGGTCCACTCAAGTTATTGCGGCTGAGATTCAAAGCAATCTGCAAATTCAATGGCAGTGCTACCACAACTCCACTAAGTTGGTTGCTCCCCAATTGGAGCTCTAACAAAGAGTCCAAGCTGCCAATCGAATTAGGAATGGAACCGCTGAGGTAGTTGCCTTGTAAATCCAAATTTTGAAGACTTTTCAAGCTGGAAATGGATGATGGAATGGAACCATTCAAGGAATTCCAGCTGATATTTAGACGCACCAGGTTTTGTAACTGAGTAATCTGAACTGGGATCTCCCCAACTAAATTATTCTGCTGAAGGTTCAAAACCTGGAGATTCCTAATAATATTACCCAGTTCCACTGGAATCAATCCAGTCAGGTTATTATAAGATAAATCCAACAGTCTCAAATTGATGCATAAGCTCAATTCAGGAGGAATCGTACCACTAAGTTCATTGTTATCAACCTCCAAATAGGTCAAATTCTGAAGAACCCCAAGTGATGAGGACGGAATTCTCCCCTTCAACTTGTTGCTTCCTAATCTCAACCTAATCAAGTTTGCTGACAAATCTGTGGGTATTGAACCCTCCAATGAATTGAAAGACAAGTCCACAGCCTGCAAATTAGGCCCTGACAAAAGGTCCAACGGTATTGACCCATTTAGACTATTGTAACTAAGGTCTAGATTCCTAAGATAGGTTGTGATTCCGGGCGGAATCACACCAGTAAAGCCATTCTGATTCGCTGCAAATCGTGACAGAGTTGTGATTCTGGAAAGGGAATTGGGTATTTCACCACTCAGTTGGTTGAGAGACAAAATCAAGAGTTGCAATTTGGAGAGCTCTCCAAATCTTTCAGGAATTGACCCAGATAGCTTATTATTAGCACCTAAATCAATCAGTGTCAAATTTCCATAATTCGCAATTCCTTCAGGGATGTTACCTTGAAATGAATTCCGAGAAAGCTGAAGCTCCTCTAGAGCCATTGATCTTCCAAGGTTAATGGGAATAGACCCATTAAAAGTATTGGAACTGAGGTTCAAACTCTTGAGTCCATTCAACCCTTGAAATTGCAAATCAATGGCACCACTCAAAGAATTAAAAGAAAAATCCAAAACCTCCAACGAATCAAAACCCCGAAAATCAGGCAATGAACCCACCAGTCTATTTCTACTGAAATTCAACACCTTCAAACCAACAATCCCACCACAACCAGAGATGAACCCATCTGGGATTGAGGTGAAGTGATTGTTGGAGAGGTCAAGAGACTGCAAGGTGTCGATTTGGCAAATAAGAGGGAGGGAATCAGAGTTGGAGAGAGAAAATGAGGAGAGAGAAAGGTGGGTAATGGAGGAATTATTGGGAGGACTGCAAGAAACCCCATTCCAGGAACAAGGGTTTGGGTTATTAGTGGGATTCCATGGGAAAGAAGTGGCGGAACTACTATTGTAAAGAAGCTCATAAAGCCTGTTCATGGTGGAATTCTGGGTTGAACTTAATTGACAAGTAACAAGCTCAAGAAAGAAGAAGAACATGAGAGAGGTTATGTGTACGTACCTGCTCATTTTAGCAGTCACTTCCTTAATTTAGGCAGTTCTTTTACATATAAAAATGGGGTTTTTTAATTTATATTCTATAGATTTCAGGTAATAAGAAAACAGAGGAAGGAGAAGAGGTGACGGGGGAGAATTGGGAAGAATGTGTGTCAATGTGTGTGTGGAAATCGAAAGGGTGAAGGTAAGGTTCAAGGTTGGAAAAATGTATGCCGTGTTCGGATGGAGTTGACTTGACTTGTTGACTAACTATTTTTCAAAAGCCTTTTTCTTGGAATCAATATTCTCTCAACCGCCAGACACGGCGGGAGGCAATTAGTTTTCCCGGGTAAATTATTGCAAACTAGTGAAACTACACTCAATTTATATGGGTTAACCGACTAACTAAACTAGACGGTAGTCACGAAAACTGAGCAAAGATTAAATTTATCCTCCGATATATTTAAACCCAATCTTTCTCGACCCACTTTAACCTGAACCGTTCTATCGCGTGAAACTTATAATTAAGACTAACCCTCTACCCTTCCTTAAGTCCAAACTCAATAAACTTAGATCAAATTGGCACACCATTTTTTATTTTTAAAAGAAACCAACCAACAATACGATGAAAACTAGAATAGGTTGAGTTGGGATGGCTATGATTAAATCTGAAATCAATCAAAACACAACAAATTTTATGAATGTCTAACCAAATGGTCCAAACTCACCCGATTAGGAGTGGATTGTTGTGATTTTTGGCATGTTCGATATTTTTGTCATCGTTATTTCTAATATAACAGAAATATTTTATAGAATATAGAATTAAATAAAAGTTAGAGAACCTTACTCTCTTCATTCCATGTAAATACTCTACTATTCTATTTTATGAATTTTCATTAAAAAAGTCTATTCTTAAAAATAATACTACTTACAATCTTTTTAACCTTCCAAGTTTACTCTCCGCATATGCTCCTTACATATTGATCATACTTAAATATTTTTATAATTTATGGCCAACTCAATACTACTCCCTTCATTCTTAAATTATCGTTCTCTTTTTTTTTTTTTTTTGTCTGTTCTAAAATAATTGTCCAGTTTGAAACTTATCTTTTTAGAACATCACTTTTACCACTTACACTTACTTTTTCACCCTAGTTTAATTATAAGTCATATACACATAAAGATTAAAGAAAACTACAAATTAAATTAATATAAATGATGTGAACTCTCGAGTATATAAAATGTTAAGTTGTAGTTTTCTTTTGGATAACTTTGCAGTAAACCTTTTTGAGGGGTACTTGAATTGTACTGGATCCCACTTGACTAAAAGAAGCCGCCTAAGCATCCACGCGCTATTAAAGACTCTCTTTAGAGTCTTAAATTATTGTTGTATTTTTTATGTTTGATCCGTATTAAAATTAATTTAATTATTAATATTAGTATAATACTTTTTTTAGAAAAATAGTTCATTATTTCAAAATTAAGACATAAAAATGTGATTTTATTACTAATAAACTATTAAAAGTGTTATTTAAAAAAAATTAACTTTAAACGAAGATTCTTTGTTCGGAACAGATAGAGTATATACTTATCCCATTCCAAAATTATTGTCCTTCATTACTTTTTGTCTGTCCTAAAAAAATTGTCTTATTTAAAAGTTTTATTTTTATGACAACACTTTTTTCAGTTTTATCATTACTTTTCTTATGCTTTAATTATGAATTGTATACACTAATACACATGAACTTTAAAATAAACGACACATCATACTAATATTAATAATCAATTAATTATTATTTTTCTTAATATGTGTGTCATGTCAAGGAAGATAATAATTTTGGAATTGATAAAGTAATTTTCTTTAAAGCTCATATGCTTGTAGCAATAATTAAGGTAAAAAGAAAAATAAATAAATTAAAGTGGTAAAAATATTATTTAAAAATGAAACATTATGAAACTAAATAAATTTTTTTGTACTCCCTCCATCCTTATATTGTTGTCCTAGTTGACCTGGTGTACAGATTAAGAAAAAACAATTGACTTGATTATTTATATTTGTTTAATGTGTAGTTTCCTTTAAAGCTCATGTGTATGTGGCCCATAATTAAAGTATGGTGAAAAAGTAAGGTTAAAATGGTAAAAGTGATTTTTAAAAAAATAAGTTTCAAAGTAGATAATTATTTTGAGACGGACGAAAAAGGAAAAGAGCACGATAATTTATGAACGGAGGGAGTAAAAAAAAACATACAATAATTTATGAACGACTCAATAATTTAGTCAAAATTGTTAGAAATTTGACCTGGGCCCAGATAACCGCCCTCTTGCTCCTCGAAATTTGGAAAAGGACTAAAGCCGCTGACATTCTAACCTCACATGTGAATGTCACCGTTTAATCCCCATCTTGTTTACATAGGTGTGTTAGCCCAACCACCAAAAATTGGGTTATAAATTTCATCGGTTCAGTTAGTTTTTTTATTTTTATTTTTATTTATGATTGAACCAAACGAAACGAAACTGAATCAATATAGTCATTATACTTATAAATTATATAAATTTGATTAATGTTTTATCTATATCATTTTGCTATTAAAATATTATTTTCCTATAATTTACATCCTTATTTTCCATTTAATTTTTAATAACAAAATATGTTAATAAAAATCACATTCACGAGTTTGGCTAGATGGTTGAAACTGTTGCTCCAAGATTTGGTCGACCAGAGGTCGGCGGTTTGAAATCCAATAATTATGTAATTTGGTTTTAATTTTTCTTAATGAGAATTATAAATTTCTGGGTCATAATAAATTAATAATACGTTATTAAAAATCTTAAAAACCAATATGGTAAGATGGTTCACAATAAATCTCATAAGTTGTTGGAATTTGCATGTTTGGTCTAAAGTGCAAACCTTTTAGGATTTTTTTTAAAAAGTTTTATTACCAGAGATGTGTCATTTTGACATTGTTTACATTTACGATCAATCAGAGTGTTACTTTTAGGCTTGGCGTGTGTCACTTTGAGAACAAAAGTGTGTCACTTTTGGATAATTGTTGTCTTAGGTCTGATTAAGTTTTACTTAGTTACTTTAAATCAGAGTGTCACTTTTAAACATAGAATATGTCACTTTTAAGTTTTACGTGTGTCACTTTTGGCAAAAAATCACTTTTCATCTTTAAATTTTTATTCATAAGTGTCACGTTTAGTATGTCACTTTTATGTATTAATTGTGTCACTTTTAGGCATTAAGTGTGCCACTTTTGGTAAAAACAACTCATTTTTATAATCATACAATTTGTATCAATAAGAGTGTCACTTTTAGGCTTAGAGTGTGTTACCTTTAGGACTAAAGTGTGTCACTTTTGAGCTAGTGATTTTAATTGCAATAACTAATTGAAAACTACTGAAACATATCTTCTCATTCATAAAAATGTCTATAATCCCAAGTTTCAATCGTTAAAAACACAAAACTATAACTTTTTCAAGGTAAAGTACATGTTTCTTACTCAAACTTACAAAATTTACTGAAAATATGTCTAAAATAACCGAGCATTAGGAGTCTTGGAACAAATTCTTTGGCTTGAAGGAAATCAGAAAAATCCGTAGTCTTTTTCTTGCCCTTTTCAATATTTATCTTAATTCTTTTTATCTTTCCCTTCGTAATAGAGCGAGTAGGATCTAGGCATGTAGAAGATGAACTTGAAACACGAGATGATTCATTTTGGTCCGGTAAATTATTTAAGGAAGAGTGTCACTTTTTAGTATTAAATGTGTCACTTTTTAGTATTAAGAGTGTCACTTTTTAGTATTAAATGTGTCACTTTTTGTATTAAGAGTGTCACTTTTTAGTATTAAGAGTGTCACTTTGTAGTATTAAATGTGTCACTTTTTAGTATTAAGAGTGTTACTTTGTATTTTAATAAAAATTATAATAAATTTTCATTTATAGTATTACTTTTAACATTAAAATGTGTCTTTTTTTTGTGTTTTTAATGTGTCACATTGGTTTTAAATGTGTCATTTATCATTTCGTCAAAGTCCATTAGGGTCTGTCAAGTATCCCAAGACAATTGATGCTAATGGATGGCTAACGGAGCTAACAAACATTGAAAGTGGAGTGTCACTTTTTAGTATTAAATGTGTCACTTTTTAGTATTAAGAGTGTCACTTTTTAGTATTAAGAGTGTCACTCTTTTTAGTATTAAGAGTGTCACTTTTTGTATTAAGAGTGTCACTTTGTAGTATTAAATGTGTCACTTTGTAGTATTAAATGTGTCACTTTTTTAGTATTAAGAGTGTCACTTTTTAGTATTAAGAGTGTCACTTTTTGTATTAAGAGTGTCACTTTTTAGTATTAATAGTGTCACTTTGTAGTATTAAATGTATCACTTTTTAGTATTAAGAGTGTTACTTTGTATTTTAATAAAAATTATAATAAATTTTCATTTATAGAGTTACTTTTAACATTAAAATGTGTCATTTTTTGTGTTTTTAATGTGTCACATTGGTTTTAAATGTGTCATTTAACATTTCGTCAAAGTCCGTTAGGGTCTGTCAAGTATCCCAACGCAATTGATGCTAACGGAGCTAACAAACATTGAAAGTGGAGGGACACCGGAGCAAATAGAGGAAATGAACATTAAAAATAAATTTTGCAACTAGTGGGAATCAAACCTTCAACCTCTGTGCAGGTTGAGCCTTTAACCTTTCCACATCACCAACTCATCAAACCAACATTTGTGATTTATATCAACAGGTTTACTTATTAACCCGGAGAATTTAGGATCCGTAAGACTGTCCTATACAAGTTTTTGCCTTTGTTTTAAAATTTTGGATGTTTATTAGCAATTAAATATCGCATTTGACTCAATTTTAATGTTATTTTTATGTTGAGTTTATAAATATTACAAGTATTTATTTAATATCTTAATAATAATTAATCAAATAAATAAAATGTTATTTAACTTCTAAACTAAACCCAACAAATTGGTTCGATTCGAAAACTCAAGTGGTTCAGTTTGATTGGAAGAAAAAGTGTATAACCCGTGGTAGATCTTCTACGATCCAAATCACCCACGTAATCTGAGTCAGCATATCCTACAACCGAAGGCTCCACACTCAGTCTCTTAAAAATAATGGAATAATCTATAGTGTCCTTCAAGTACTTGAAAATTCACTTCTCTAGTTCCCAATGTTGTTTTCCAGGGTTCGCCATAGACTTGTCCACCACACTAATAACATGCGCCAAATCTGGTCGAGTGCAAACCATGACATACATGAGACATCTCACTGTACTTGCATGGGGAACACTTGATATCTTCTGAATTTCTTGTTTTTGGAGAATCTGAGATAGACAGATTAAAATGATTCACCAATGATGTACTAAGAGGTTTTGCATCTCACTTGTTAAGCCTTTCCAACACAATGCCTCTCTCCATTAAATTTATCACTTGAAATCAGAAAATATTTTCCCGAAATTTTGACTACAAATAATAGCAAAATTCACCAAATGATGAAGGCTTTCAAAGTTTTTATCCTTGGGACTACATCTTCACACCCTGTCCCTCCCTCTCATGTAATTAATTTTAGTCTTCTTGTAAAATTGAAATGTGGCAGCCGACCTCATCCCTCATCCCCATCCACCAAGCTCATACACTGACTTCATTCCCAAACCACTAAAATTAATGAGCAAGTCTCTTGTAAGGCTTATTTTATGGGTCTTAATTTATTATTAAGATGAAGTCTCATTCTTTTACAATTCAATCCACCGATATACGCTATCTCGGGTCAAGAGGATATGTCTTACTTAAAATATCCGTAAGACCGTTTTACCTATTTTTTTGACAAAATTAAAATGTTTCAAAATGTTAAGATTCCAATTTCGGAGTGTTTGCTTCCTCAACAAGATTGGGTTCTTTTTGTTAAAAAAAAAGGTTTATGTGGTAATGTGGAGAAAGAATCAAATAGTCCTTATATCCCTAAATTATCGTATTCTTTTCCTTTTTCGTCTGTCCCAAAATAATTGTCCAATTTGAAACTTACTTCTTTAGAACATCACTTTTACCACTTTACCCTTACTTTTTCACCATACTTTAATTATGAGTCACATGCACATGTGCTTTAAAGGAAATTACACATTAAACCAATATTAGTAATCAACTAAATTGTTTTTTCTTAATATGTGCGCCGGATCAATTAGGACAATAATTTAGGGACGGGGAGTAATAATTATGTGATCTCAAGTTTTCACTCTAACGATGGTAAGAGATAAACCAAATTCATATGTTATCATAACTAAATCTAAGGGTATGTTCTGAAAAATAATGTAATACTAGTGTCGACTACCAAATATTGGATAATATAACTAGCGGCATAAATTAATTTTATTTGTGGCCTACCAAACGTTGGATAACTCCATAATTAAGATAAAATAATAATGGATAAAAAATATACTTTTATCGGTATTAAATAATGAGTATAATGTAGTGTATATAAAAAACTAATATATATTAACCATTATTGTAGTAGATTTACTTTAAATAAGAATTTATACTCACTCCGTTCCAAATTATTGTTCTTCTTTCCTTTTTGTTCGTCCCAAAAAATTTGTCTGTTTGAAAGTTTCATTTTTAGGACAACAATTTTACCATTATACCCTTTTTTTTTCTTACTATAATCATGAGTCACATACACATGAGCTTTAAAAAATATATAAATTATACTAATATTAATAATCAAGTCAATTGTGTTTTTCTTAATCCGTGTGTCGGGTCAAACATGATAATAATTTTGGGACTGAGAGAATATTTAAATCTGTAGAATTTATATATCAATATTAATAATCAAGTCAATTGTGTTTTTTCTTATCCATGTGTTGGATCAAATAAGACAATAATTTTGTAACGGAAGGAGTATTTAAAATCTCTAGAATTTATATTGGAAATTATATAGCATATGCTTAGAGACTAAGTCAAATACTTGTATATACCGAGTTATTGTACGTGCATCAATTATATTAATGATGATGCAAAAATCAACATTGGACCGTCCGTTTGCGTATGAATGGATATTTGGACTTATGTGTGGGTTTGATCTTCCTAAAAACTTGTCAAGAACACAAAGAACACCTTAGCAGCAATGCAACGTAAGGCTTCACGAAACCACTTATATCGTGAGAGTAAGTATTCACATACTAGAGAAAGCAATTTGATAGAGTTTCTAGGCTCAAGAATTTGTGTGTCTTGTTTAGGGTTAAGAATGGGTATATATAGGCCTCCAAGTTGTACGTTCAATCACAACATATTAGGGTTAGGAGGGTATACTAAATTGTAGGTGAGTTTGGCGGGATTCCACTTGATTTTCGGAGTAGATAAGGAAGGAGTTCGGTGATATAAAAAACCTTCTAATTGCATCAAGGCTTCATTACTCGATGGCCGCATGCTTGCCCGGGTGGATGAGACCCTGCCTGGGCAAGCTGTGTTAACTCGCAGAGCGATCTATGTCCCGGGCATGGCCCCTAGGTTAGACAGGCAAGGCCTTTTGCCAGGTATGCTCGTTATGGTTCGTCATGCTCATCCAAGCAAGCGAGGCCTTGCCCGAGTAAGCTATGTTTACTCACAGAGCGATCTATGTCCGGGCATGGCCCAACGATCAAAGAGACAAGGTCGTTGTCCGACCAGGCTTAGTCAAGGATTGAACGTGGTCCTTGGTAGGACATCTTGGTTGTTATGCTCGGTGCTCGCGCGGGATCTTATTCACAAGCTCGTGACTGGAACATGATGATCGCACGTACCCTGCTTGTGACGTGATTTAGGCCAGAAAAATTTATGGCCCTTGCTCCTTGTCTCTAGCGAGTATTCATGTTTGGAGCGAAAAGCTTGATTTTTGAACTTGTCTGTAACCCGTTGAGATAGAGATGATGCGCGTGCACTACAATTGTAGAAATTGAGCTAGAAGAGGAAAGACTAATGAGCAAGGATGATCGGTCATGCTGGGCTTCTGCAGAGTGAGATGAACTCTAAATGAAATATTTTGATTGGCCATGCCAAGCTTTGTTGAGCGAGGTGAGCTCACTACTTGGACTTGTGAACTTTCTGCTTATTTTCTCCGAGGACCATCTTTGTCTTGAGGTTGCAATTGTCCGACTTACCGAGCTTAAGAGGTAGGTGGCACCGTGGCGGGGTTCAAAACCTCTCCCGAGATGCGGGCTCGATCTAAATAAGTCGGGCTTAACCGACCTAGCCGCTAGATGTGGGCTTCTGATGTAAAATGAGTCGTTTAGCTGAACTTGCCACTAGATGCGGGCTTTCCAGAAAACATTCCCCGAGGTGTGGTCTTTTGATACATAATGATTAGCCGACCTTACAGGAAGGAAGCCTATTTGTTCGATGCCCATGTCGGGGAATGCTTGTATAGAATGGATTCCCATGCCGGGTTGGAGTGCTTGCATGGATTGTAATATGAGAATATTACCCGTATGGACTTTGTTGTAGGTATAGTTGTAGTTGTGAAAGTAATAGATCCTCTTATTTGTTATGGTTGTATTGAATTATGATTATAATCATGTGCATTATTAGTAGGGATAACATACTTGGTTTATATGTATAAAAAGTCTTAATCCTTGTTGCATAATGATTATACCATTTTTACTTGTTACATTATGGTATGGGACTGTATTATAGGATGTTATATTTTATTCATGAACCTCTGTATCCTTACAACGGAAGCTTTTGAAGCTAATTTAGTAGGCGCCCTAAATTGATGGTCAAAAGATATTCGTTAGTGAACTAGGTTGGTAGATAGTAGGGTAGAAATTGACAAAAACCTATTGCCAAATGGAATGGACGGTAAAAAGAATGAAATGTTTTGAATAATGAAAATGTGTGCTCCTATGTGTTTTAACCACAATTGGGAAATTGTGATTGTGATCGCATGATTTTGAATGTTGGGTTACTTGTGTTAGGAGTGTGTTGTGGAACCACTATTCTCTTTGTTGTGTATTGCTCTATAGGCAATCTTTGTTTTTTATGATCGCTAAGAACCTTTGGTAATTGAATTTCATGTTGTACCCCGAAACAAATAGTTTCAGATAGATAGACGTTTAGAGTGTCATTTGAATATGCTTTTGTGATATGATTAGGATTTGTGTGGTTACTTGGTAAAATGGATTGTTGTGAGTGCTATTGTGACTCAAGTTTGGAGTTTTCGAAACTCTTATGATATAATCTTGTGAGTTATATGATGATGATGTGATTGAATTGTTATAAAACATGCTAATTGGATAAATCGAAGTTTAACTTTTAAAATGTAACATGTTGTATATTGATGAGTTGAACATGTTAATTTCTTGATATAATGGAGTTGGGAGTTGGCCATGACATGAATTTACATGTCATGATTAATGGAGCATGAATTGGTGTTGTTTAAATAGTTATAGTGTGGTTAAGTGTTTGTTTTGGGTTAATATTAGTTAGCTTTGGTAGAAAACTAGTAGCAGGGCCTAATGCAACCGCATTCACCCTAGGAAAACGACCGCATTGTAGACGTCTGACTTTGTTGAACACCCAATACTTTATGCGGTTGCATTTCCACCTGGAAGAGTGACCGTATCGTTGAGGAAGCAGTCGCATTGCCTAAGGTAAAACGACCGCATCGTCCCATATTTCATTGAGTGTGGTACACTTAAGGATAAGAGACACCATAGTTGTTGTTTTCATATGCTTGTGGTCGATTGTTGACCTAGTGTGGATGTACATGTTCGTATTTTGGAATTCCAAACCTCCTAATTGTTGATTAACTCCGTAAAGATATTCAGGCCTATTCATTAACTCTCGTACTCTTGCCCGTTCAATCGTAACTCCAATCTTTGTTTTGATTGTGAGTTAACCTAAAGTAGGTGTGCAATGTGGTTAAGAATTCAGGGACAAATTCTTTTTAAGGAGGAGAATGTGTAAGAGTCCGGATCCATACGTGCTGTACTTACTTGATATACGTTCATGATTCCTAGAATTTCCTTGCATGATATTCATGTTGTAAGAGTATAGACATGATTGGATAGCCACTTCGATACCAAAACCTTATTAATAGATGTTCCATATTCGTTGACTAAGTTAGAGTTACAAGTCGTAACTCGACGTTAATAGAAACTCGATTCAGTTGAGACTTACAAGCGTAATTCTTTCCTATGACCTCGGTTATACCCTATGTCTTCGTGGGGTTGTCATGAGTGTTCTCATATGTGTTATAGCTCTTGTGGGACATGTTCCCTAATTCTAATTGTGTTTTTGGTGCTATATGATTCGTATTCTTCCTTATAAGGACACGCGAAACCGAGACTTGCGTACGTCGTGTCATTTGGAGTTTGATACTCTAGGTTGTTGTGTGATTTCATAGAAATATTATAGTCTATATCTTCGACCCTTGACTTTCTCCTAATCATGATTTGATACTCGTCCAATCGTTGGTTCATTCATTATTACGATCGTCGGTAAGTACACCTTGTTTCGTTTCCTTCCGAGTTGATTCATCTGTTGTTCGGCAATCACCACCGAACGCTTAGTATGTTATTCGGCCATCACCACCAAACACTTAGTATGATGTTCAGCCACCGCTACCGAACTTTTAGTCTGATGTTCAGACATCGCTACCGAGCGGCTGTTCCCCTGTTACGAGCATATTTGCTATTTTGTCGGATTTTACCCAAACACCCTTAATAAACCCCACCCCCTTTAGTCTTTTGAGATCATTGGAGGGAAACTTGGTCCCTTAACATTCCATATCAGATCTAAACCCTCTTCCTTCACTTCATTCTTTATCATCCAACTTTGAGAATAGAGAAAGAGTATGTGTGTGTGTGTGTTCTTGGTGAGATGAGTGCGTGTTTTAGTGATTCCCGTTGACTCAAGCATCAGAATGATGATTCGAGACCACCGTTTGAAAGCCCTCGACGAGTAGAGTCTCCTCCATGGATCCATTCTTCATTTCTTTAAAGTTTGGTTGTCCATGCAAGTAAGTTACTAAACGCCCATCTTTTTCTCTCTAGCTCAAATTCATGCCAGGTTGCTAAGGAACGATTGTGCTCACTTCAACAAGGTATTTCATATCAATTTAACGAATTTATATGGGCTTATGAATTGCGTATATGTAAGAATGGTTGTAAATGGGTTGGTTGGGTTTGATTGGGTTTATCGAAGTATTTATAAGTTAAAATGCTTGTTCGTGGGTTTAGGAACCCGAATGATTATTAAATCCCAAAATTGTCTTGTGACCTAGAAATTGAAGGTTAGTATTTTAACTCAACGAAGTCAAATAGAGTTTTATAGAAACTTGCATGCTTTATATTTACTTAAAACAATTAAGTTAAAACATCTAGTTTATATTTGTTCAAATCCTTAAAGCGGTTTTAACTTAAGACTTTGTATCAAGTCTAAATCTATCTGATGAACCTTCAGTAAATAAGATACCCTCTTTTATTTAAGGAGAAGATACCCCTTTTGATTTTGTTTAAGCAATCTTCTTACTTGTTACATGCTATCTACTTAAAGTCATCGATAGCTAGCAGCTACTGATAACAGTGTCAGCATCTGCTTATACACTCGGAATTTTTTATTTGCTGAACACTGTATCCGTTGAAAAGTTTGACCTTCACGCGCCTTTTATAAAACATTATTTGGTCATTTTTGTCAAACAAAAGAACTATTCACATCTCTAGTCAATAGAAGACTTTCATGCATGTCATAAATGTTCATCATATATTCAAACATAGTTAACCACTCTCTTTAATATTTCATGCTAGGAAATACTCTTTGTCTCTTACACTTTGCAAGATTTCCGGGCATTCAATGAAAGATCATGATCATCATTTCGTCGAGAAATTCCATATTCAACCCTGCTCTCTCAAATGGCTACAATTTTGAATATCTATATAAAATATTGGAAGCAAGGATTGAAGAATTCCCTTCGCAGAATTACATGTTTGGCATTTAAAAATCTCGAATCCTCAAAGCATAATGAAAGAGAAAAACATGTTTAAGCCTTCATTCAAACCCAGGACTTCAATCTTTCTTTGAAGAGCTTCTTCTCTCAAACACCAACTAGATAGTCTTTCTCATATTAATCTTTTCTAGTTCTTGTTTGAACAATCAATGTTTAGATTATTTCTTTATTCTTTCAAATCATTAAGGAACCTTTGATTGTTGCACGAGTTTGATTGTTTCTCAATCATACTCCTCAATAACTGTTTTTGTTGTACACTGATCTGTTCTAGATCACTTAAAATTTAGTTAATCTTAGTGCACTTCAAAATCCAAGTTCGACCAACTTGGTAGTGGACATAGTAGCTTACACTGTGAACTACTCCAAATACTATGTCTTTGTCTTTCTACCATTTTTCATATCTATACACTTAAGCAGCTGCTATTTACTTATGTAATATCCCCGAATTTCCTATAGTAAAATAAAAAATAATAATAACAATTAGATATCAAAAAAATAATTGGGTCTCTTTTAAATTGTTAGTGAGCCCACTTCGTTTTGGAATACAAATTGGGTTGTTTATTCAAGTTTGGGCTTGAGCCCAATTAGTGGTCTTTTTGATAATAATAATAATAATAATAATAATAATAATAATAATAATAATAATAATAATAATAATAATAATAATAATAATAATAATAATAATAATAATAATAATAAATAAGCTTATATTGAAGTTAGTAGTTAAAGGGTTTTGAGGGGTTGGTTCATGACACGGTGGAAGAAGAAACGGGATGGCTTTTCAAGCCACAAAGATGGTGGGAATTCAAGAGTTGCCGCGGTGGCTATATAAGGGGGTAGATTTCCCCTAAGTTTGGATCATTCAGATAACAACAGAGAGTGAGAGAGCACGTACAACAAAAATGATATTATAGGACGCCCTTCATAAGACGCTTCTAAAAAGTCATCCTATAAAGGTCACAATAGGGCGCCTAACTATTAGGGTCCTATTATGGTACCGCCTAGTAGGACGCCTTACTCTTTGTGTCGTATTATCACAAGACTTAATACTATGCTTTTCAATGATATCCCATAAAAAGGACTAAAAGGACGCCTAAGCCGCAGGGTCCTATTACCGTAATGATTAATAGGACACATGACTCTGGTGGCCCTATTACCACAAGGGCTAATAGGACACATTTCAAATAGGCATCTCAATAGGCCATTGGGATCTATTAGGGGTGTACTTAATAAGATATATTTCTATAGGGTCCTATTATCATAATACCTAATAGGACACATAATTTTTGGGCCCTATTATCATAAAGGTTTATAGGACCCTTTTTAAGTAGTATCCCATTAAGCTATTTGGATAATATGACACTTTTCAAGTAGCGTCCTATAAAAAGGCTAAAAGCACTAAATAAAAGAAAGTTTAGTTTTGTTGACACTTTTTTTCTTGGCGTTTGAAATAACAGTAGTCAATTCCCTACACTTTCAAATATTTGTTGGAAATAAACGATATTTAACATATTTATCGGAAAATTGACGACGCTTTGTTTTAATGTCAAAATTTTGTAATGCTTTACCAATTTAAAGTGTTGGGGAATTTTTTGACATTTTCTCATAAGAATCGGTAACTATTCGACAAATCGTGGATATGTCGGGAAATATTCAACAATTCTTACAATTCGTTAGAAAATTGCCAACACATAATGAAGTGTCGTAAAATTTAATGTATTCCGGGTTATAATTGCTAGGCCAACTTCAAACAACTACATAGATTTCAGATTAAGGGTCCTCTCAAGTTAATCACTGCTTAAGCCAACTTCTTAATTTAGTACTCATTGTAACCATTTAAATCATAATCACATATTCTTTTTATCAATCGGTCAGTTTTAATGATTGACAAGAAAATTGAAACCATGTTCGTGGATTTTTCCAAAAATTGAAACCATTTATTGTGTTATATTAAGGCATTTGTTGTCTTATATTATGAAATATCAAATTAATAAAATCAAATAATCTTGAGCCATTTCATTAAAAAAAAAAGGGGGGGGGGGGGAAAAGAGCCCATCATATTGAGACACATAAATCAGTGATGCAATAAATTATTTAATTAGGCACCTCCTTAATTGGCGTCTCATCAAATCAAAAAAATAAGCCACACTGACATCTCCTGGTCAAAACTTGTTGTAATAGGAGTCATTGAAGGGTTTATTTATTACGTTTGTGTATAAACATGATATAGTTTTAGATTTAAAACATTAATCGACTATTTTCTTTTAAAACTCAAGTATTATTTTGACTCATCCTTAAAGTAAAGAGCAAATTTTCTGTAAGACGGTCTTACAAATCTTAATTTGTAAGACGGAACCCCACTCTCTTACAACTCAATTCACCAACACACGGTGGGACGGCTAAGAAGGATTCGTCTTACAAAAAATATTCGTAAGACCGTCTTACTGACGCGGAAATAACAACAGGAATTCTTTCAACGAGAAATTCCTAACAAACAAGCCTATGACGGCTTAAGGTTTTCAAGCACAAAGCAAGAAAATAAGAAAACTCGATTTATTATCAAAACTGTCGAAATAAACATTTAAGAGGGTTTTTGGACTTAAAACAAACTTATCACGGGTTTTACCCTATGATTCTTGTAGATCTCGTCGAGAACTTCGATTTGATATGCGGCAGACTCCGTAATTTATCCGAACGCGAAAGTTATGCTCCGTTAAAATTCTGCCGACCGTTAAATGATTTCTACTAGTACATAACGAAACTAATGAAAAACTGTGAAAATTAGCCGCCAAACCAACTTTCAGAAATTGCCATTGGATCCCTTGAACTTCAAAAGTCTTGCTCAAATACCTCTCGGTCACCTGTTCTACATCAATTATATAAGTTTTTGCCTAATGTAAAAAAAATAAGGGTAAAATATGAAAATTACTTCCTAAAATTTAAAAAAAAAACGTAAATTCTTTTCTTGGAACAGACTAAAAATGGATGGTTACTTAATTTTTAAGAAGGGCGGGTTTTATTTTGAATATATTTTTTGCCTTCCCGCTAGAAAAATTCCATTCGCGCAGTTTTCTATTTCACAATCTCTGTCGCTACTATTCATCCCTCTCCTAACTCACGCCGCCTCCAGTTCGCCTCTCTCCCTACTCACGCAGCCTCCATCCAGTTCTCCCTACGCCTCCAAAATTTTGAATTGAAGATTACAGAGGAATTCACAGTAGTTTGATTGAAAGGTATGCATGCCCCTTTAAAAATTCTCTCATCCTCAATTATTTGCCCTAGGTTTTTTGTTAGACAATTGCTCAATTGTGAATGATAGATATGTGAAACTATATATGCCCTAGTTCTTTTGATGGTAGAACAAGTAGTATTTTGCATATCTTTCTCAATAATACTTGTTCAGTATTCTGGAACGAAGAAATTTTGGATGGGGTTTTGAATTTGTCTATGAATTGTGTGCCTATACGTGTTTTTGATCGTAGATAAGATTATCTGGGGAGGTTCTGGGTCAATTGGTTGAAATTTTGGATGAAGACGAGACAGGGGAGGCGATGGATAAACATTGCTGAGTTTACCGGATTATGGTGATTTGGTTTTAGCACCAGCTAAGTAAAATCTTCTACTGGTCTGTTTTGATTTCGGCTCTAGTTTCAAATCCAACAACAGCCAACTAAAATATTTGACATCAAGAACCCGGATAAGTTCATAAAAAGTTTCGGGTGGGTGATGTTTTTTCGATGTTGATTATAGGAAACAGTACGCTAGTTGTTTCGAAATCCGCAGTTGAACATTAAGCGATATAATTAGGATATCTGCAATGGTGTGTCTCTATCGTGGTTCATTAGAGTAGCATCCCTCTTACAGAAAGGATAAGGAATGTTAATGTTGCCACATTAATCTGTGCATCCGAGCATTGGCTTGAGCGATTAAAGATTTTGCGTTTGTTCCTGATCCAAACTAGGTGAAAACTTCATAAAGACCTTTGGTCTAGCTATAGTTAGAAAAGCAATTTCAGTGCAGGAAACTGTGTTGTTTCGTGTTTCACAGATTTGGTAGCCTCAATACCTGGCAATCATGGTAAGGTTGGAAGGGACTAGGGACTTGATTTCTTTGAAACTTGGTCAGGTCATATTCCTGGCTTCATTGCATCATAGGGAACAGTTTTCTACTGCCCAATTGTTCTATACCATAGAATAGTTTGGGCAAATTATATCCAAGAAAAGCATAATGGCTTCCTTAATCATGATTTTCCCCAATGATTTGCTCCCACAGAACATGAAATGTTGATTTATCTAAAAGTATGTCTGGAAACATGTGAAATGTTGTTAAGTAATTCTTGAAGCTGTGCTTATGCTAGTGATAGTTTTAGATTGTATAGGGATTCTGATTAGATGACAACATCACCACCTCCGAATTCCCCACCTTCTGCAGTTCCACCTCCTCAATCAACGACTCCCTCCACTCCACCACCTTCTTTCTGCAGTTCCACCTCCTCAATTGCGAGCAATGGGCATTGATTAGCAAGAATCATAGACATTCAAGTGAGGTTTTTAATGGAAACCAATGGGCATTGATTAGCAACTAAATGCTCTTGTATGATTTTTATTTTTTTATTTTTTTTTAAATGATACTTCTGTCTACATCACACACACTGACACACACACATTTAAACATCAAAATAAATACTCAATAAAGTCATCATGCACGCATGTAATGTAATGTAACCAATACCTTTGATTGGATTTGAAACACAAATTATTTTAATCATACTAATATCTTAATCAATAATTTTTCTAAAACAAGAAATTGAAGCTCAAGCTTTGAATCCTTCAATTATACTAGCTGCTAGTATTCAAATGCCGATTGCAAAAAGTAACCAAGAATCAACTTTTCTTAAAAATCTAAACCCCATTATTGGAACTGAGAGTTGTTAATTCCACCCCCAATATTTGATAATTTCATGTGCTTTCATAAGCTACGAATTCAAGACAGTTTAAAACACTGAACCGATTGCCCACCTCTTTTTGGTTCGATATTGACTTGTTTGGGGATTGGCCCTAGCTTGGAATGCCTGTTTTGTTGGCACTATTGTCACCGTCTTTCCTTGGTAAAGCGCCAGCACTAATACTCCGCCAACACATGCCAGTGCCTCTAACACCTTAGCTCTGCTGCAGTGCTGCTCTTGTTTTTCATATCAATTTTCTCTATCCTACAGATACAAGTTGAACATAGCCATGGTGCTTTACCAGTCACTGTAATGGCTAGCTTCATGTCATGCATATATACATTCAGATAGAGATATTTGGTTGGACAAATTGTGTTGGACTGAAATTTGGTTCAGCAGAAGTTGGGCCATTTGGCGAGAAAAGAACGGGAATTTAATGATGGGAGCGGCTGTAGTTCCCCGAGATAAAGTCTCTCCAGACTTGTCGTGGAAGCAAAACTAGTGTTGCTGCCATGGTGGTTCTGATCGACATGATATTTTTTAACAAAAACCATAAAGCCATTCACCAATCAGGCAATCACAGAAAACTATACAAGATGAAATAATGACTAATTACCAGTGGCAAAGTCAATGTACTTCGTACTTGGGTCTTGGCAGATGAAATTAAAAATCTGAAATTGCCAAATTGGTTAACATCAGAAACTCAGAACAGTTAATTTCAACTTTGCCCCGAATAAGATCAAACATATACTCCCTCCGTTTGAACATAAATCACAATTAGATTTAATGTTTACATTGTTGACTTGCTGCAGGATTAGGAATGTAGGAATGTAGTTGTAGCCTGTAGGAGAAGGAGACTAGGAAGGAGAGCTGGAAAAGAACAAAAAAGAACTCAAGAAGTGTTGAACGGGAATTTGATGCATATTAATATTTACCTTACTCTCTAATATAATTTATCTCATCTAGACTTGTATCCTGTTTTTATTCCATCAGCCATTACCTTTGATATTGTTGCAGCAAGAAGGAGATCTATATATTGGAGAATCAACTACTTGTACTTGTCATGAAGATGCTCCCCCAACAGTAGTAGTAGTGTAACAATAGGCTAAGTTTGCCAACATAATAATAGTAGAAAAATCTATCATAGATTTTGAGAGAAGAATAATTATTTAGTAACATGAACTGGATTACTATGTCTTGATTAGTTTTTTTCTGGTTGATAATGTAAATTGTTCATTTGATGTGACAAATTATTTGTTTGAATCTTAAGATGAGCTTTCACATAATTTATTTTTTATGGGATATTGGTTGGTTGTAATCTATTCTAGGATAAATGCTTATATTTTTACTAGTCAAGTATGCCACTAACATACAACTACTTGCTCAGTTAAGGAATAACATCATGGATTGAATATGCGCAAGAGAGTTCGAGGCCCGACCTACATGCATAAGATTTGGAAGCAAACTAAAGGAGATCGAATAAAAGTGTTGTTCAATGACTTGGGACAGCCCGTGGATGAAGAAAATACATATAAACTGACTCATTCCATGGGATCAATGGCGAGATCAGGGGGATGTTGCCCGGTTGATAAGCAATGACATGAAGTTAGCAAATAAATGAAAAAGGATATGTTGGATACGCTACATGTAAGTAGAAAACTTATTTATTAGTATTAGATTTCGTTTTAATAAACTAAATATTCTTAAATTTTGTTTTATAGTCAAGGTTTGATCTTCCCCCTGATTGTGAGAGTTGGCTACTACAATCTTTTGGAAAGAAGGTAACGAATTGGAGAGGAAGGATAAAGAAAATGTATTATGATCCAATGTTGCCAATGCAAGAGCAAATTTTAAAAAAAACCCCAAAAGTTCATCAAGCACAATGGACAAAGCTTGTTAAAGAGTGGAACAAGAAGGAAGTTCAGGTATTCTTTTTCGAATGTTTTTGATAGCTTCTAGTCATTGAAATATCCTTTTAATTTATTTTACATTTTTAGATAATTAGCAAAAAAATCAAGAAAATCTAGAAAAGAAGAAAATGGTGCAAGTCACGGGCAAAAAGAGTTATGCTCGAATTTGCGAAGAAAAGGTACAATAACCCCAACGCTGAACTTCATTTGCAATTATTATCTTACCTTAGTTGCCCTAAAGAATTTATGTTTTTTTTAGCATAGAAAAAAGAATTGAGATATTATCCATCTCGAAGGGATTTGTTTGTCGCATTTTATTCTAAAGATGAAGCCTCAAAAAATGAATAAGCTTCAAAAGCAATTGTATGTATTTTATATATCTACCTTGTTCATATTCTTCCTTTAATGTTATAGTATTTGAGAATTTAAACTATTTGCTAGGAAACATGTCTGTTGTTCTTTCTTACAGAACTTGGCTAAGCTTGAGATTTTTGTGAAACATGTCTTTTGAATTCTATGTTTAATTGTGAAACATGTCTTTTGACTAGAAAAGCCTCTGAGGAAGGTTCACGAATAACATCTATGTTTAATTGTATTGAAGTGCTATACTGTTGAGAAGATGTCAAGACAAGAACTATTTTGTGGACAAATCTTTTGAGATTCATTTGTCACTCTTACTTATAAAAAAAAAAGAGATTCATTTGTCACTCTTTTACATTTGAGGACAATAAATAGTCTAGTCTGGAACTGATAAATTTGTGACCACTGTTAGTTTGAGTGATACTGAGGAATTTGATCAGATGTGCATCAATATTGCATACTCCTTGATTTATTAGATATCTTTATATGGTCGTCACATATGAGGGTTACTGGTTTGCATCATGAAACATCAACCAAAGAGTTTCCTGTGAAGGGCTATATGAAGTTAGGTGAACCTGTAATAAACAAGCAGTTTGTGAATCAAAAATCTCTAATTGCTAAAATTTTTACAAAACATTTATTTGTTAGATACTTAGACTAATGCTTTGTATGCGATTTCACAGGAGCAAATGCAAGAACTAAAATCTCAACTTCCCGAGGGGTCACTTGATGGCATTGGAGCAACTGTTGCATGGCCTTGCAATTTTGTTACGGTATGTTGTACTAGTGTGTTTGGTTATGTTGTTTATGATAAATGAACGTTTCCATAATACTAATATATATATACACATGTTGTCAAATTGTAGGTGGTGCCAGTGGATGAAATGCGTTAAGTTGCGAATACATGACTGCTTTTTCGGTTTCATGGAACAATTATCTTCATTAACTCTTAATGTTTATTTACTATGTTTAGATTTTAGGTTCAACTTTGTTTTTGTTATGTTTTTTTTTCTTTTTTTCTTAGAAGATGTTGGTTAGTGGATGTTCAAGTATTAGACTATGTTTTTGGGATATAATGGTTAAAGATAAATTTGTATGACATTGTTATGTTTTAATATTAAAAAGTTAATTTCAAATGTCTTGATTTTCCTTTTTAAGTGTATGTTTTTTTTAGTGGGAAGTGAATATTGATGCCTATTATAGTGGTATATGTGAAGATTTTAAAGCATTATTTTGTAAGATACATTTTTTTAAAATTCAATTAGGACGCCATAGATCGTCCTAATATATGAGGTGTAAGTGCTTCTTAGGACGCCATAGTTCCAAAAATTGTAGGGGCATGACTGTCCTATAATCTAATGTTGAGATGCCCAATCCCGTCCTATTAAGTGGTAGTATTGAGATGCCTAAAAGTGTTGTATCAAGGTATTATATTAGGACGATAAACTTTGTCCTATTAAGATGATATATTAAGACGACAAAATTCGTCCTATCAAGATGTTATATTAGGACAAGGAAATTCGTCCTATCAACATGATATATTAGGACGTTTTTTCTCGTCCTATCACACTACTATATTAGGACGCAATAAATCATTGTTTTAAAGAGATATTAGGACGTTTTTTATGGGACGATTAAAGGCGTTTTAATACATATAATTTATTAAGTTGCCCACAAGTGTCCTATTAACTTTTCGCTACCCCTTTAGATAGGATGACTAAGTTTGCGTCCTATCAAATAAGGCGTCCTATAAAGCTGGATTTAAGGACACAATTGAGCATCTTTAAAAACACATTTTGTTGTAATTGTTGGGGTCTCCGAAGTGAAGGCGGGTGGAAGGAACCGGCAACGCTTTGAATCATCGCTAGACGAAATCACGAACCGTGATTGAAGGTAAGGTATTGTTTCTTCCGTTTCTTAAATTTCCCGTAGTATGATTCTTCTGTTGAAAAAGATAAGATGAATTATGATTCCATATTTCAAGAATAAAGTCGAATTTGAGGATGATTATTAGGATTGGTTTTCGGTTGGAAGTTTAAAATCATGACTCGAATTGTTAGAGAAAGAATTTATCAAGAATGGAAATTGGGTTTTCCATGGACAAGTGTGTGCGTGTATGGCTGTGTGTGCTGACGGGAAGAGGTAAGAAATTGTGTGTACTGGAAACAAGAGAAAAAAATAAACAAGAAGGAAGAAAGAAAAGAGGAGTATGTGTGCTGAGTGTAGAAAGAAGAGTAGAAAAAAAAGGAGGGAATATGGAAAGAAGAAAAGAAAGGTAGTCAGGAAGCAATTGTTTTGTTGGTGGCAGGAGGTAGGAGTAGACTAGGTGGGGTGTGGGAAATTTTTTTTGGGTAGTGTGCAATTCAATTTCTAGCCATTGGTAGGTTTAAATTAGTTAATGTTTTTGTTATAAAAAAAATGTGTAATAATTAAATAATAAAACAAATTAATAGACTAATGTAAATAGTAACTTTTAACTTAAGTACGGGAACCTATATTATTAAACTATTTTGCTTTGTATCTTAAATTTGAGTAAGCACGGTTAGCTGAAATTTTTGGGTGCGACGTGATTGTACTGCATCAAGAGGTAAGAGATTATACATCTTTTAGCTATTTGAATTCTTTTTCCAAATTGATAGGCTTCCGCTAAATTTTTGACATTTACCGTTCATTGAATTATGTACCAACTTTTAGTTGGAATTTGAATTTGAATTCCGTCGTAACCGTTCTTTTGTCATTCTAAATTGTAGATCTCATTACATATATCTCACTTATATTTAAATTTCATTGAGATAATTTTTGTGAAACCAAGTTTCCGTTGGAATATTATTTTTGAAATCCTACTATGATCATTAAGTTGAACAACCCGGCTATTGGGGTAAAGTAGCATTTTGAATTTGATATTTGATTATGAATTTTGTCACTTGGCCCGTGGCTTGGTTATCCGGATATACCATTATGAACTGTTACTATTAGTACATTGTGAATCCTTGTTTAAAAGAGGTCTTTTGACCGCTTATGTGATCATGGTATCCGCGGATTGGTCGTCGTCTCCAACTGGTATGGGACAGTTGGCAACGATTAGATCTCTCACAAATGTCTTTGTATCTCTATCTTTTACATCGAATTCTGTATGAAATATGAAATTTATCATCTCTTTGTGCTATTCCCGATTATGAACCATTTGAATATTAATCTTTTTGAATGCTTTATTGTTAGTAAACCCTTCCCTAGTTTTCGGGGAGGCTGTATATGATCTTACTGGGCATTATCCGCTCATTCCTTCCAAATCTTTTCTTTCCAGGTTTTAAGTAAGTTGGATACCATCAAGGACGACCTGGAGATTCTCTTTTTATTTCGAATTAGTTCGTTTTACATTTTTTGACAAGAATTTGGTTTAGTCGTTTTGGGACTACATAATTGTTTAAATTATACTTTCGAAATGTAATAAGTACTTTATGACTTTCTTTTATTACTAGTCCTTAAGAGATGATTTCGGAATTATTATGATTTGATATTTGTAATAGTGACGCACCCAAGATTTTGGGATTATAAATTTGTTTAAAAATCTTGGGGCGTTACAGTTGGTATCAGAGCCTAGGCTTCAGATCCGATAAGTCTTGGGTTTAGAATTTGTTGGAAATAAGAAATGATGGTAAGTTAGGATTATGATTTTTATTATTGGTTACCTTGTACTACTAAGTTTATGATCATAGCATTAAGTTTATGGTTTTATTGCATTTTGATTAGGGCAAATACATTGTTGATTACCTATGGGGATGACGCACATTAAGAAACTTCTAGGAAGTCCTCACTTGGGCTTAGGTCATGTTTTGGTAATGAAATTTCTTTTAACTATGTTTTGAACTTAAGATATGATTTTAGAATATAGTTCATGATTACTCTTGTAGAAATTGGTATTGTTACTTCATTAGAACTTATGACATTGTTGGAAACTTGGGGATTCATTATGATTTATGTACTTTAAGGATGACAAGATTAGTAACGATAGTCATAAAGACAAATAAGCCACCATCCTTTTATGAGACATGGGAAAGATTGGGCTTTTGTTTTGAATTTTAAGATCAATGAAATTAGTGATACTACTCGGAGGAATTTTTCTTTTCTTTTCTTGTACACATGCCTCTTTGGCCTTGATTTGACTTAGTGTTTCGTACTGGTGCACGGATGCTCGGTTTGGAACCTATAAATAGGAGTATTAAATACCTTTAGAGTATATACAAGTACCAACAAACAGGTCATAAGACTTAATATGCCTTAGATAAAGATTAATAATTTTCATACGGAGTCCATCTAGTAGTTAAAATTCACATTAGAATCTAAATTTTTGCATGTGACATCTCGTTATGCTTATGACAGTGATAGATGGCTAGAGGAGGACGAAGTGGAACACGGGGTGGTATGCGAGGTCGTGGTCGTGGACGTGGACGAGGTGGCCGAGGTAGGGGAATTGCTAAAGACTCTGCCTTAGGAATCGCAGAAAATCCCATTGGGTCACAACCAGGCGTAAACATGAATGGTCCTGTTCCTGTAGACCCAACACTGGTGGCCCTTATCCAAGGCCTTACACAAGCTATTACGGCAAGCATTGGCAAAGCAACGCAACAATTGCAGCAATTGCGGCTCGTCTTGCACCACCACCACCACAAGCTCAACCAACCACTGGGAACTCTTGGAAAGTTTCCATAAGATGAAACCGAACTTTCTGGAAACCGGACAGAGGACCCAGGAGAATGGCTAGAAAACATGGAGAAAATATTTGGAACTATGGTATGTACTGATGAACATAGGGTGAATTTTGCTACATTCGTATTAGAAGGGGACGCTAATCATTGGTGGAAGTCTGAAAAGAGAACTGCTGAGGAAAATGGAGTAGAAGCTTATGGCTGGGAGATGTTCCGTGAAGCCTTCAACAAAAAGTACTTTCCCCCAAGTGTGCAAGAAAGGAAGATGGTTGAATTTCTTTACCTCGAATAGGGAAAAATGACCGTCGATGAGAATGATGCAAAGTTCAAAGAGTTGTCAAAGTACGCCCCAGAACTCATTCGAAATGAAGGCCATAAAGCTAGGATGTTTGAAAGGGGCCTTAACGATCAGATTAGCTATAGATTATTGCCTTTGAAAGTAAAGAATAGAAAATCAAGATTCAATCAAGAAAATAAGAAATGATCAAGAAAATAACAAAACAAAATCAAGAAAAATATGAAAAGAACATAAGAAAATTCAAGTATGACAACTACGTAAAAAATAAAAAGAAAATCAAGGAAAGAAAAAGAAACAAAATCATGAAGAAGGAAAAAGTAAAGAAAAGAAAATCAAGAAACAATCAAGAAAATAAGAAATGATCATGAAAATAACAAAACAAAATCAAGAAAAATATGAAAACAACATAAGAAATTTCAAGTATGAGAAGAAATTAAAAAATTAAACGAAAATCGAGGAAAGAAAAGGAAACAAAGTCAAGAAGAAGAAGAAGAAAGTAAAGAAAAGAAAATCAAGAAACAATCAAGAAAATAAGAAATGATCAAGAAAATAACAAAACAAAATCAAGAAAAATATGAATAGAACAAAAGAAAATTCAAGTATGAGAAGAAATTAAAAAATTAAAAGAAAATCAAGGAAAGAAAAAGAAACAAAGTCAAGAAGAAGAAGAAAGTAAGAAAAAGAAAATCAAGAAACAATCAAGAAAATAAGAAATGATCAAGAAAATAACAAAACAAAATCAAGAAAAATATGAAAAGAACAAAACAAAATTCAAGTATGAGAACTAATTAAAAAATAAAAAGAAAATCAAAGAAACAAAATCATGAAGAAGAAAAAAGTAAAGAAAAGAAAATATAGAAACAATCAAGAAAATAAGAAATGATCAAGAAAATAACAAAACAAGATCAAGATGAATATGAAAAGAACATAAGAAAATTCAAGTATGAGAACTAATTAAAAAATAAAAAGAAAATCATGGAAAGAAAAAGAAACAAAATCATGAAAAAGAAAAAAGTAAAGAAAAGAAAATCAAGAAACAATCAAGAAAATAAGAAATGATCAAGAAAATAGCAAAACAAGATCAAGAAAACTTTGAAAAGTACATAAGAAAATTCAAGTATGAGAAGAAATTAAAAAATAAAAAGAAAATCAAGGAAAGAAAATGAAACAAAATCATGAAGATGAAAAAAGAAAGAAAAGAAAATCAAGAAACAATCAAGAAAATAAGAAATGATCAAGAAAATAACAAAACAAAATCAAGAAAAATATAAAAAGAACATAAGAAAATTCAAGTATGAGAAGAAATTAAAAAATAAAAAGAAAATCAAGGAAAGAAAAAGAAACAAAATCATGAAGAAGAAAAAAGTAAGGAAAAGAAAATCAAGAAACAATCAAGAGAATAAGATCAAGAAAAATATGAAAAGAACATAAGAAAATTCAAGTATGAGAAGAAATTAAAAAATCAAAAGAAAATCAAGGAAAGAAAAAGAAACAAAGTGAAGACAAAGAAAAAAGTAAAGAAAAGAAACAATCAAGAAAATAAGAAATGATCAAGAAAATAACAAAACAAAATCAAGAAAAATATGAAGAGAACATAAGAAAATTCAAGTATGAGAAAAATTGAAAAAAATAAAAGAAAATCAAGGAAAGAAAACGAAACAAAGTCAAAAAGAAGAAGAACGTAAAGAAAAGAAAATCAAGAAAATAAGAAATGATCAAGAAAATAACAAAACAAAATCAAGAAAAATATGAAAAGAACATAAGAAAATTCAAGTATGAGAAGAAATTAAAAAATAAAAAGAAAATCAAGGAAAGAAAAAGAAACAAAGTCAAGACAAAGAAAAAAGTAAAGAAAAGAAAATCAAGAAACAATCAAGAAAATAAGAAATGATCAAGAAAATAACAAAACAAAATCAAGAAAAATATGAAGAGAACATAAGAAAATTCAAGTATGAGAAGAAATTAAAAAAATAAAAGAAAATCAAGGAAAGAAAAAGAAACAAAGTCAAGAAGAAGAAGAAAGTAAAGAAAATAAAATCAAGAAAATAAGAAATAATCAAGAAAATAACAAAA
Source organism: Codonopsis lanceolata (assembly GCA_013146195.2). Lineage (NCBI taxonomy): Eukaryota > Viridiplantae > Streptophyta > Magnoliopsida > Asterales > Campanulaceae > Codonopsis > Codonopsis lanceolata. The sequence continues at coordinate 136,058,420 of CM028378.1, read as the reverse complement.
ATATAATCAAGAAAAATATGAATAGAACATAAGAAAAATCAAGTATGAGAAGAAATTAAAAAAATGAAAAGAAAATCATGGAAAGAAAAAGAAACAAAGTCAAGAAGAAGAAGAAAGTAAGCAAAAGAAAATCAAGAAACAATCAAGAAAATAAGAAATGATCAAGAAAATAACAAAACAAAATCAAGAAAAATATGAAAAGAACATAAGAAAATTCAAGTATTAGAACTAATTAAAAAATAAAAAGAAAATCAAAGAAACAAAATCATGAAGAAGAAAAAAGTAAAGAAAAGAAAATCTAGAAACAATCAAGAAAATAACAAAACAAGATCAAGATGAATATGAAAAGAACATAAGAAAATTCAAGTATGAGGACTAATTAAAAAATAAAAAGAAAAACATGGAAAGAAAAAGAAACAAAATCATGAAAAAGAAAAAAAGTAAAGAAAAGAAAATCAAGAAACAATCAAGAAAATAGAAAAACAAGATCAAGAAAATTTTCTGAAAGAACATAAGAAAATTCAAGTATGAGAAGAAATTAAAAAATCAAAAGAAAATAAAGGAAAGAAAAAGAAACAAAGTCAAGACAAAGAAAAAAGTAAAGAAAAGAAAATCAAGAAACAATCAAGAAAATAAGAAATGATCAAGAACAAGAAAAATATAAAAAGAACATAAGAAAATTCAAGTATGAGAAGAAATTAAAAAATAAAAATAAAATCAAGGAAATAAAAAGAAACAAAATCATGAAGAAGAAAAAAGTAAAGAAAAGAAAATCAAGAAACAATCAAGAAAATAAGAAATGATCAAGAAAATAACAAAACAAAATCAAGAAAAATATAAAAAGAACATAAGAAAATTCAAGTATGAGAAGAAATTAAAAAATAAAAAGAAAATCAAGGAAAGAAAAAGAAACAAAATCATGAAGAAGAAAAAAGTAAAAAAAAGAAAATCAAGAAACAATCGAGAAAATAAGAAATGATCAAAAAAATAACAAAAAAATCAAGAAAAATATGAAAACAACATAAGAAAATTCATGTATGGGAACTAGTTAAAAAAATAAAAAGAAAATCAAGGAAAGAAAAAGAAACAAAATCATGAAGAAGAAAAAAGTAAGGAAAAGAAAATCAAGAAACAATCAAGAAAATAAGAAATGATCAAGAAAATAAGAAAATAAGATCAAGAAAAATATGAAAAGAACATAAGATGTAACGACCCGACCCGGATTCAAATGCGAAATCACAAGGTCGTGCCGTCAAGACAAGCTAAAAGACAGACAAACACCGCTAAGCATAATGGTGCGAAGTCAAGAGTTGAGCCAACAAGCTCAAAACAAAAGAATATAAGGTCATAAATCTAAGCGGCAAAACGCAACGGGTAACAAACAAAAACATGCGGGAAGCAAATCATAGGTGGAACCCAAGCCTTTTAAATCCTAAACCAAAGAACATGAGGCCGAGAGACAACTATCTCTCGATCAAATTCACGACGCAACATTGGCGCACGGGCAACAAACCATCTAAGGCAGAACCAAAGGTCGGGAAGCAACAACAAGATCCCAACCTGATATAAAACCACTCAACGGCTATAACATGCCGGAGGGACAAATCAATAAGGGATTAAATACTAGACAACTAAACCAAAATCTCACGACTAAAGTTGACGGAGGTAGAAATAACCATAATACAATACTAGAATACGTGAGCTAAAACCTTGCCTCTGGGAAGAGACGACAAAATAACTTCTAAATGAATACAACACCGACCAAACAAATTCGGCTCCCAAAAATAATACGATAATACAATACTAACATAATCTACCCAAGTAAAGTCTACATAACTTTACATTCGCGTATCACAAATACATAATAACAATAATAAAATCTCCAAGCTAACGCCCGAAGACCACCGCTATCAAACTTTGATCTTAGCCGCAACGCGCACTAACGAAAGCTCATCGCATTAACTAAGGAAAACAAACACACGAGTGAGTCATAATGACCCAAAGTAAGTTACTAAATGCAACTGGTATGACATAGCATGGCATGGCATGGCATAATGCACCATATAAATACACCGGCATCATAATAATAATGCATCAACAATAATCATGTATAACTGCAATATGGGCCCAAATCAATAATAAAACCATGGGTCCAACCTCAAATGATCACAACATGGGTCCAACCTCAATGATCACAAATGGGTCCAACTCAATGAACACAATGCCTTTAGCACGTTATTCACATAAGTGCGCTATTAAACATCACAATAGGATATGTTATGGGCCCCGGTCATACGTAGTTCTGCAACAAAAACATCGTTAACTCCAATATCGTAACTATGATGCTCGTGACTTCGCAGACGATATACCGAACTCCGCCGCTAATAGCATCCCGCAACGTATCTTACGGCAAATGGCTACTTCCTATTGCGGCCAACAATGGAGGGTGTGTGAGGTCAGTGCTGGCGATCTATAGCGGTCACGAATCGACGATTCGTTAGAAGATGTATCGCCCCACCCCGACATAAAAATCATACCAAATAATGCCACTGACTCAATGCAATTCACAAGTAGATTTACCGTCAAGACCAATAAGGATCGATTCGACAGAGCGAACCCGTCCAGACCAAATGCTCAAGTATGTATTTACTCAATATAAACAAATAAGGAATGAATTTCAAGAGCGAACTCATCCGACCAAGTAGGTTATTATTCTCTACCATAAATCAAGTCAAGGCAAATACATTGCTCATGGCAAAAGAAATAATCTTAAAAGATCTCAAGTCACCAATTAAATCAAGAATAGTATAAACCCACCAAGAATCATATTATGAGGTCTATAATGGACCTCTACTAAAATCAAACCAAAGACTTCAATCAGAGTCATAACCCACGGCACGCTCATGTGCAACTCCCATCAATTTCCCCAAAAGCTCAATAATTATTTTCAACCATACTCGAGACCATAGGTTGGCCTTTAATGTAGTGCTCTCAGGAACACGCTCTAAATAAATCCCTAATAAATCTCTATAATGTAGGTGTCTCAATTGGACAAATCGAGATGCTCAGTACTCCAACATAACCAACCAAACCCAACATCGTAGGGTTTCAACGAAGCTCATTATCATATTATTGATCTTACAAACTCAGTTGAGTCTTAATTATACCTTTCATTCTTTATGTGTTTCATAAACCCACAATTGAACACTTTATTAAAATATACACAAAATCCCAAAATTAGTTCGGGCTTGATTCCTAAGCCTAAAATCCATATACCTCTTCATAATCATAGTCAAACAAAACCAAATGTCGTAGGACAACCAGTTCATTAACACATTATTGAACCTATTACGACTCGTTGAGTCAAATACTAAATTTCATTCTTCACCCATTTCATCAATCTCAACATTTACCCTTCAATTAATGACAATTTCTCCGATAATTGAGACTTGATTCTCAAGCCTAAAATTCATAAAACTCTACATAAATCACAACCATATCTTACAACACAATAACATTCAAATCATACTATTCATGTTATTAACAAGTTCATATTTCAAAAATCCCCAAAATGGGCATGAAAGCATATCAAGTGTTCATTGCCCACAAATTACACATAAGGTTGTTTTCCTTAGGGCCAATGAACCAAAATAAAAGAAAGGTAACTTACCTAGCTCAGATGAAAACTCAAAGAGCATAAATCCGATCGGTGAACTTGTTCTACTCGTCGAGGGCTTCACGAATCTGAAGTTTGAAGGCAATCGGACGGTTGGATCATCATGGATCGAAGAGAGAAGAGAAGCTAGGGCTTGAAATCTCCCATGGACTCTCTCTCTCTCTCTCTATAATACGTATGGTGGAGGGAGAAATGAAGAGGTTTTATTTCTCAAATGGGTTTGGGTATTTATACCCCAAAAATAAAAGAGGCACAATAGTCATTTCCTTATAATTATTAGGGATTAGGGTAATCACCCACTAATCTAACCTTGATTAACTTCAACTAATGTTAGGACATGTTTATGGGCTAAGTATGGGAGATTAGGAAGGGTTTAGGGGGGGTTTAAGGGAGTAGGATAGGCATTTCTCGTCAAAACACAAAAGCAGGCAAAACGAGGGTCGGGCACCTTGCGGTCACAAGGTCCCCTAGAGCTTGTGGCAGCTCTCCATCTAGGTGTCTTCTTCCATGAATCTTGCGGGGCAAGGTCTTTCCCCCTGCGACCTTGAAGCCTCCCAGGACAAACGACTTAGAATTCAACCCCAGAATGACCTGAAACACCATAACCAAAACTAACAAGGTTCAAACCTCATCCAAATAGGATAACTCCCATAGAACACCCACAAACAACTCGAGAAACAACTCGAACAAAACCGGGAAGAGGGTCAACAAGCGTCTGACGAAGCGAGAATGAACTTAGCAATTGAGCGAGCAATGAAAGGGAGACTTTTAAAGGCAAGTCTAAGGGCTTAATGAAAACTTGAATACTCTAGAAGGTTGAATAACAACTAAGGAAATAAGAATTCAAAGGAGAGCGACACGACTTCGATCCCGAACTACGCGATAGAGGCGAACACTATCTCCAAAGCTTCCAAATCATCGATAGACTTAAGGAACACCTCCAACTTGAAGTCTAATACATCTAAACATGTTAATAAACCATCATATAGAGGTCTAGGATCAAATCGAGTCCGCGAGCGCAATAAACAAACCCTCAATCAGCGTCGCATTCAGACTATCGTTCGAGTCATGACTTGTGACTTTAGCAAGTCGACAACCATATGGCATTTCTTAATAGTGTTTTGAGTCTTAATGTGGTCTCTCATACGCATCTAGACCATCTCACTAACCAATCATACACCCATGAAGAATCGCAGTATGGCACGCAAACCGAGCTTGAAGGGGCGGGTGTTACTCTCTCCACCTTAAAAAGAATTCGTCCGAATTCTAAATCATGATACAAACCAACATTAGGTCCAAGACTCGACCACAATACATCGAGACAACGATTCATCGTGTGTAAGACCGGACGCCGTGTGTTGACTTCCTTGTTTACGTGTCAAATGGCCATAACGTTCTTGTTGGCTTTTTTTTGTTAGTATGAACCCAAACCTTGGTTATTTACTATGATCATTATTGTTGCTTAACATACTAAGAAATAAACCTAACATATTTATCTTGGTTCTAGTTCTTCTTTTAGTGGAGTGTTGGTTGTCTAATA
>CM028378.1:136022048-136053104 GCA_013146195.2 Codonopsis lanceolata | reverse complement strand
CATGCTCTTAAGCCTAGAAACACATAATAAAGAGTAATCACACACTTCATCAATCATAAAATTACTCTACAATTGCTCTTACAAGATACACTTCCAAAATCCCCAAAAATTGGGCAAACATAGCATACAAGTGTTCATTGCCCACAAATAGCATACAGATTGTTTTCCTTAGGGCCAATGAACCAAAATCAAAGCGAAAGTAACTTACCTAGCTTGAGTGAAAACTCAAGAGAACACAACCGATCGGTGAAGTCGTTCTACTCGCCGAGGGCTTCAAGAATCCGAGTTTGAAGGAGATCGGGTGGTCGGATCGTCGTGATCGAAGAGAGAAGAGCTAGGGGCTCAAGAGTCTCCCATGGAGTCTCTCTCTCTCTAATATGAATGGATGAAGAAGAAATGAAATGGTTTCAAGAATTAACAAAGGGGTTGTGGGTATTTATACCCCCAAATTAAGGGCACAAGGACATTTCTCAAGTGCAATTAGTGGAGATTAGGGATAATCAAGCTCTAATCCAACCTTAATTAACTTCTAAATAATGTTAGGACATGGTTAGGGTTAAGTATGAGGGGTTAGGAAGGGTTTAGAGGGGTTTAATGAGGGTAGAATAGGTAAAACACGTCACAACTCAAAACAGGGGAAGAAAATCCCTCGTAGAGCTGCTGAGGCGGGCGCCTCAACCTTCCCATGCGGCCGCCTCACCTCCCTCCGCACAAGGGTGCTCTCAAGATTCCGAGGCGGGCGCCCCATCCCATGCGTCGGCCTCGAACCTCCAAAACTTGGTCTAAACTTGATCTAAATGATCCCAAACTTATGGGCAACCATCCTAAGGTCTAACCCAACTCAAAACAAGTCTAAAACACACCCGAACAACTCCCGAAACAACTCGAGCGAACCGGAAGGGGTGCAACAACGTGCAACCGGGACGACGAACGAACTCGAAATCAAACGAGCAATGAAAGGAGACTTTTAAGGCAAGTCTAAGGGCTAATGAAGAAGCTTAAATACTTCTAGGAAGTTGAATAACAACTTAGGGAAATAAGAATCCCAAAGGAGAGGCGATTACGCGACTCGATTCCCGAACTACGCGATAGAGACGAACGCGGTATCTCCAAAACTTCCAAATCTTCGATAGACTTAAGGAACACCTCCAACTTGAAGTCTAACACATCTAAACATGTTAACAAACCATCTTAAAGAGGTCTAGGACCCAAACCGAGGTCACGAACACAAAACGGAAGTAAACCCTCAATCGCGTCGCATTCCGACTATCGTCGGGTCACGACTTGTGACTTTAGCAAGTCAACAACTATATGGGGTCTCTAAATAATGTTTTGATCTTAATATGGTCTCTCAAACATATCTAGACCCTCTCGCAACCCAAACATACCGGCCGACAAGGGAAGAAGTGCAATATAGCACGCAAACCGAGACAACGAAGGAGCGGGCGTCACACCTCTCCATTTTAAAAAGAATTCGTCCCGAATTCTAAATCATGATAGAAACCACAATACACCAAGTTCAAAACCACCAACCTAGGCTCGAATCCCTAATTCTACCACCACAATATACACGAGGGTTAAACTCTAATAATCCAAATTCGAAAGTCTAAGAATTCTCAATAGACACAACAACATCAAGACTTACGGTTGAAAATAACATGACTCATACTTGAGTCGCGAATACACATATGAACACATTACGCCAACCATGTAGGCAAAATCTCAAACTTAACATAAGAACACATTTAACTACCGAAACTATTTGTTTCGGGGCACATCATGAAATTCAAGCACAAAAGATTCTAAGTTACAAGAATTAATAATTGCTTATGGAGCAATTTACAAACAAATCAAAGATAACCAAATTGGCATTTCAAACTATGCAAATCATACTCGCGATTTCCCTATCGCGGTAAGAACACACAAGAGCACACAATGCCATGTTTTGAAAATTCTTTCCATCTATGTCCATCCATTTGGTAACGGGTATAGTCAATGTTTAACCTACTCACTACCAATCCTAGTCCACCAACGAACCTCTTTGATCACCAATTTAGGGTACCGACTAAATTGATTTCAAAAGCTGCTGCAAGGATGCGAAGGTTCATGATTAAAAAGGTTCTAAGCATCCTTTAATAGTCTCCTATGCTAAGGAAATGAATGAACATGAATTCATGAGTGAGAATTTAATATACTACTATGTAAATGCATCAAGTAGGTGTTTCCTACAACTAATGCACATAACTTGAATAAAAATCAAACCAAGTAACAAGGTCTATTACCTTGACAAACAACAATCATAGCTATCACAAACTCGTGTATCTAGTACACTCACCAAGATAATTTATTAATAATCACAACGACGAATCGACAAGGCTACTAATGCCCGAAACGCCTATACTCCGCAAAACTATCCTTTCTTAGGCTCTAGACCAAATCTACAACCAATGCATACACTAAGCATCCTAACACAACGTAACGTAACGCCTCAATACTCACGGTGAAGCGCCAATCTCTTCCGTGTAACCATGATTATCGCCTTAACCTTCTCAACAATATACTCGCGTAATATTACTCATTACATAAAACATATTCTCATAGAATATACAAACATCATACCAAACCGATAAGTATCAATATACAATTCATACTTTATATATATTCATATATATACATATACATACTATGGCCCTTATGTATATAATCCCAAAAGAAAACCACAACTCCATATATAGCATAGTCTTATATATACATAGACTAAACAAGACAAGAATCCATACACCACGTGCGATTACCTACCGTAATCCACAAAATAAACCATATCATATATCTATCTCACATTGGGGTATTATTCCCGATCAAGCAAATAACCAATATTACACAATACACCATATAATGTATGTATGAATGCACATGAGCTACCGACAAAACGTGTACTCATATTAACGGTAATAGTAACAACGGTATAATTTACTTAATATTTATATACAAGAATATACCTTCCTATTTCGGATAGGCCTCAAAACCCCGCAATGGCCATCCGCCACGCGCACGACCTCAAACTCTAGGCCGCCCACCACCGCCTCTCTGGAGCCACCGGATTGTTGACTAGTACTTCCGCATCGATTAACCCTCATCTTCGGGCAATCCTTACGAACATGATCACCGCCACAAGCGAAACACTTTCCCCGCTTTACCCCAACATCTGTTTCTGCATGTCCTGCCCTCATACAAAAATTACATGTTAACTCGCCGCCTGCCGCCTCCGACTAGAGGTAGGAACGCCACTCCGCCTACCAAGACGTGTGATTTCTTGATTAACTTTCTCGAGGTGCCGCTCGCCTCTATTACCATCATTGCCCCTAATAGTACTCGAGGCTTTCGAGCATACCTCGATGTCCAACTCTATTGCATACGCGATTCACAATGACTGTAATCCGTAAGTTGTAATGGAACGAGCCGCCTACGATATTTCATCTTTAGACCCTTCACAAACCGTTGGGTCTTCCTAGCCTCATCGTGCACTAAGTAACCACAATAGCGAGCCAACTCGTGAACTTCGCCGAATACCGAGCCACCGCCATAGCTCCTTGTTCCAATGCCATGAACTCCGCTTCTTTCTAACTATCGCCGAATGAAATCGTGCCATAAACTCCATCGTGAAGTTTTCCCACACTCGAGGCACTCCCTGGTGACTCCAACTATCTCGTAACACATGCCACCAATGGTCACCGCACCAATCAAATTAAACACCTCCAGGGTCACCAATCCTTCTTGACGTACAACCCATAGCTGCAAAGATCTTCTCCATGTTTTCTATCCAAAGTTCTCGCTTTAGAAGCATCGGGTCCTCCATCGTAGCTCTCGTGTTCCAACTTCAAGAATCTCGCAAGAAGGATAGAATTGTCTTCCATCCCAAACATCTCGCCGAGGGGTCACACGCGATCCGTAACATTCTCCCCTCTCTCGTAGCCACGAGTTGTACCCGAACGAGGTCTACTAGAACTAGCTCCACGCCAAGTTCCCGACATAATACGCCTACAAAGAACACTCAAGCTAATAACTCAACAATAAACCCAACCCAAACTAGGCCAAGGAACCTATCCTCGCGAAATAGCTAACCTATAGCTCGATATTAATCGTGATACCGACCCGAATTCCAATGCGGAATCCCAAGGTCGTGCCGCCAAGACAAGCTAAAAGATGGACAAGCACCCGCTAAGCGTAGTGGTGCGAGTCAAGAGTTGAACCAACAAACTCTAAACAGGAATGAAAAGCCATAACGGCAAAACCGAATAACCAAAAACTAAAATCATGGAAGCAAATCATAAATGGGACCAAAACCTATAGTTTTAAACTAAGGAATACCAAGCCGAGAGACGACTATCTCTCGACAAATCTATTTACTCGCGTGACGCAACATTGCGCACGCACAACAAACCATCGGCAACCTAAGGCCGGCAAAACAACAAGAATTCCAACCCGATAAACGAACAACTCAACGGCTATAACATGCCTGAGGAATAAATCAACTAATGAATAAGATATTCAAATTCTAACAACTAAACACAAGTCTCACGACTAACGTCGTCTGAGATGACAATACCAACATTACTAGAATGAGTGAGCTAAAGCATGCTCGAATAATAAAAAGGAATAACTTCTAAAGATACAACAACCAACGAGTCGGCTACCAAAATAATACAATAACATAATACTAACATAGTCTACCCAAGTAAAGTCTACATAACTTTACATCCGTGTCTCACAAATACAAAATAACATAATAATAATAATAATTCCAAGCTTAAGCCCTAAGACCACCTTCTAGGAATCACTATCCGAAGCCGCCACGCCGCATTAACGGATCGCCGCAAAAACTAAGGAAAACAAACACACGAAATGAGTCATAATGACCCAGTAAGTTACTAAATGCAAATGTATGGCATAGCATATCGTGGCATGGCATAATGCATCAACATATATAAAATCATGGTATCTTTATAGTCTACCAATAATAAACTTGTATCATGTCATCATGTAACATAAACTTCATAAACCACATAACACGTTCTTTTTCATATAAGTGCTTATACCTAAGCACATAAAACCAAGATCCGGCCTAGCCCTTCAGATTCAAACCATGGGTCCAACCCTCAAAAGATCATAGTCCGGGATTTAATCCTCAAATGATCATAACTCACCGCTTCTTTAATGAGTTCCTCGTTACATTCATCCGACTCGGGATGAGAAATGGGAGCTCGATATCAGGCTAGGAGCCGCTAATACGAGACCACATCCCACTATCGGCCAAATAGTGAGGAGAAAGGGTACCAATGCGGCGATTCATAGCGAATGTTTCCAAAGGCCATGAATCGTCCCATTGCCGACAAAACGACCAAGACGCCAGCTGGACTCAAAATCAAGATGATCAAGTAGATTATTTACTTGTATAACCCAATAAGGACCAAGTTCATCACCAAAGAACTTATCAATTCAAGTAGGTCATAATGCTCTACAAAACCCAATAAACAATGCACATACTTGTACACATTTAACATATTCAACTAACTTGTAAGTTTAGTTCAAAACCACGTATTGAGGTATTCATAAACCTCAAGTCATTACCAATTCAAGAATAGCATATAAGCTCAACAATTCACAACATGAGGTCTACTAAAGTCCTCAACTCAAGATTAAATCAAAGACTACTACTTAGTCTAAGAACCACCACAATTCAAGGCTTAGCATTAAGCTTCACTTAAAGGCACACCGGACTTAGCCAAAGTCCTTATAGCCGACATCATCAAAACCCATCTCATGAATGACAAGACTACCTTGTAGTCTAAATTGCAAGTACTATCATATGCTCGCGACTAAATTCCTTATAGTGAATTATTCGAATAACATTACTAAATGGTACTCGAGACCATGGGTTGGTCTCTAATACTCCGTGCTTTACAAGCACGCTCTAACAAGTTCCCAATGGGTCTCTATAACATGAGTGTCTCCTTAGGACACAACAAGATACTCGGGTGCGCACAAACATAAGCAAACGAGACCCGAACATCGTAGGATCTCAACCAAAAGCTTGTTATCACATTATTGGCCTCACAAAGACTCCGTTGAGTCTTAATTCTATATTCCATTCTTTATGTGTTTCATAGACCCACAACTAAACACTTCCTTCATATATACTACAAAATCCCAAAGTTCCTTCGGGCTTGATTCCCGAGCCCTAAAACCCAAGAATCCATCATAATTATAATCAAACGGAATCCAATTGTCGTAGGATTCCAACCCGAGTTCACAATCACATTAATGAACATATTTCGACTCGCTTGAGTCTAAAGGCTAGGTTTCATCATTTACTTAACTCATCAATTAACAATAATTCAATAGTTCGGCTTGATTCTCAAATTCATAATCAACCCTACATAATTCATCCTCTTCACTTCATAACAATTTCCAAAGTAATTTGGACTTGATTCCCAAGCCCTAAAATCACAAAATCTTAACAAAGGGATAACCCATTTCTCCCAACACACAATATCATTCAAACATCCTCCTCAAGGCATTAACAAGTTCATAAATCCTTACAATCCACAAATTAGACATATTTCCCCAATGAACCCAAATAGCATATAGGCATGATTTCTAGCATGCTCTTAAGCCTAGAAACACATAATAAAGAGTAATCACACACTTCATCAATCATAAAATTACTCTACAATTGCTCTTACAAGATACACTTCCAAAATCCCCAAAAATTGGGCAAACATAGCATACAAGTGTTCATTGCCCACAAATAGCATACAAGTTGTTTTCCTTAGGGCCAATGAACCAAAATCAAACGAAAGTAACTTACCTAGCTTGAGTGAAAACTCAAGATAACACAAATCCGATCGGTGAAGTCGCTCTACTCGCCGAGGGCTTCAAGAATCCAAGTTTGAAGGAGATCGGGTGGTCGGATCGTCCTGGATCGAAGAGAGAAGAGCTCAAGAGTCTCAAGAGTCTCTCCATGGAGCTCTCTCTCTAATACGAATGGATGAAGAGAAGAAATGAAATGGTTTCAGCAATTAACAAAGGGGTTGTGGGTATTTATACCCCCAAATTAAGAAGGGCACAAGGGACATTTCTCAAGTGCAATTAGTGGAGATTAGGGATAATCAAGCTCTAATCCAACCTTAATTAACTTCTAAATAATGTTAGGACATGTTTAGGGTTAAGTATGAGAGGTTAGGAAGGGTTTAGAGGGGGTTTAAGGAGGGTAGAATAGGTAAAACACGCCACAACTCAAAACAGGGAAGAAAATCCGAAGCTGGGGTTGAGGCGGGCGCCTCAACCTTCTCCATGCGGCCGCCTCACCTCCTCTCTGCACAAGGGTGCTCTCAGTATCTGAGGCGGGCGCCTCAGCCCATCCCATGCGGCCGCCTCGGCTCCTGAACCTCCAAAACTTGGTCTAAACTTGATCTAAATGATTCCCAAACTTATGGGCAACCATCCTAAGGTCTAACCCAACTCAAAACAAGTCTAAAACACACCCGAACAACTCCCGAAACAACTCGAGCGAAACCGAAGGGTGCAACAACGCAACCTGACGACGAACTAACTCGAAATCAAACGAAAGCAATGAAAGGAGACTTTTAAGGCAAGTCTAAGGGCTAATGAAGAGGCTTAAATACTTCTAGGAAGTTGAATAACAACTTAGGGAAATAAGAATCCCAAAGGAGAGGCGATTACGCGACTCGATTCCCGAACTACGCGATAGAGACGAACGCTATCTCCAAAACTTCCAAATCTTCGATAGACTTAAGGAACACCTCCAACTTGAAGTCTAACACATCTAAACATGTCAACAAACCATCTTAAAGAGGTCTAGGACCCAAACCGAGGTCACGAACACAAAACGGAAGTAAACCCTCAATCGCGTCGCATTCCGACTATCGTCGGGTCACGACTTGTGACTTTAACAAGTCAACAACTATATGGGGTCTCTTAATAATGTTTTGATCTTAATATGGTCTCTCAAACATATCTAGACCCTCTCGCAACCCAAACATACCGTCGACAAGGGAAGAAGTGCAATATAGCACGCAAACCGAGACAACGAAGGAGCGGGGCGTCACATCATCGGCGACACTACATGCCGGAACCCAAGCTAGCAGTTAATGGACAGGAATTAAATAAGAGCTAATAGGATGCTCAGCGGAAGACTTATACATAGTGAACTAATCAACAAGATAACCAAAGCTCGGCTTACACATTTCCAGCATCAAAAGGGATTACAAGTACTACAAGTGTTAAAACTACTAGTAGCTAAAAAAGTAACAAGTTCAAGTTCTATACACATTCCCAAGCGTAGTCTAATTGACTTGCTTTAAACCCATCGTCCTTGCAAAATACAAAGGAAGGAAGAGGACATCTAAACCACCTCTTCAACTGCAACGGCGGACCAAAAGAGGAAAAAAAGGAGTCACGAACACTGCAAGCCTCAACGAGAAGGACCTTCTTTGCTGGGATCTAAAGGAGTAAAGGGGAATGGATAAGTCATAAAGACTTGTGAGCTATCAATCATGCATGTCATGGCAATATGCAACATACAAGGTAAGATATCATCACATAAGCATATAGATCGATCATATATCCAAGATGCACATTGTTTCACATAGGTGCTCGTAATTAAATCACATAGGATAAGGATATATGGAGAGCCGGTGCCGCTACGTAGTTCCTGTATACAAGCGTTATCTAGAATGTGAGGTGTCAGATGATTGTGAGTACATTGACCTTCCGAGGAGATGCCCGGGATAGACACACCAATATGCTCTAATGGTTACAACAAAGGGGCTACTTTCCCACTGTGGCCACAGTGGAGGCGTGTGTGTACAAGGACAGGTATGCCAACTGGACTCATGCAAATGCCAAGTAGTGTTTACTTAACAAATTCTCAAGTAGAGAACGAGGTCGACAAGAGCGATCTCGTTCATGACAAGTAATTATTCTCATCAATAAATCAAGTAGGATTGAGTTCGACATGAGCGAACTCAACATGTCAAATAGACATTCTATTATATGACATTTAAATCAAGCATGATTATCAATCCAATTCAAGAGTCTGGAATTAATATTCTTAGTGAAACACATTTAGAACGTCGTAGGGATTGATCATTGAGCCAGTATTGTTCAATGGCTCATTAAAATTGACTCCGTTGAGTCGTCTCTATAAATTCATCCAATAGAGTTAAAAACACTAATTGTATTAAAAACTCTTTTCTAAGTTCTCGTATAGGATAGACTAGGTCATTAATCCAAGTAATAACCATAGCCAAGAATTATCATCAATTCAAAAATTATGGAACCCTAGAATCATAATTTCCGAAAGTTGTCAAAAGTCAATGGTCCAAGAACAATAGTTATTCCAAATGAGGCATAGAACACTTTTAATTCTAGGCTTAAGGCCAAAACAACAAGATGATTATATCACTCAAAAATCCCATAAACTCAAATCATCATCAAACATGGTATAGACATGGTAGAAGCATGAGAATCATGAGAAAAAGGGGATAGCATGGCATTTCTAGCATACATCCTAAGGGGAATCAATAGCTTACCTTGTTTGAAATCCAATGGTTGCATGTTAAAACAAAACAAAGATTATTAAAGTAGAGGAAAAGAGCTTCGATTCGGTGGTCTCGGATTGAAAAACGGATGGCCGGATCTCCGAAAATCAAGCAACCAAGGTAAAGCTTCCAAGCTTTCTCCCTCTAAGAACCCAGCTCAACAATGGAGGAAATGAGGAAAAATGGCTGGTAAGTTAGAGGTTAGGGATGATGAACTCACTAAAAGGGTCAATCCAAGATTAGAATTATTAGGCTTCTCATTGGTGGATGAAAGAGTACCCTTGATTAAAACACATCCAAGGGCTGAAAATAGGCTCAAAAGGGTCAAGGGTCAAGTTGGGGGTTGCCTTGGGTCGTACAAAGGGTCAAGTGTGCAAGACAAAGCTCATCAGGATTCAAAATCCCGTAATTGAGGAACATGGGAGTTTGCGGTCGCAAGCCCATTCCACCTTGCCCCCGCAAGGTCTCCAGAACATTACTTCCCAAGTTGCTATCTGCCATGCGAGGGCAAACCCAAACCACCTTGCGATCGCAAGGTCTCCAGGTTGAAAAGCCCTCAAATTTGGCCTAGAATGACCCCCAAACAACCCAAGCAATTCAAGGGGGGTAAACCAACACTCAAAACACAATCGGAACAGGTCCGAACATCACCCGAAATAAGGAGGAATGAAGGGCGAAACTCGCAACGAACATCAAACGAATCAATGACGAGTTAAACAAAGATACAACAAGCATGAATGAACATTCTTAAACATTTTTAGGACTAGGATACAAGGTCTAGGATTCAAGTTAACATCTTACGAGTCTTAAAGACACGAAACGAGGCAAGGAAAGACAAAACGAGAGACCCTAAGAGTCAAAAGGTCAAATGAAGCAAGAAGGCTTCCGAACTCTCAACCAAGCATACAATGACCTAGATTGAAGTTATAAAACATGTTTTAAAGGTACTAAGGCTCTAGTAGGACTTAGTTAAGTGCTAAGACGATACACGAAGAAAGTATAACAAGGCATGCAACGTATAGAAGGCATACAAGCAACTACGATCATGGTTGACCTAATGCAAGCATGGTATGAACAATATGGACTCTAAGACATGTTAAGGTACATAATGAACATATTAATTGAGTATAGAAGGCATGTTATACAAGTAGGTTTTGGGTTCTCACACCTTCACCCCTTGCGGTCGCAAGCCCGACAGACCCAAAATGGCTTAAAAGGCATCCTAAAAGACCCCCAAACACTTAGCCAAAATCAATGAGGCTTAAACCTCATTCAAAGTGAGTCTATAAATCACCCCAAACACCCTCAAACAACACTCAAACAATACAAACGAAGGAGGGAAAGAAGGAGAACTAAACGAACGATTCAACAAACATGCAAATAAGATTCTGAGCTTATTAAGAGCATTATGAATAACTTTTAAACGATTCCAATACATATGTAAACTAGTTAAACATGCTCATGAACATTAAGAATGCATGAAGGCTGTGGCGACCCGACCTGGACCCGAGGTGGAACCGCGGGTCGGACCGCCCAAAGAGGAGGGAAATTAACAAGTAAACACATAAACATGCAAGGACTCAATTTAAGAAAACGACGTGACGCAACATTAGAGACGTAACACACCTCGGCACCAAAAGGCCGGTATTTTTAAAAGTTAAAACTTTTCAAACCTGATATAACAGTTAAACAATTAAACCAAGTCATCGGCGACACTACATGCTGGAACCCAAGCTAACAGTTTATGGACAAGCATTAAATAAGAGCTAATAGGATGCTCAGCGGAAGACTTATACGTAGTGAACTACTAAACATGATAACCAAAGCTCGACTTACACATTGCCGGCATTAAAAGGATTACAAGTACTACAAGTGAAAATACTACAAGTAGTTAACTAAAATAAACAAGTACAAGTTCTAGCACATTCCCAAGCATAGTCTAAATGACTTGCTTTAAAACCCGTCGTCCTTGCAAATTACAAAAGAAAGGAAGAGGACATCTAAACCAACTCTTCAAACTGCAACGGCGGACCAAAAGATGAACAAGGGAACACGAACACCGCAAGTCTCAACGAGAAGGACCTGCTTTGCTAAGATCTAAAGCAGTAAAGGGGAATGGGTAAGTCATAAAGACTTGTAAGATATCAATCATGTATGTCATGGCAATATGCAACATACAAGGCAAGATATCGTCACATAAGCATATAGAACATATATCTCAGATGCACATTGTTTCACATAGGTGCTTATAATTAAATCACATAGGATAAAGATATATGGAGAGCCGGGCCGCTATGTAGTTCCTGCATACAAGCGTTATCTGGAATGTGAGGTGTCAGATATGTGTGAGTACATCGACCTTCCGAGGAGATGCCCGGGATGGACACACCAATGATGCTCTAATGGTTACAGCAAAGGGGCTACTTCCCCACTGTGGCCATAGTGGAGGCGTGTGTGAACAAAGACGGGTATGCCAGCTGGACTCATGCAAGTGCCAAGTAGTGTTTACTTAACAAATTCTCAAGTAGTGAACGAGGTCGACAAGAGCGATCTCGTTCATGACAAGTAATTATTCTCATCAATAATCAAGTAGGATTGAGTTCGACAAGAGCAAACTCAACATGTCAAATAGGCATTCTATTATATGACATCTAAAATCAAGCATGATAATCAATTCAAATTCAAGAGTCTAGAATTATTATTCTTAGTAAAACGTGTTTAGAACGTCGTAGGGATTGATCATTGAGCCGGTATTGTTCAATGGCTCACTAAATTTGACTCCGTTGAGTCGTCTCTATAAATTCATCCAATAGAGTTTAAATGCTAAATGCATTCTAAACCCTTTTCTAAGTTCTCGTATAGGATAGACTAGGCCATTAATCCACTTAACAACCATAGTCAAAAATTATTATCAATTCATAATTCATGGTACCTTAGAATCATTATTTCTTAAAGTTATAAAAGTTAATGGTCCAAGAACAATAGTTATTCCTAAGGAGGCATAGAACACTTTTAATTCTAAGCTTAGGACCAAATCAATAGGATGAACAATTCATAGATTATGGAATCCTAAAATCACAATCTCTAAGAGTTGTCAAAAGTCATTAGTCCAAGAACAATAGTTATTCCTAAGGAGGCATAGAACACTTTTAATTCTAGGCTTAGGACTAAATCAACAAGATGAACATATCATTCAAAAATCTCATAAACTCAAATCATCATCAAACATGGCATGGACATGGTAGGAGCATGGGAATCATAAGAAGAGAGGGACATGGCATTTCTAGCATACATCCTAAGGGGAATCAATAGCTTACCTTACACCAAAGAAAAAGATGGAATGGACACAAACTAATCGGATAGAATCGTGCTCCTCGTCGATAGCTCCATTTTGGTGGTCTTGGTTTGGCAATCGGACTTCGGGAGCTCAAGTTATGGAAGAAACACACACTAATCTCCCCTCACCATTCACACACAAAAGCTTGGGAAAAGAGAGGGAGAATTTTCAGATATGGTGGGTTTAATGGCTTATCACAAATTGGGAGGTTTATATGTGACATGCAAAAGGTGAGTGGAACTCCACATGTCACAAGGAGAAGGCATGGAAATCCACTTGTCAAGTGGAGGATGATTGAGGTTAAGCTTAATCCAACTTACTTAGAATCTAATAGAATGGTTTAGGGTCAATTAGGATGGGGGTTCAAGGGCTTAATTGTTCACAATTCAGATTGCATCAAAAAAATCCCGTAGGTGAAAATCAGGACCATGCAGTAGCATGGTGCAAGACCCATGTGAGCGCTTCCTTCTGTTCACACCCATGCTCATTTTTGCAATGCTCTCAGCACTGTTCCGCGAGCCAACGACCAAAAACCAATGCGAGCGCGTGGTTCAGCCTTCAAACATGGTCTAAACATGCCCTAAATGGTCCCAAACTCATGGGCAACCATTCTAAGGTCTAACCCAACTCAAAACAAGTCGGAAACACACCCGAACAACATCCGAAACAAGTTAAAACAAGGCTCGAATCATACGACGAATGGCCAACGAATCAAACACAAATCAAACTAGGACAACTTGGGCATGAACAAGGCTTGATTAAGCATGGTTATGACCTGAATACATGGCCTAGAACTCAACGAACATCTCGCAAGACGAAATACAAGCAATACGAGCAACAAGGGAAATCGCTAAGACCCAAACGAAGCAACAAAGCTTCTAAACTTCCAACCAAGCCTACTATGATCAAGATGAGTGTTCTAAGTCATATATGAAAGGTAATAGAACTCCAACAAGACTTGTTTAAGTGCTAACATGCTAACGCGATCACTTAAAGCACAAACGGCAAGGTATGCAACACATAGAAGACATTCAAGCGACTATGAACGTAACAACTCTAATGCAAGCATGACATGAACCAAATGAAGTCTCTAACATGTTAAGACATACATTAAACATGCTATAATGATATTATACAAGTAATGAGTTTGGGTTCTCACAAAGGCAAGCACACAATGATCATGCAAGAATCTGGGGTGTTACATTCTTTCTTGATTTTTCTTTTCTCTTTTTGATTTTCTTTTTTTCTCATACAAAATTTTCTCAAATTTTATTTTCTTTACTTTTTTCTTATTCATTGACTTTGTTTCTTTTTCTTTTCCTTGATTTTCTTTTAATTTTTTAATTTCTTCTCATACTTGAATTCTCTTATGTTGTTTTCATATTTTTCTTGATTTTCTTTTCTTGACTTTGTTACTTTTTCTTTCCTTGATTTTCTTTTAATTTTTAAATTTCTTCTCATACTTGAATTTTCTTATGTTCTTTTCATATTTTTCTTGATTTTCTTTTGTTATTTTCTTGATCATTATTGTTTCTTGATTTTCTTTTCTTTACTTTTTTCTTCTTCATGATTTTGTTTCTTTTTCTTTCCTTGATTTTCTTTTAATATTTTAATTTCTTCTCATACTTGAATTTTCTTATATTCATTTAATATTTTTCTTGATTATGTTTAGTTATTTTCTTGATCATTTCTTATTTTCTTGATTGTTTCTTGATTTTCTTTTCTTGACTTTGTTACTTTTTGTTTCCTTGATTTTCTTTTAATTTTTTAATTTCTTCACATACTTAAATTTTCTTATGTTCTTCTCATATTTTTCCTGATTTTGTTTGGTTATTTTCTTGATCATTTCTTATTTTTTTGATTGTTTCTTGATTTTCTTTTCTTTACTTTTTTCATCTTCATGATTTTGTTTCTTTTTCTTTCCTTGATTTTCTTTTAATTTTTTAATTTCTTCTCATACTTGAATTTTCTTATGTTCTTTTCATATTTTTCTTGATTTTGTTTTGTTATTTTCTTGATCATTTCTTATTTTCTTGATTGTTTCTTGATTTTCTTATCTTTACGTTTTTCTTCTTCATGATTTTGTTTCTTTTTCTTCCTTGATTTTCTTTTTATTTTTTAATTACTTCTCATACTTGAATTTTCTTATGTTCCTTACATATTTTTCTTGATTTTGTTTTGTTATTTTCTTGATCATTTCTTATTTTCTTGATTGTTTCTTGATTTTCTTTTTTTGACTTTGATACTTTTTCTTTCCTTGATTTTCTTTTAATTTTTAAAATTCTTCTCATACTTGAATTTTCTTACGTTCTTTTCATATTTTTCTTGATTTTGTTTTGTTATTTTCTTGATCATTTCTTATTTTCTTGATTGTTTCTTGATTTTCTTTTCTTTACTTTTTTCTTCTTCATGATTTTGTTTCTTTTTCTTTCCTTGATTTTCTTTTACTATTTTAATTTCTTCTCATACTTGAATTTTCTTATGTTCTTTTCATATTTTTCTTGATTTTGTTTTGTTATTTTCTTGATCATTTCTTATTTTCTTGATTGTTTCTAGATTTTCTTTTCTTTACGTTTTTCTTCTTCATGATTTTATTTCTTTTTCTTTACATGATTGTCTTTTAATTCTGTGATTTCTTCTCATACTTGAATTTTCTTATGTTCTTTTCATATTTTTCTTGATTTTATTTTGTTATTTTCTTGATCATTTCTTGTTTTCTTGATTGTTTCTTGATTTTTTTTCTTTACTTTGACTTTTTCTTTTTTTTTCTTTTACTTGAATTTTCTTATGTTCTTTTCATATTTTTCTTGATTTTGTTTTGTTATTTTCTTGATCATTTCTTATTTTCTTGATTGTTTCTTGATTTTCTTTTCTTTACTTTGTTACTTTTTTCTTTCCTTGATTTTCTTTTAATTTTTTAATTTCTTCTCATACTTGAATTTTCTTATGTTCTTTTCATATTTTTCTTGATTTTGTTTTGTTATTTTCTTGATCATTTTTAATTTTCTTGATTGTTTCTTGATTTTCTTTTCTTACTTTTTCTTCTTCTTGACTTTGTTTCTTTTTCTTTCCTTGATTTTCTTTTAATTTTTTAATTTCTTCTCATACTTGAATTTTCTTATGTTCTTTTCATATTTTTCTTGATTTTGTTTTGTTATTTTCTTGATCATTTCTTATTTTCTTGATTGTTTCTTGATTTTCTTTTCCTTACTTTTTTCTTCTTCTTGACTTTGTTTCTTTTTCTTTCCTTGATTTTCTTTTAATTTTTTAATTTCTTCTCATACTTGAATTTTCTTATGTTCTTTTCATATTTTTCTTGATTTTGTTTTGTTATTTTCTTGATCATTTCTTGTTTTCTTGATTGTTTCTTGATTTTCTTTTCTTTACTTTGTTACTTTTTCTTTCCTTGATTTTCTTTTAATTTTTTAATTTCTTCTCATACTTGAATTTTCTTATGTTCTTTTCATATTTTTCTTGATTTTGTTTTGTTATTTTCTTGATCATTTCTTGTTTTCTTGATTGTTTCTTGATTTTCTTTTCTTTACTTTGTTACTTTTTCTTTCCTTGATTTTCTTATAAATTTTTAATTTCTTCTCATACTTGAATTTTCTTATGTTCTTTTCATATTTTTCTTGATTTTGTTTTGTTTTTTTCTTGATCATTTCTTGTTTTCTTGATTGTTTCTTGATTTTCTTTTCTTTACTTTGTTTCTTTTTCTTTCCTTGATTTTCTTTTAATTTTTTAATTTCTTCTCATACTTGAATTTTCTTATGTTCTTTTCATATTTTTCTTGATTTTGTTTTGTTATTTTCTTGATTTTGATTTCTTGTTTTCTTGATTTTTTTCTTGTTTTTTATTTTCTTTTATTTTTTAATTTCTTCATACTTGAATTTTCTTATGTTCTTTTCATATTTTTCTTGATTTTCTTTTTTATTTTCTTGATCATTTCTTTTTCTTGATTGTTTCTTGATTTTACTTTGTTACTTTTTCTTTCCTTGATTTTTTTTTTTTTTTAATTTCTTCTCATACTTGAATTTTCTTATGTTCTTTTCATATTTTTCTTGATTTTCTTTTGTTATTTTCTTGATCATTTTTTATTTTCTTGATTGTTTCTTGATTTTCTTTTCCTTATTTTTTTCTTCTTCTTGACTTTGTTTCTTTTTCTTTCCTTGATTTTCTTTTAATTTTTTAATTTCTTCTCATACTTGAATTTTCTTATGTTCTTTTCATATTTTTCTTGATTTTGTTTTGTTATTTTCTTGATCATTTCTTGTTTTCTTGATTGTTTCTTGATTTTCTTTTCTTTACTTTGTTACTTTTTCTTTCCTTGATTTTCTTTTAATTTTTTAATTTCTTCTTATACTTGAATTTTCTTATGTTCTTTTCATATTTTTCTTGATTTTGTTTTGTTATTTTCTTGATCATTTCTTGTTTTCTTGATTGTTTCTTGATTTTCTTTTCTTTTCTTTGTTACTTTTTCTTTCCTTGATTTCCTTTTAATTTTTTAATTTCTTCTCATACTTTAATTTTCATATGTTTTTTTTCATATTTTTCTTGATTTTCTTTTGTTATTTTCTTGATCATTTTTTATTTTCTTGATTGTTTCTTGGTTTTCTTTTCTATCTTTTTTACTTTTTCTTTCCTTGATTTCCTTTTAATTTTTTAATTTCTTCTCATACTTGAATTTTCTTATGTTCTTTTCATATTTTTCTTGATTTTCTTTTGTTATTTTCTTGATCATTTTTTATTTTCTTGATTGTTTCTTGATTTTCTTTTCCTTACTTTTTCTTCTTCTTGACTTTGTTTTTTTTTCTTTCCTTGATTTTCTTTTAATTTTTTAATTTCTTCTCATACTTGAATTTTCTTATGTTCTTTTCATATTTTTTTTCTTGATTTTGTTTTGTTATTTTCTTGATCATTTTTTATTTTCTTGATTGTTTCTTGATTTTCTTTTCCTTTGTTTTTTCTTCTTCTTGACTTTGTTTCTTTTTCTTTCCTTGATTTTCTTTTAATTTTTTAATTTCTTCTCATACTTGAATTTTCTTATGTTCTTTTCATATTTTTCTTGATTTTCTTTTGTTATTTTCTTGATCATTTCTTGTTTTCTTGATTGTTTCTTGATTTTCTTTTCTTTACTTTGTTACTTTTTCTTTCCTTGATTTTCATTTAATTTTTTAATTTCTTCTCATACTTGAATTTTCTTATGTTCTTTTCATATTTTTCTTGATTTTGTTTTGTTATTTTCTTAATCATTTCTTATTTTATTTATTGTTTCTTGATTTTCTTTTCCTTACTTTTTTCTTCTTCTTGACTTTGTTTCTTTTTCTTTCCTTGATTTTCTTTTAATTTTTTAATTTGTTCTCATACTTGAATTTTCTTATGTATCGCAGTAAGTCTTCTAGTACCTGGATCAATCTCTCGGATTGACCATCAGTCTGTGGGTGAAAAGCCGTACTGAAATTCAACTTCGTCCCCAAAGCCTCTTGTAAAGCATGTCAAAATCTAGAAGTAAACCTGGGATCTCTATCCGATACAATGCTCACCGGAACACCATTCAATCTCACGATATCTTGAACATACAATGCTGCCAACTGAACTAAACTATAAGTCATCGCAATATGAATAAAATGTGAAGATTTAGTGAATCTATCCACAACAACCCATACTGCATCAAAACCTCGACGAGTACGTGGCAATTCCGTCACAAAATCCATGGTGATATGCTCCCATTTCCACTCCGGTATCTCAAGTGGCTGTAATAAACCGGCAGGTCTCTGATGTTCAGCTTTCACCTGTTGACATGCCAAGCATCTAGATACATACTCTGCAATCTCTCTCTTCATTCCATTCCACCAAAATTGCCTCTTCAAATCCCTATACATTTTAGTACTCCCTGGATGTATAGTGTACTTGGCCTTGTGAGCCTCGTCAAGAACCATACGCTTAACTCCATCGGTAGCAGGAACGCAAACTCTACCCCGAAAAGTTAAAATCCCATCGGTGTTCATAGCAAACTATGGTGTCTTACCATTACCCAAACCATCAATAATTTTCCTCAACTCCGGATCAGTAGCCTGAGCTTCCTTAATCAACCCAAATAAAGCAGGTGTAGCACGTACACTAGCAAAGATAACACTATGCTTTCTCACAACTGGACTCCATTCGCGGACATCCTCGAGCATCTTCCACTCTCTCATCATCAAGCAAGACATATACACTTTCCTACTCAAGGCATCGGCAACAACATTAGCCTTCCCCGGATGATACAAGATAGTACAGTCGTGATCTTTAAGCTTTTCCATCCATCGTCTCTGTCGCATGTTCAACTCCTTCTGCGAAAAGAGATACTTTAAACTCTTGTGATCAGTAAATATCTCAAACTTAGCTCCATAAACATAATGCTTCCACTTATGAAGTGCAAATATGATGGCGGCCAACTCGAGATCATGCGTCGGATAATTCTGCTCATGAGGTGATAGCTTCCTCGAAGCATAGGCAATGACTCTCCCATTCTGCATAAGTACGCAACCCAAGCCTTCTAGTGAAGCGTCGCTATAAATAACAAAGTTCTCCGAACCATTAGGCAATGCTAAGATAGGAGCTGTAGTCAACCTTCTCTTCAATTCCTGAAAACTAGCCTCGCACTTATCACTCCATATAAAAGAAGAACTCTTACGTGTCGGTTTAGTCATCGGAGTAGCGATCTTGAAAACCCTCGATAAACCTACGGTAATAACACGCCAAGCCCAAGAAACTACGGACTTCGGTCACCGCGTACTAGGCGTCTTCCACTTAGTAATCACCTCAACCTTAGATGGATCCACTTTGCTATACCATCACTAGACACCACGTGTCCTAGAAAAGCAACTGTTCTAGCCGAAAGCACACTTCTTTGAATTTCGTAAAGCTTCTTCACGCAAGATCGAAAGAACCTCTCTCAAGTGAATCTCATGCTCCTCTTGTGACTTCGAGTACACGAGGATATCATCAATAAACACAACCACAAAGCAATCAAGATATTCATGAAACACCCTATTCATTAAATCCATAAAGACTGCAGGTGCATTCGTCAAACCAAAAGGCATAACCACAAACTCATAATGGCCATAACATGTACGAAAGGCTGTCTTAGGAACATCCTCCTCTCGAACTCTCAACTGATAATAGCCACTCCTCAAGTCAAACTTGGAATAAACAAGCGAGCCTCGGTTGATCAAAAATCATCAATGTGTGGCAAGGGATATCGATTCTTGATAGTAACACAGTTCAGCTGTCGATAGTCTATGCAAAGTCGCAAACTACCATCCTTCTTCCTCACAAATAACATAGGCACCCAGGAGACACACTCGGTTTAATGAACTCCCTATCAAGAAGTTCTTGCAACTGCTCTTTCAATTCTCTTAACTCCGCTGGAGCCATTCTGTAAGGTGCTCTAGATATAGGCGAAGTCCCTGGCAAAAGCTCAATGCAAAACTCTAGCTCTCGATGGGGGAGGCAAAGCATAATCGGTAGAAAAGACATCTGGAAATTCACTAATTACCGGAACATCTTCTAATTTAGTAGTCGAGACACTAGTATCAAACACGCAAGCTAAATACCCCGTACAACCCCGAGATAAGAGTTGTCAGCACGCAGCGTAAATAACATGAATACCTTTCATAGCATGATCACCCATAGACACGAACTCCGGAATACCGGGCATGGCAAAAGTGACTCTCTTACGACGGCAATCTACTAAAGCATGATTCGCACAAAGCCAGTCCATACCAAGAATCACATCAAAATCTCGAATAGGCAATACTACCAAATCAGCATGCAAGACTCGATCATTAACAAGCACGTCACAATCTCTATAAACCTCAGACGCCAATAAGCATTCACCCAACGGTGTAGACACCTCAAGCACATAAGGCAAGCGGCGGGCAATACACATAAATGCTCTATGAAATGCGATGCGACATAAGAATGAGTAGAACCGGGATCAATAAGAACTCAAGCTCTATGACCGAAGACAGAGAGAATACCTCTTATCACATGTGTAGACTCGGGAACACCTTGCTGATCAAGTGCAAAAACACGAGCCTGTGCCTTAGGACACCCATCACTATCTCTCTTGGATCCGGATTGCTGAACAGAACCTACGGACTGTGTCACTCTCGACTTAGGACAGTCTCTGAGCTGATGAGTAGGGTCTCTACAAGCAAGACAAGTGCCAAGCCTATACCTACACTGCTCGATCGAATGCCCAATCCTATGTCAATGAGAACAAGTCAAAGGTCCACTACTCTGAGTCGGCTGCTCCTGAGGAGTAAAAGCACTACTACCACGACTCTCTCGTGTCGTCTAAGCCCATCCGGTTGTCTATTCTGATTATTAAAACGACGATTGCCCTGATGGCCGGATCGATTCCCTGAAGACTGACCTCTCACGAATCTTTGTGAGGTCACTGCGAAGACTAGCTGGCGAGAAGACTTACATGCGTGCTCCTCAATGTCTCCCTCTATCTCATATGCACGATCTACTGCGCTCCGATAATCCTTCAACTGAAGAGATAACAATTGTCTCCTAAACTCAGTCTTCAACCCTTTCACAAACTTATGAGTCATGTGTCTCTCATCTGGCACCAGATGTGCACAATAACGGGATAGTTCAGTGAACTTAGAAGAATACTGAGCTACAGACATGGTTCCCTGCTCCAGATCCTGGAACTCTTTTTCTCGTCGTCGTCTAACCACAACAGGCACGTAAGAAGCCCTAAACTCCATGTCAAAGTTAGGCCATACTTGAGCCACTCGATTCAACTCCCAACTAGCCTGTAAAACCTCCCACCAATGATTGGCGGCTCCTCTCAACTTATACACAGCTAATACAACATTCTCCTCATCCGTACAGTCCAGAACTGCAAAGATCTTCTTCAAGTCCTCTAACCATAACTCGGCCATACTAGCATCCGATTCTCCTTCAAAAGATGGAGGCTTCATTTTCAAGAACCTCTCTAACATAGTATTATTTCGTACCCTTGCTTCAGGTATAACATCATTCCTTGGTGGCGATACTCTCGCATTCGGTTCTGGCGGTGGCGGTGGAGGTACATTCTGACCCTGACCTATCTGAGCCATTTCGGTCATAAACTCTATCATGCGGCGATACAAATCTGCCATCTGAGCATTCATGCCCACTGGATTCAGTGGTGGAGGTGGCAACTCCGCCTCAGGTTCATCAGGAACTCTCCTAGGTCTGCCTCTCCCTCGGCCTACACGATCTGCTCTAGGATTCACCATCAAGCACCTATAAGAATCACTCGGCGTTAGAATATCACACAAGAAACAACCCACCTGGGCCATGGAACCTATCCTGACCAATAGCTAACGAGAGCTCTGATACCAACTATGGCGACCCCGACCCCAAACCCGGGATGGGAACGCGGACCGGAGCGCCAAACAAGACAAGAGGGACAAGAAAGGAACGAACATGCAAGGACTCAAAATATTTTAAAACTGACGTGACACAACATTTCAGTCGCAGCAGAACTCGACACTAAAGGTCGGTATGCCAAAATCAATTCACCTGATAAAACAGTTAAGCAATTAATCCAAGTCTTCGGCAACACTACAGCCGGAACCCAAGCTAAGCAGTATATACGACAAAGAAATAAATAAGAGCTAATGGGATGCTCAGCGGAAGTCTATACGTAGTGAACAACACACGATATACAAGGCACGTCGAATACAATTGCCGGCATCAAGAGAAGTACACATACTACAAGAGTTAATACTACAAGTAGCCAACAGGAATACACGAGTACAAGACTATACAATCCCAAGCATAGTCTAGATGACTAGCTTAAACCCATCGTCCTTGCAAAATACAAAAGCATAGAAGAGGACTTCTAAAACCACCTCTTCAATCGCAAAAGCCTGATCAAAAGGGAACTAAGGTGAACGAGCACCTCGAGCCTCAACGAGACGGTCCTGTCCTGCTAGGATCTAAAAAAAAGTACAGGGGAACGGGTAAGTCATAATGACTCGTAAGCTATCAATCATGCATGACATGGCATTATGCAACACGTTAGGCAAGACAATATTACAATCATGTAGATCAAATATTTAAGATGTACATTATTGCACATAGTTCACATAATATGAGGATATAGAGCTGGGCCGCTTCGTAGACCTGCAAAACAGACACCTTCGGTAGCGTGCGGTTATTGATGGGTGTGATAATACATCGATCTTCCGAGGATATGCTCGGGATAACAGTAGTCAATCTCAATGGGCGCGTATTGGTTGGCCATAGAGAGCTCTTCCCGACTGTGGTCGGCAGTGGAGGGTGTGTGCGGTAACAAGTATGCCAACTGGACTTATGCAATGCCAAGTAGTATTTACTCAACAATCAATCAGTATGGAACGAGTCCGACAAGAGCGCCCTCGTTCAAGATTAGTATATAATCTCATCAATAACAAGTAAGATTGAGCTCGACAAGAGCGAACTCAATATATCAATTATCAAGTATGCATTTATTATGTCATAAGGATACAAGCATGACAGTCAATCCATTTCAATAGTCTAGAATTAGTTTTCTAGTTTGAACGCATGTAATAACGTCGTAGGGATTAATCATTGAGCCGGTATTGTTTAATAGCTCACTAATGTCGACTCCGTTGAGTCATTTCTATAATCAAACCAAATAGAGTTAAAACACTATTTGCATTCCAACTCTTTTCTAAGTTATCGCATCGATTAATCTAGGTCATTAATCCGATTAATAACCATAACCAATAATAATCTCAAGTTCCCAAATTCATGGAACCCTAGAATCACGTTTTTCCCAAATAATGGTCGAATGTCTATGACCCAAGAATAATAGTTATTCATAATGTAGTATAGAACACTTTTACTTCTAGGCTTAGTGTCCAAATCAAAACATTTGCATTCATAGTCTATAATTCCAGATTTTCGTACTCTCAAAATTACTCCAATATCATGGTAGAAATCAAGGAGAGCATGATTTAGACATGAAAGAAGGGAAGAAAGAGGGGGTAGCATGTTATCTCTAACATGGACCTAAGGGAAATCGATAGCTTACCTCAAGCCAAGCAAAGACGAAGCAGAAAAACTGATCGGTGACAATCGCTCTACTCGACGGCGGCTTCGTAGCGGCTGTCTCGGAATCGCAAGCGGGTCTCGAATCTCTTGGAAGCCAAACCCTCACGTACTAATCTCACCGAGACTCTCACGCACGAACTCTCTCCAGACCAGAGAAGACGAAGTGAAGAAAATAGATCGTAAAATGAAAGACTATAGCTAATGTAGTAGAATCAGCTTGATTAAATGTGAGTGGAATCCACTTGTCACAAGATGAGTGATGGAATTAGGATTAGTAATCTTAATTAGGATTAGATTAGACTAATAAGACTCTAATATAAGTGGTTAAAGTCACTAATGGTAGAGGTTTAGTAAGGGTAAGATCGTATGTGGGTCCCAATGAGCACAATAATAAGCTAGAAGGGGGGTTGAATAGCTTATTAACACTTTAAAACTTTTAAGTAAGTTCCTTGAAAGTTACTTGAAGTTTATGAAGAGTTTCAAGTAGCGGAAGACCTTCAAGAAAATTGTTCAGTGTCCGCCGATAAGGACTACCTGGTAGACCTTTACTGATTACTTAAGTTACTGGCTGAAATGGATATAATGAACAAGGAAACTATGCGATTCAAGTAATAGACAAGCGAAGGAAAATAACACAAGTATTTTGAGATGGTTCACACTGTAAATAGTGCTACGTCCACCACCAAGGCAGTCAACCTTGGATTTAAATTGTGCACTATGTTTTCCACTTAGATTAATTACAAAGAATATCCCTAGTGGATCGTGTACAAAATATTGACTTGTGTTTGGGTCTATGGAATTAAATATACGTAAATACAAGATATTTAATTAAGTGTAATATAGTTAATGGAAGTAAACAACAAGAAGAATAAAACAATAAATGTTGAAGAGCGACTTCTTGTTGTTGACGAGGACTTCTAGATCTGTGAGGATCTATTGAATGCACTGAGCTGAAAGACTTGGAGTTGTATAGATTCAGAGCAATTCTTTAAGTGTTCGATTGATTACATGCAGTTGTCTCTTTGTTCCAGATCTTCAATGGCGTATTTAAAGTGTGCACTTCAAAAGAATCCGCTTGGAGAGGACGAAGCTTCAACAACTTTATTCATAAATGCATTAAATGCATGGGTCACAATAAGGAATTTCGTCTTCACGATATCCGAGCGTATAATCATTTCTCGAGATCTTCAAAAGGTGGGCGATTTGGTGTCGATTCGAGAGATGAAGCGTAAAGTAGGGGACGATGCCGCTTTTACCGCCATCGCTCAGACGAAAAGTCTTCCGCTGAAAGTTGCTTTCGGCGGCTTGACATGTCAGAGAATGACTTGGATTAATTCAAATAATATATGGAAATAAGTTTGAATTAATCCAGCTAGCTTTATGCTGAAGAGGACACGTAGAAGGCATCACCGGACACGAGGTCTACCGATCTTAAGCTTTGAGCGTGTCTTCCGGTGAAGCCGAGAAAGGGTCTTCCGCCGAACCCGAAAAGAGTCCTACAAAAACTATACAATGCAAAGTTCTATACACATTGCCACGCTAATCGATACGCTGTACCGATTAGCCATCAAGTATAAAACTAATGTAATGTACTTGTCGATCGATATAAATTTAACATAAGAATCAACAATCTCCTCCTATTTATATCCGGTCATCATTACTACAAATGAGGGTTTTAAAACAAACTATTTAATAGATAATAGCATGTCTCGAGAAAGTTTATATATTACGTAATCGGTAGACATGCCTCTATTAAACGTAATAACACCTCGATGCAAGGGACTAATCTAAGTGCATACAAGAATAAGAGAGTCAAAGAATAGCACATAGATCGCCAGCTAGCTTAAATCAATTTAAACTAAATGTTTAAATTCTCATATAGATAAACAATAAAGCAAAGAAGAATTTAAACAATATAATTTTTGAAAAGCAAGTAATCATCTCAGTATTCATAAACAAGATGTTTACATTTGACGTAGTTTTCAAAAATAAGATAAATACAAAGGAAAGTGGAAGAAAAGATACAAAAGCTACCAAGGTCTTTTCCCTTTGCGCTTTGTCTCGCAGCCTCCTTTTTCTTCTTTCTCGCTCTAGCTCTTCCATTCTTCTTTGGTATTCGGCATCCGCATCGCTTGAGGTCCGTGGAACGAGAACGGTAGTCCGCTTCTTCACGAAGACGGCCGTTTCTTTCCATCAAACATTCTCGTTGATAGATCTCATTTGTTTCTCCTCCGTGATGGCCGATCACGATCCCTGCTTGGCATTCATTATGTCATGGGCGTAGTTTCGAAGCGAGGTTGTTGAGTTCCATAATAGGAGTACGACCGTGGCTAAGATGGAGAGTGATGGCGTGGAAGAGCTCGTAGAAAATGGAACCTATGATACGGCAGCCTTCATCTCGCTGAGCTTCTACGCTGATCTTGACATCGGTGAAGTCGTGCCGCATCTGTCCAAAACGAGTCCGCACATCCTCTTGAAATTGTCGAAGAGTAGTGGCGGTCCTGGCCGTTGGCCTTGGCCGCCGCAGCGGCTACTTCAGCAGAGCGTAGATATGCTTGAAGTTCGCCTAACCGCCGGTAGATGGCATCTAGCCGACAAAATTTCAACATTGGCCGGCCGATTGGAAATAGATGCTTGGCCAATGTGAATGGTGCCTGGCAGAGGCAGTAGTCCGCAGCCCCAAGGGCGTTTGGGGAGGGGAGTTCTCCGGAGACGTAAGAAGATGAGTCTTGGGTGGGGATGGTTTTGGTGGAAGAGGATAGGTTATAGGGAGGGAGGAGGGGAGTTGGTGGGGAATCAGCCCATATCGCGTCGAATTTTCACCGATGTGGGAGGATTGGGGAATGGGTTCGCAGAGAACCGTAAAGAAGGGTGGTAGAAGAGGGATTTGGGTTTTCAAGGGAAGGCCGAGGAGGTCGAGAAGGTTGAGAAGGTTGATGAGAAGAGGTGAATAGATTGCCACCGATGAAAGTTCAAAGAGGAACTTGGCAGCCAGCAGGATCTAAGGGCCGTGGTGTGGTGGAAGAAGTTGTTGGGATTGGGGTGGTGAGGAAGGTGGATGGGTCGTGAGTAGTTAAAGGGTGAAGGGGGAGGAGGAGTTGGGGTTCCGGGCCGGCTCCTCCTCATTTTGAGGCTCCTCCCGAGGGATAGATTCTCTGAGGTGGTGAAGGGGTAGTCAAGGGTGGTGTGCATAGATGAAGGGTTGACAGTGGGCTCAAGGCCGGTAGTTGGTTGTGCGCCTGAGAGGTATAGCTGGGTTGGCAGCGGGAGAGGGTCAGTTCGGTAGCTCTCCTTCTTTCCTCGGCCGAATAGAGACTCACCGCCATCTAGAGGTTGGTGGATCGCCGATGGCCGGTCTTCAAAGGTTTTACGAAGTCTCCTTCGCTTTGGCTCGGGTGGGAGGCAGGAGGTGGGGAGGGTTGTTGGCCGGGTCAGGTGTGGTTGAGAGGATGGCTTGGCTTGGGTGGATGGATGGGAGGAATGGCTAGTTTGGCTCAGTGCCTTCTTCTCGGCCTTCCTTCATCTCCTTCCTTATCCATTTGGCCTCGCCCTCTTCGCTGAGGTGCCACTTCCGCCTTGTCTTCTTTGCCTCGGCCGCTATTTTGGCCAATAGCACCCGCCGCTCGCCCGCTGTGCCTGGGCCTTAAGATGGAGGGCCGTGGCCACCCGATCGTCATATTTTTCGTGAGACCTTTGGAGGTCCCGCCCCCCTAAATGTGCTTCCATGTTGAAGCGGTGACCAAGATCGGTGTAGGTTTGGCCACTTTGTCAAGAGACCCGCGCGCACCTTTGTAGCCTCGCTTGTTCTCGTATTCGTACTTACCGAAAAACGAGGCCGTGAGTTGCTTGTCCTGGCTACCGCAAACAACTCATCTTCTTTCAAAGAAGAGTTGATGTCCGTGATCATCCCTCAACAGGCATTGATAAGCTCGACGAAAGGGCGCTTGCAAGTGGGGTTGTTCTTAGCTTTCTCCACCCACGCGGCTCACTGCCGAAGATGATGAGCCCCTCAGCTCGCATTTAAGTCAGAAATACAAAGACCGGGTCGATTTATCTGCTGGCCAAGAACATATCATGTGCTCCACTTGAAAAGGAGCCCTTGTCAAGAAGGTGGCTAGTGCAAGAGACGCCAAGAGGGAACAGATTTCGAGCATTTTCCCTCAGGGCTCCCTGGTGTGTCGCCTCCCTCATGGCTTCCTGTGCATGTAAAGCCTCACTGCTGTTGCGTAAACAGCCTCCACTCAGAGTGCACGCCAATGATGGTGGAAATAGATTTGGCGGTGACGTAAATGGGACGCCTCGAATCCACCCACGAAGAACGCATCGGCTCACGAGCTCCATTCGTTGATAAAATTCTTCCGCCAGAAGATATCAGAAGTTTTTGTCGCTGAGGCGTAAGAGGGGCGTAATCCCTGAGGCGCCCATATCCTCACAAGCTTTTACACCGGCGGCTATGGAGTTGATTGACTAAGGTCAATACACATGCCCGAATGTATAGCTTGGGGTCCAGGCGACAATGACGCCGTGAAGCAGGATAGGATGGATATCCCGAAGATTTATATTTGCACCGAGGAATGACTTTCTCGTGGTCAAAAGTCTTCCTACTGCCGCCTTAGTTTTTGAAGTTCTCGCCCGAAAGAAAAACAAAATAAAATTTAGGCTTTTTATCTAGATATCTAAACAAGTAGGAATTTCAAAGTTTTATCAAATAATTGAAATTTTTAAGCAAAGACTTGAAACCCTAGAATGTTTAGAGTAACCACACTCGAGAAATGCATAATGTAAGTTTTCATAAGAATGAACAATGAATAAACAAAAACGATCGTTAGTATTCAAGTATGTAAGGACAACAATGGCGAATCATCGCTCGAAAATGACTCGCTTGAATTCCAAAAAGATTTTAATATGATTTTGAAATGCAACAAGATCCGTAAAATTACGAGTAGAGTAGAGATAAACGTATCATTGTTTGAGGATGAGAAGAAGAAACAAGACGAAGAACTTGAAATTTACGTAAAGTAGATGCTTAGAGAGAGAGAGAGAAGATTGCTGCTCGTAGGTTTCGAAAGTTTGGAAATGACTCGCTCAAGGGCTATTTAAAGGCGAGAAAATATCCGGTTTGAAAAGCTGAACTTAAGATATTTTCTTAAGTACCGAATTTTTGTCCTGACCCCTTTTATTGCTTTAGAAACCTCTTTAGCGTAAAATAGACTAAGTAAGAGTACTAACCTTTAGGTCTTCCTAAAGAAGAACTTACGCCTTCCGATTAGTCTAATACCGGGTCTACCTAAGTATGAAAGAAATATTTATTAACAACATATTAACTTTTAAGCAAGAGGATCAATCATACCAAGATTTCTCCTTAAATAAGCAAACCCGTGGCATCCAAGTGGTTTTGTGAGAATGTCCGCTAATTGATGCTCGCTTGGAACATATTCCGCATCGATGTTACCTTTTTCCACATGATCTTTGAGAAAATGATAACGAATATCAATGCTTTGTCTTTGAATGCATCATCGATTTTTGGAGATCGAGATAGCCGGATGTGTTGTCACACATGATTGGGCGCCAGCCTTGATGTTGTATCCACCAATTGTTGCTTCATCCATATAGCTTGAGAGCAACAAATGCTTAAAGAATATATTCTCGCTTCGTGGTTGAGTTTGCCACCGATCCTTGTTTCTTGCAAGACCATGAGACGAAGTCTGCTTCAAGAAATTGACAAGTCCCACCGGTGCTTCTTCGCTCACTTTACAAAGTCGCATAATCGTGATCCGAGTATCCAACTAGATTGAAGTTGTGGATTTTGAATACCGTGATGCCTAGATTTGTTGTTTTTGAAACATATCTCGATGATACGCTTGGCAAAGAAGCAAATGTGACTCCTTTGGATCTCGCCTCGAAATCTAGCACACAAACACAAACAAAGAAACATAATGTCGTCGACTAAAGAAGAAGGTAAAGAAGTGAACCTATGATTCCTCTGCACTTGGTCATGTTCTCTTGCTTTCCCTTTTCATCTTTGTCAAGATGGCGCCGGAGACATTGGAGTTTCAAATCTCAATGAATCAAGACCAAACTTCTTGATTAGTTCCTTTCGCATATTTGGTTTGGCCGATGAAGATTCCGTCAAGTCCGTTGTATCTCGCAGCCCTAAAATAGGTAAGTTCGCCATCATGCTCATCTCGAACTTGCTTTGCATCGCCTTCTCGAATCTTTTACACATGCTTTGGTTAGTTGATCCAAAGATAATGTCGCCCACATAGATTTGTACCGTAAGAGAATGGCCTTTGGCTTCGAGGATGAATAAAGTAGTGTCGATTCTTCCTCTCACGAATCCTTGTTCAATTAAGAACTTGATAGAGTTTCATACCAAGCTCTAGGAGCTTGCTTCGTGCCGTAGAGAGCTTTCTTGAGTCGGTAGACGTGGTCTGCTTTAATGTTTGAGATGACAAATCCCGAGGTTGTTCCACGATACGCTTTTGAAGATCACCATTCAGAAAGGCACTCTTAACATCCATCCGATACACTTTGAAGTCCATGAACGAGGCATAAGCTAGAAAGATTCTCGATTGCTTCTAGTCTAGCAACAGAGCAAAGTTTCATCAAAGTCAATTCTTCTTCCCGTCTGCAGCCCCGAGCAACCAATCTAGCTTTTGTTTCGTGACATTTCCATCTTCATCTCTTTTTATTTAATACCCACTTGTGCCGATGACCGGATGATCACGGTCTTTGAACTAAACTCCACACCTTACATCTTTTCAAACCGGTTCAAATCTTTTGCATAGCTTCAATCTGCTTATGATCTTCGATGGCTTCATCAATCTTCTTTGGTTCGAACCGATACAAATGCGTAAGCAAACAACGCTTCTCGAACCTTATTTCTTTACTCGTATTGAGATCACCAATGATTTGAGAAATGGATGATCTCTTGCTTCGATACGCTTGAGGAAGATCACTTCGTGGATTCTTCCCTTAAGAATTCTCGAG